>VWZE01003951.1:2314-24016 GCA_013396675.1 Eubucco bourcierii
TTCTCAGCAAAGCTCTGAGTGAAATAGACAGGCAGGACTTGTGCTGGTTTGAGGCTAATTGGAATATTTTAATAGAGAAAATTACACTATAGGCAGTGAAAGGAAAACATCATGATGTCTACTTCACTCATTCACTTGCTGAGATTGTTTGGGAAAAATAGCTCAAAACATTAGATAAGACAATCTCAGTCTGTCTCTCTCTGGTGCACAGCGTCTCGGGCGGTCTAGCTTCTGGCTCCTCTTTACCGATTAATCCTCACTAACCACTTTTCTTCTACCCTCCCTGGCCGATCCTCCTAATTTACCTTGCACGTAAGGCAAACCTTGGGGTAAGGTACAGGGGTGGGGAGAAGGTGGAAGGGTGGTTGGGAGCCCCTCCTGGGGTCTCTGATTTCTGGGAGGGGAGTTGTGTTTCTGTATTGCCTTTAATTGTGTATTTCTGTACATATTCCTGTCTCTAGTGTCTATCTCTGCTTGTACATTGTGCTAAGCTGTAAATAGAGCTTCAGACCTTAACTTCCAGCCTTCTGAGTTCCAGTCTGGGTCATTTTACAAAATGTGGGGAGCGGGGAACTCCCAAACTGCCATAGTACTCCAGCTACATTTGAATATCTGAAGGGTACTTACAGAAAGGCTGGGGAAGGACTTACAGAAAGGCTTGTAGTGATTAAGACAAGAGGCAGTGGTTTAAAACTGGACCAGGGTAGATTTGGGTGAGACATAAGGAAGAAGTTCTTTACAAAGAGAGTGATAAAATACTGGAACAGGTTGTGCAAGGCATGGTTGATGCCTCCTCCCTGGAGATATTCAAGGTCAGATGAGACAGCCCTGGGCAGACTGATCTAGTTGGAGGTGTCCCTGCTCAGTGCAGGAGGCTTGGACAGGATGACCTTTGAGTATTGCTACTGCTACTGTGCTTCAAATAATTTGGTTAGTGGAGCCAAGCAGAAGCAAAAAAGTAAGGCAGGCTCTAAAGAAATTCAGACAACCCTTCCAGCCTTATGTAATTTGTGAGTCTGTAAAATGTCTGATCTACCAGAAAGGTCTCAAAGGCATGTACCAAACAGAGAAGAGACAAACACAATCTTTCTTGTCACCTTTCTCAACAGCAAACCTTTTCTTAGCTTCTGCTCTTCATAACTTTGGCATCACCTTTATCTTTTGGTTGTCACTCTTCCTGCAAACCTACCTCTCTTCACTCATTTTGTGCTCATCAGACACTCATTTTATGTTGCTGCTTCTTGTAGTATCTGCTATTCAAAATGATATACAAGCTTGGGAATTGCATAAAAAAAGAACTTTGATGAAAATCTGAAAAGCTTTTAAGCTGAAAAAGTAGGAAAAATAAAGAAAAAAAACCATAGCAATGTGACATATAACAATGAATCAGATTTCAGTCTGCACATACTGTCAACATTCTCCTTCCAGATCAGAAAAAAGGAGGCCCAACTGGAGGGTGAAAACTTTTTGTGGGAGACAGAGCCTGTGGTAATCATACCTGCAAGATACTGTGAGATTCAATCATATTGTAAGACCACAGGTCAAAGTAATTATGACTTCAATTTTCAAAGGGATGCAGGACAGCTGGAGAATGACCTGCGTTCAGTTGGAGGAAGGTGTTGAAAACCTTTAAGTCAGCTTTATTTTTTTCCTCCCTTTTGTTTCATGGTCCTCTCATTGTCCCAAAAATAGATTCTCCACCTGCTGTGCAAGGTTCAGTCCAAACACATAGACGAAGTGCAAAGTTCATTACAATCCTGTGCAGGATCAGGTGTAAGCAAAGTGATGTAAAGAAGCTAATACTGTAACAAAGTAAGGCAGTCATTTTGTCACTCCTAACTTATGAAGGTAGAAATGTACCATTCCTTTATGCCAACACTCCTGCTCTCTTCTGGGACCACCTGGTGCTTACCCAGATGTGATATGGAGTCTTTGTTAATCCTTTTCCTTTTGACAATTCCTTGGGTCTTTTCAAGTGGTGGGCACATCACATTGTGTTTAACTATGGAAAGGGTACCATTTTAGAAATCATTCTGTTATTTCTTCTTTCACAGGACTCTGTCTCCTCTTAAGCTTAATGTCCCATTTTTGGGCTGAGGCCAATGAGATGAAATTCAACAGGACTGAGTGCAGGGTCCTATGCTTTAGCCAGAGTGACCCCATGCAGTGATAACAGACTGAGGGATGAGTGGCTGAATAACAGCCTGGCAGAGAAGGATCTGGCAGTGCTGGGTGACAGTGGCTGGACATGAGCCGGCATGTGCCCAGCTGGCACAAAAGGCCGATGGCATCCTGACCTGTATCAGGAACAAAGTGGTCAGCAAGACTGTGCTGGTTTGAGGCTAATTAGAATATTTTAATAGAGAAAATTACACTATAGGCTGTGAAAGGAAAACATCATGATGTCTACTTCACTCATACGCTTGCTGGAGAATTGTCTGGGAACACTAACCAAAACAATTGATAAGTCAGTCTCTCTCTGGCTATTGCTGGAACAGGAGCTGCTGGGGCGATCTAGCAGCTTCTGGGCTCTGGCTCCTCTGCTGATTAATCCTCACTAACCACTTTTCTTCTAACCCCCTTGGCTGATCCTCCTAATTTACCTTGCACATAAGGTAAAACCTTTGGGGTAAGGTACAGGGGTGGGGAGAAGGTGGAAGGGTGGTTGGGAGCCCCTCCTGGGGTCTCTGATTTCTGGGAGGGGAGTTGTGTTTCTCTATTACCTTCTACTTGTATATTTCTGTAAATATTCTGTATATAGTGTAAATATCTGCTGTACATTGTGCAAAGCTGTAAATAGAGCTTCATCACTTAACTTCCAGCCGACTGAGTGCTAGTCTGGGTCATTTTACAAAGTGTGGGGGGTGGGGGAACTCCCAAAACTTCACAAAGACTAGGGATGTAATTCTGTCCTGTACTGACACTGGGGAGGACACACCTTGAGCACTGTATGCAGGTCTGAGTCCCTCACTGCAAGAAGGATATTGAGGTGCTGGAGCAGGTCCAGAAGAGAGCAATGAGACTGGGAAGGAGACTGAAGGGAAAGTGTGATGAGGAGAGGCTGAGGGAGCTGGAGGTGTTCAACCCGGATAACAGGAGAGTTAGAGGGCATCTTAGCACTCTCTACCACTACCTGAAGGGAAATTGTAACCAGGTGTGGGTCACGGTCTTCTACCAGGAAATTCAACACAAAAGGGCATGACTGAAAGCTGTGCCAGGGTAGGTTTAGGTTGGACAGTAGGAAGCACTTCCTGTTGGAAAGGGTGATTAGGCACTGGAGTGGACTGACTGGGGAAGTGATGGAGTTACCATCCCTGGAGGTTTTATAGGTTGGTCTTGATTTCAGAGGTCTTTTCCAGCCTTGGTGATTCTGTGATTCTCTGATTATTCCCCCTTAAAGCATCTGCTGGCAAGCTCCCAAAGCTCTTACTTTCCAGTGTAAGTTAACATTTTCTGAAATTTCGTGTACTTCAACCTATGTGTATCTAACTTCAGTCTCTTGATGATAGATATAAATACTCAGTGATTACTCTGAATTTAAAACATCATGAATAGCTGTTACAGCATGGTATTTTGGGATTTGGTTCATCACTTTCAAGTTGACGTCTGAGATTGCTCTTCTGAAATTCTTTGAGTTGCCTCAAGGGTTTCTTCAGTCACAGGATCCCTTCGAGATCCAGAATAGGACAATATTTCTGCTTAATTGAGACACTATAGATGAAAGTTAACATTCAGAGAAGCATGTGTGAATTGTGAATTCAAGCTTGAATCTCCTGTTGCTGGATCAGTGAAGTATTAGCCCAACTGTCGGGTTGGAGCCAAAATTGCTATCTCCACTAATGATTCTTATAGGTAGCCATTCCCCATGCTTATTTCAGGAAAGTGATGGTGCAGCTGACATTCATGCTCTGAAAAGTGCCCCATTATTTTCCCAGTTGCAAGGTTCAGGATCTGACAACACTTTTTCAGCCAGAAACTGGTCCTGAGTGTCCAGCGTGTCAGGATCTTCTCTTGCCTGACAAACACAAAAGTTGGAAGATGTTGAGGAAAACCTGTTTCTGTGTGTTGACTGAAAGCTCTTACATTAATTCCAGACCATTTCCACATGAACTTTCAGGTGACATATAGTTTTTAGAGTGTCTTAGGAAAAAAAACCTTAATCAGCTAAGCTATCTTTCTCTAAAACTTTCCGATTGCCTCTGAAAAAAAGGTACTTTTCTGCCAAACATCTCCTGCATTTACAAAACAGTGTCTAAACCAGTAAACCTCTATAATTAATGTTGATCAGGAGCACCAACATATTAAAGACTTTCCAGCTAGCTTTCTGATGTGTGCCCAAAGCCTTTTTCACAGGTGGGTTTTCTTTTTTTTTGGTTGGTTGGTTGGTGGTTTTTTTCTGTTTTTGTTTTTTTTTCCCTGCAATTATACTAGATGTGCAAAACTTGCATTAATTTGTTGCATCTTCCTGGAGGAAGAATGCATTAAGTATATAATCCTTTTTATATCTTCAACTATTTCTTTGGCTACTATGGGAAGTGATATATTCAGTATTGAAGAAACAGTGGTATACCTTTAGGGAAAGATGGCAGATAAGACTGACCGTGAATCAGAGAATCAGAGAATCAGAGAATCAGAGAATGGTAAGGTTGGAAGTGACCTCAAGGATCATCTAGTTCAAATCCCCTGCCATAGGGAGGGACACCTCCCACTAGTACAGCTCACTCAAGGCCTCATCCAACCTGGCCTTGAACACCTCCAGCCAGGGAGCATCCACAACCTCCCTGGGCAACCTGTTTCAGTGCCTCACAACCCTCACTGGAAAGAACTTTCTCCTAACATCCAGTCTAAATCTCTCCTCTGCCAGTTTAAACCCATTGACCCTTGTCTTGTCATTACAAGACCTTGTAAATAGTCCCTCCCCAGCCTTCCTGTAGGCCCCCTTCAGATACTGGAAGGCTACTATCAGGTCTTCTGGAAGACTTCTCTTCTTCAGGTTGAAGAGCCCAAACTTTCTGAGGCTGTCCTCATAGGAGAACTACTCCAGACCTCTGATTACCTTTGTGGCCCTCCTCTGGCCCTGCTCCAACACTTCCATGTCCTTCTTGTGCTGAAGCTGTGAAGGAATTTGGGCGTAGGCATTCATTTAATCAGCCAGTGTAATCACTATGAACAGGGAGTGGGACATGCGAACAGGAGACTCTCTCTAGTGAATAGGACTAAAAATGTGGTAAACAGCAATGCAAATAACCATCTTCACTTGGGGAAACCTTTGGAGTTCCTGTCATCATTTGCCACAAACTACAAAGAACATATTAGGTCAAGCTGTGTGACTACTTCTAATTTCAGTGTTACTGCTATTGTGCTTCTCACCTTAAAGACCCGGAAGTCCCTAGAAGTTGTGAGAGGTGCTGCAGCCTCAACAGCTTTGTTGACTTCCTCAAAAGATTGCATTCACAGCAATAAATTGATGGATGGCTTTCCAGATTGTTATAATTTCAGCCTGCTCATCAAACTTCAAAGTTTTGCCTCTGAAATAGGAGTTGTTTTATTTAGGATGGCAAGAGAAAGACTGACTAGTTTCACCCATTTGTTGGTTATGTCTGGGTAACAAAATGCATAATGAGATGCCTTACAATGACCCAGTCCCAGTGAACTTTCCTGTATGCCACACATGCTGTGGCTTTGTGCTTGCTTTTCAATTTGTTCAACTCTTTTGGGCATTCTTCTGATATTTGCTGCTAACTGGAACCTTAAAGTAAATTTTCTAACTTATTTTGTCATCAGAGTTGCTAAACATCATCACCAACTGAACATGAAACATCTCACAGGCCTGAGTTTGGACTTTACTGCTTTTAGACATCCTTCCACTAGATTGTAAGCAGTAGAAACCCAAGAGAAAAAAATTAATTTTTAAAAAAGGATTTTTTTTTTCCTGGAAAGGTGTGTATGAGTAGTAGTATTGGGATTACTGTAGAAAATTGAGAGGTCAGCATGATGTCAAACCTAAAACTAAGTAAAAGACATCTATTGTTTATGTTAAAGCAACCCCACCTAGTGTAAACTGTGATTAAGGACATGTAACAAAGGTTAAGCAGTTAATCGTGAAGTAGAACAATGGTGTTATACAATTAGTCTCTGAAACAGCCAAAAGAGCTCCATATAAGGAAGAAGATGAACAAGCTGACCTGTAGCTGCCTGTAACACTGGGGGCCATGACCTGAGGCCATCTGAGACCACCATAATGACTTCTTAAGATGAAAAGAGCATGCTCATGGAGGAGTTTTATGATTCTTGGAAATGATTTGTGTAGAATAGGAAATCTAATGAATACGTAATGATTTGATTTGTATAATTGGAAGCTTGAAGTTTGCCTGCCATGCGCACAAAATGAAGATATTCCCATGTGCATCCCAGCTGGCATAAAACAATGGATGTTTCTTAGCACTACACTGGCTTTAAGAAATTATTCCTGCTTTTTAGTGAGAGTTTTGATGTCCCAGATGGGACATCGCTTCTGAATTTCTATGGATCTGAGAGATGACAGAATCTCCAGCATACACTGAGGAGTTCTTGGGAAGAATCTCCAATCCTCAGACCGAAGAACTCAGAAGGAACTTCCCTGGAGGAGGTAAAGGCATTTCTAAGCATTTACTGAGGTTTAAAGTCTATCTTTAAGTAAGGTCTGACAAAAGTCCCTCAGGGTTGGGCCATAAAGGAAGGAGGGGTAAAAGTACCTGCTAGATGAAAGCCTGAGAAACACAAGTAACTACAAGGTGAAAGCCTGCAGAATATATCTGGGGTATTGGTAGTTGGTAGTTAAATAATAATGGGAAATAAGCTGACAGTGGAAGGTGGGATCTTGAGGAAATCACCTTTAGGGTATATATTAAAATACTGAAAAAAAAAAAAAAAGGGGGGGGGGAGGGTATCCTTTAACATGGGAACAATTAATGAAATATTGTAATTTTCAGTGGTTAATGCACGGACTTAATGATTGAGAGAAATGGTCAGGGGGAAAAGAAAGGATCCTTGAAATATAACACACTACTATAATTAATGTAATTCTGCAGGCAGAAAGGTAAGTGAGATGAAGTGTCTTGTGTGGATTTATTTTTCACCTCACAAAACCATCTAGAAAAGCAGAAGAAATCCAGTGTAATCCCACCAGATCTGTTTTTAATACTTGCAGAGAAGTGTGTTGGTTTAAGGCTCTTTGGAATGTTCTAACAAGAGAAACTAGATCATTGGTCGTAAAAGAATAATAATTATAAGGTCTGTATCATTCATTTGTTTGCTAAAAGATACAAAAAGACAAAGTATAAACAATTCTTTCTTCTCTGCTCTGCAGTGCTTTCTTCTTTGCTTCTCTCTCTTGGTTGATGAAAAGCTCAACATGAGCCTGCAGTGTGAGTGCAGCCCAGACAGCAATCAAGTCCTGGGCTGCAGCAAGAGCAGTGTGGGCAGTAGGGCAAGGGAGGTGATTCTGCCCGTTTGCTCNGACTATTGACAAGGTCTGGTAATGACAGGACGAGGAGTAATGGGTTTAAACTGGCAGAGGGTAGATTGAAACTGGATGTTAGGAAGAAATTCCTTCCAGTGAGGGTGGTGAGACACTGGCACAGGTTGCCCAGGGAGGTTGTGGCTGCTCCCTCCCTGGAGGGGTTCAAGGCCACGTTGGATGAGGCCTTGAGTGAGCTGTACTAGTGGGAGGTGTCCCTGCCTATGGCAGAGTGTTGGAACTAGATGATCTTTGAGGTCCCTTCCAGCCTAAACCATTCTGTGATTCTATGATTCCATGTTCTTTCCAAAGACTGGCTTCATTGTACAGCTCCCTCTTCTGGAGCCCTCACTTTGTATAGCTCAAACACTTTGAGCAGTCATCACTCACAATATCCTTTAGCGGTCTCATTATTCCTCTGACTGCAGTGGGTTCCTCTGCTGGCATCAGAACTTCAGTTGCTGTATTTGCATGCCCTTGTACCAGTGTTTCTCTTTAGCTGTTTCAATACTAATCAACCACCTGTGCTGCTCTATAGATAGCTACAGTTAATGGACAAACTGAGGTCACATTCTCAGTGCTTTGACAATTGCCCTTTCTTGGGTTGTGTTTCCAGGGAGAGTAGTTGGAAGCATGTCTTTCAACACAGATAATTTCCTTTCTGGGAGCTGCCAGAGCTACCCTTACCACAGAGCAGCCCTTTTCTTTGAAGGTAAGTGATGTCACTATGGATTTTCCTGGTGTCATGGGTTGAGTTGAATCTACTGAGCAGTATTCCATACCATGCTGACCTCATACCAGCTTCAAAAGGAAAGTGCTGGCTGGAGCAAAGTATCATGGGGCTTGAAGTTTGGATTATAAGAGGAGAGGCTTCCTGTTTCTGGTTACTGCTTCCAGTTTATGGATTTGGGGTGTTGGCCTTTTTTGATGGGCTAGCTGCTGCATACCTGGAGTTGGTGGAACCATTTTATTGCTGACTTGTGCTGCTGCCTCTGCTTTTGCTGTGCTTTTCTGTGAAACAGGCAAAGGGAGCTGCACACTGCGTCATCTCACTAAACTTTTTATCTCAACTGAGAGGTCTTTGTTACTTTTCCTCCCACCTGTCTGTGTGTGGATTTCACTTGGAAAAGAGACCATGAAACCAGAACAGTCTGTTTTTTGGGTTTTTTTCTGTGTCCCAATATAGGGCTTATGAAGCAGGTTATTTTAACCAAGACAGTAGATTTTGGATAGTCAAGCAGGAGATGAAAGCTGGGCCTCTTTAGCTTGGAAAAGAGGAGATTGATGGGGGACTTCATCAATATTTATCAATATGTAAAGGGTGAGTGCCAGGAGGATGGAGCCAGGCTCTACTCATTGATGGCCAATGACATAACAAGGACAAAGGGCAATGGATGGAAACTGAGGCAGAGAAAGTTCCATGTAAACATGAGGAGGAATTTTTTTTCCCTGTGAGGGTGATAGAAGACTGGAACAGGCTGCCCAGGGGGATAGTGAAGTCTCCCTCTCTTGAGATATTCAAAACCTGCCTGAACATGTTCCTGTGCGATCTACTCTGCATGGGGTTGGACAGGATGAGTTTCTGAGGTCCCTTTCAGCCCCTGACATTCTGTGAAGTGGCTGAGATAATTAGTAGCAAGATACCAAGAGGATTTGGTTAAGGCTTACCAAGAGAGTTTTGTATAAGCTGTATTTTTTTTCCTGTTGTATGTTCACCATGTTGATGGATTTACTTTCCAGGGGCAGCTGGGGCCAATGTCCTGGGGCCCAACCCTTGTAATGTCACATAATACTTTATGCACTTGTGCTTGATGTGCTGTTTCTGGTGGTGCTTTTCACCTCAGGGGAATGGATTAGTGCTATGGTGTACGTTGAAAATATGACAAGGTTATTTTACTAGCCAGTAGGTGTAGATGCAATGTCACAAAATTGATGGACCATGCCTAGCCCAGAGTGATGCAGGTCTTTCCCAAGAATACTGCCTGGAGATCAGCCCCAAGCTTGAGTGATTATGAATGGCAGGGGGTGTGGGAGAGTATAGGTAAGTGTCTAGGACAGCAGTTGCCCCTCATTTCTTGGAATTTCACCTCTGAGGAAGTGCAAAATTCTGAGAAACTGGTAAAATATTTGGGAATATCTGTTGCAGCCTGGAAATTCCCAAGAGCCAGAAATCAGTGCAACGTTTTGGTGCCTGGCCCATGTCTATTGAGCCCTTCTCATCACTGTTGAGAGTGCTCAGGGGTGAGAAGAGGTCTCTGGGCTTACATGCAGAAAGGCAGGCACTGTAGATACTCAGACCCCCACAGCAAGCATGGAAGATGCACCAGAGAAGCAGCCTGTGCCATTATCTGTCACTTCTGTAGAGAAAAAGCAACATACAAGGAAAACAGTTCTTCTAGCAAAGGATGAGGGTTAATCGAGGTCATCATGGGAACAGGAGGAATAGTCAGAGGTGGTAGGTTGATGTTTATCTCTGGCCTTGAAAGGTGGCCAGTGACAAACACTGGATTAAATGACCAGCAGGCTGCAGCAATGGGAGGGACCTCTCTCTTCCTTTGCCTGTGTTGCAGCTGCGAAGGATCTATCTCAGGAGGTCCATGAACTCAGAGAGAACATGTCCTGTTCCCCACTTGTATGGTCTTGTTTCAGCTATTAGAAGCAGGTATCTCCCTGCCCAGAAGATAGGACCTGAGCAGCAAACGACATGGTGTACCCTGTGGTTTTACTTAAATGATCAATAGGGAGGGCACAGGGAAGTCCATTTTGGACTCTCACCACTCACCTGGGAATTGTTATTAATAGGTTCTTTGCAGGGGTCATGGTACTTTTCTCTGGGGGTCTGCTTTACCTCTGATTTCTAACTGGGGTTAGCCTTTTCCATTTTCTGACTTTCCTAAAATATTTTTTAAAAATCCTATATGAATCTTTGTGAAAATTCCCAATCAAATGTTGTGAAAAACCAAAATAGACCTAATACATGATCCCATCATCCCCTTCCCCCTCTGTTGAAGTGGAGAGTAGCCTGGGAAAGAAGACAAAAGGCTTGGAGACACCCAGTCTGAGGGTCCAGGACTTGCTCTGCTCCTGTGGTAAGCCTGGTACATACACTTGGCCTCTGTTTTCCCAAATATGGGTAAAGCAAGCCCCTGGCTTCACCTGATATGATTAGACATCATGTCTACCTGCATACCTGCAACCTCCATGCCTATTCTGGAGACTTGGAAAGGACACTGTCCACCCAAGAAGGGACCAAGACCAGGTCTGAAACAAAGCAAAACTCCAACACCTTGCGAGAAGAGTCCTGAGTATATTCCAAAAAGCCTCCAACAGGTATCATACCAGAAATAGCAACTCTCCAAGTGCTCTGGACTTGGCATGGAGGCTTACAAGTGTAGGCAGGATCTCTTGTGGATGTGCAGACTTTGTGCGCTGTCACACTGGCTAAGCAAGCCTATCACGTGACAGCTTAATGCCTATTCCCTGGCAAACTTGAGCAAGGCAGTTTTGGGTACCATCTGGAACTACAATGCAGCCCTAGGAATCTGGAGATATTATTTTGTGAGCAAATATCCTAAAAAGACTCCTTGTAATTAAAGCTGTGGTTTGGTTCTATAACTGTAACTGATTGTGTCTTTTGCTTCAGCAGAAAGGAGCCTTTCAGATTGTCCTAAGAGGCAAGTGACATATTACAGTATCACAGTATCACCAAGCTTGGAAGAGACCTCAAAGACCATCAAGTCCAACCCATCACCACAGACCTCAAGACCAGACCATGGCACCAAGTGCCACGTCCAAACCCACCTTGAACACCTCCAGGGACGTTGACTCCACCACCTCCCTGGGCAGCCCATTCCAGCAGTCAGTGACTCTCAGTCAAGAACTTTCTCCTCACCTCCAGCTTAATCTTCCCCTGGCACAGCTTGAGACTGTGTCCTCTTGTTCTGGTGCTGCTTGCCTGAAAGAAGAAGGTAACCTCCCCCTGGCTACAACCACCCTTCAGGTAGCTGGAGACAGCAAGAAGGTCTCCCCTGAGCCTCCTCTTCTCCAGCCTAAACAATCCCAGCTCCCTCAGCCTCTCTTCATAGGCCTTGTGCTATTGACCATGAAGATCTCTTTCCAGTTCAGATTAATGTTTGTATATTGCTATTTTTTTCTTAGCTGTTCTAAATTGCCTGTTCCCTGTGTGTAAATGCCCACAACCATGTGTTCAAACCTTATAAATAAGTTTTCTGGTGAGGTTTAACATTAATAAACAATTTTCATAGTTTTATGAATTTTCACCTGGTTATTAACATTAAAATTAATAAACTTAATTCATCAATATTATCACACCGAATTAGAACCTGTAAATAAAATTCAGCTCATTTTGTATATAGTTTTCAGGTGATACTTCTCAGGAAAATAAAAATAACTGTATTTTTATAACTCCTGTCTGGTTGAATTATTCCAAATCAATTCAGCATCATGGAATCATAGAATGGTAAGGTTGGAAGTGACCTCAAAGATCATCTAGTTCCAACCCCCTGCCATAGGCAGGGACACCTCCCACTAGGACAGGTTACTCAAGGCCTCCTCCAACCTGACCTTGAACACCTCCATGGAGGGAGCAGCCACAACCTCCCTGGGCAACCTGTTCCAGTGTCTCACCACCCTCACTGGAAAGAACTTCCTCCTAACATGCAGTTTCAATCTCCCCTCTGCCAGTTTAAACCCATTGGTCAGCAGCACTAAGCCAAGGAGCAACAGCTACAAACTGGAACAGAGATGGTTTCACCTTAACAAGAGGAGAAACTTGAAAGAAGTGAGGATGACGGAGCCCTGACGCAAACTGCCCAGAGAGGTTGTGGAGTCTCCTCTGAAGACTTTCCAAACCTGCCTGGATGCATTCCTTTGTGAACCACACTAGGTTGATGCTGCCTGGGCAGGGAGGTTGGACTGGATGATCTATGGAGGTCCCTTCCAACCTCTACAGTTCTGTGATGCTGTGATTTATGGTTATATTTAATTTCTTGTTAAGCAGGTAAACTGAGACCAGAAAAACTAGCACCTGCTCTTTAGGAATCTTCATCTGCAGGTATTACATTACTGAATACAGTCCTACAAGACTTTTGGTCTCTTTCAGACATATGTGTGCATTTACCTGATGCCTTGAGGGCATTTGAAACTGGCTAGCAAACCCTTCCAGTAACTTAGACTCACAGAATGGTTTAGGCTGGAAGGGACCTCAAAGTTCATCCAGTTACAACCCCCTGGCATAGGTAGGAACACCTCACACTAGTACAGGTCACTCAAGGCCTCCTCCAACCTGGCCTTGAACACCTCCAGGGAGGGAGCAGCCACAACCTCCCTGGGCAACCTGTGCCAGTGTCTCACCACCTTCACTGTAAAGAACTCCCTCCTAACATCCAGTTTAAATCTCCCCTCTTCATCATCTTGCTAAATACTTTATCTCAACCCAGGGATTTTTTATTTTTTTTTAACTTTCTCCACCATCTGCTTGTGTATGAGCTTTGCTTGGAAGGTGGACTGTGAAACCAGAACACCTGGGAGTAGAAAGAAGGCATTTTGCAAAGTCCGTTTAAATTTGCAGCCAAGGTGGTAATGGTTGGCTGTTGCACATCTCTGTGGAGCTGTCCCACAAATCAAACTCCTCAGGAGTTTTTTCAAGATGATTTTGATGCTCTTTCTAGTCTTCAAAAAAAGCTTTTAGAAAATGTACTGTTAGTCCCTATAAAGTCTTCATTTCTGCACTATTTTATCACTGTAGTGGCATTGTTAATCTGATAGCTAACCTTCTGCCCCAGTATTTCTTAAAGACAGGTAAAAACATTGGTCCTTGGTGACTTAAACGCCCTTTATGGCTAAGGAGTACAACATCTTCTGTAGTTTCCCAGTTAAAAAACAAACAAACAAACAAACAAACAAAAAAACCCAAAGACAACTACCTAATAGCATTCTTGGTTCAGTGTCACTGACATCACGTATCCCAAGCTTACAACTTTCAGGAATGGACAGTTTTTGTCTGGATCAGCAACAGTGTCAACACTGGGTACAGAGAAACAAACCAATGTTCAAAAACTCAGGGAACAACAGATAGATCATAAAGAGGCCATGGCGGGAGAGGGTGACTTGCACAGGCTCTGACTACCAGTCACCTCTTGAGGAGGTGGTCTTTCTCATTCATCTGGGGTGAGATGCTAGGAATGGATGTCTTCCACCATAACTTTAGACCAGTCAGTACCAATACTAAAGAACAAAGCAGCTTCCTAGATAACATCCAGACGTATTTTGCCTGCTCTGAAAGACATACCAAACACTGTAAGAAAGAAGTCTTCAAACTGGGTACAACTTCCTTTTGATGGAAACCTTTGTATGGCACCATGAACCCTTAGTACCACAGAATCATGTAATTGTTGCAGTTCAAAAAGACCTCTAAGATCGATCTAGTCCAACTGTCAACCTAACATCACCAAGGCCATTAAACCATGTCTCAAAGTGCCGTATTCTGCCCATTTTTTGAACACTTCCGAAGACAATGACCCCACCACCTCCTTGGGCAGCCTGTTCAAATGTCTGACTGCTCTTTCAATAAAGAAATTTTTACTGCTGTCCAATCTAAATCTCTCCTGGCACACTCTGAGGCCTTTTCCTCTGCTAGCTCTTCCTGTTCATTCTGTTATTACACCCAGCTGGAAGGCTGGAGGAGAACACTGCTTGTGCTCCTGAGTCAGTCATCTCAAGGCCCTGAAGTGCCTCTTCATTACCCTTGGAATTGTCATTACTTCACCACTGCCTACCTGAAAGATCAGCAGTGGTTAGTAGCATAAGGCCTGCACTAGGGAAGGAAGTTTTCTCCTTAGGTTGCTAGTGAGGCAACATACTTCCCAAAGGCATAGGTCCAGTCTACTCCTTTCAGAAGTGAGTCTACAATTACCTGAAGAGACATTACGGAGAGGCTGTGGCTGGTCTCTTTTCACAAGTAAATGGAGACAGAACAAGGGGGAGTGGCCTCAAACTGAGGCTGGGAAGNCTCAAGATGAGACTGGGGAGGTTTACACTGGGCATCAGGAAAAAGTTTTTCACAGAGAGAGTGGTCAGGAACTGGAATGAGCTGCCCAGTTTGGTGGTGGAGTCACCCACCCTGGATGTGTTTAACTGTTGTTTGGATGTGGTGCTCAGGGATAAGGTTTAAGGCGAATCTTGTAGAGTAGGATTCTAGGTTGGACTTGGTGATCCTGAAGGTCTTTACCAACCTGGATATCTGTGATTCATTTGTGGGAATGATCTATATATTTATTCATTAATAAAGAGGTTTTGTTGCAGGATCTAGACTGATTGAACCTTGGTAGCTTCTCTGGTTTGGGTGATCCATCATCCTTGTCATTGTCTGCTTCACTTTGCAGAGGCAGGGCAGCTGGGAAGGTGAGGTAGCCTATTGCTTTGGGCAAGAACTTGATGAAATTGCCCACTGTCTTCTGAGTCACTACATTTAGTCATGTAACGAAAATGTGAAGAAATAATACTTTGTGTGACGATTTGGGAAACGTGCAGCATCCCTTGCACTACTTTAAAAGATGATGTATTGACTGGTCTAAAGCACTTTTTATTTTCAAAACGTTCTGTGCAAAGCTTTCATTCTTCTCCTCATAGACAAATTCATGATGGTGAAAATACATCTGTGCACGATGATTTATTTTAATGCCACAGTGACAGATAGTGTATTTTAAAGTGTTTGGATATAAAGCAGCATAAAGATACCATTACTGGTACTGAACATTACCAGCAGAGATAAATGTATGTAATTTTTATCACCTGTAGTTGTTCCAGTTAGTGACTGTGGTAGAGTGCACAGGGATAGTAAATTCCAGGCTACAAGACTTAAACCAATCTCACTGAGAGTGGTTGGAAGCAACCTTTTGTACTAGGTAGGTTATTCGAGAGTGTCATGGTGCAAAGCCCTTGCTCTTTTCTTCACAGCTTACAGCAGTGATAGCTGTCACAGGAAAATCCAAGGCAAGCTAGAATCTCTGTTGACAGATATCATGGAAAATTCAATTTTCTAGCCCCTGACAATGCACTGCAGCAATCTCAGAGCTCAGCATAAAGCACTGAGAAAGTATACTAAGTGTGTCAAAACGGGAGAACACCAATTCCCCAGTCTTGCACTGCGTGACACTGCCTTCAGCCTACTCATACAATCAAATATCACACCCAAAAGTAAGCTGTGGAAATTATAGGTATGTCAGCATGGAAAAAGCATCAGGCCCTCCTTGGATTTCTCCTCAGACTTTTCAATAAGCATAGGGAACATGTTGGGGGAGACTACCTAGGCAGCCCTTTGCAAAAAAACAACCTCTTTCCTTCTGTCATTCAAACCACTCACTAGATGGATCCCTTTCTTCAAAAAAGGCAGAAAGGTTGAAGAATTACTCTGGGATACTACACAGGCTCTTAATTCCTGCCTGTCACTAATTCACCCTGTTTGAAATTTCATGCTAAGCTGTTGAGCTTTTGTTCCTACAAACGTCAAGGTTCTGTTGATTTTTCTGTTTGCAAACATAAAAAGACGCACACCTAGACTGAACCATTTTTTCCTTCCATGAGCAGCTTGTTTTCCTATGTCTACAGACAGCCCACAGATTTATTGCACTTCTGTTTACAGTGAACTGTTTTAGCACACCTCACTCAAATAAAAATGCTACCAAATATTCCTTTATGCCTATATGAAATAGGGAGCAATCTCTTGCTGACACAGGGAAGTATACACTGAGACATCATGTAGACACTAGATGACAACACAGCAAGGACCCTCAGGTAACAGTCATGTAAGATGTCAGATGCCAGGTGGAGGTATTCTAATCCATGTTAGACAGGCATCACTCTTAACTTCTGTCACCTGGTATTCAGGGACTCCTAGACACCTCTGTGTTTACACCAGGCTGCCAGTAGCAGCACAGGGACTTGTGAGGCTAAACGTCCACAGAGAGGCAGGAAGTTCTTTCAGATAGTCTCATCTGTGCCCGTATAGCAGTCACCAAAAGGGAATGATGGTCATTCATAAGTGATCTGCAACCTTAGGAAAGCTGCATAAAACAAATACATGTGTTTAGTGTTGTGCATGGTGCAGGTCTATATCTAGCTCCTGTTACCTCTCTTGGCCATGATTTGTGATCTCTGAAAGGAATGCCTGCCCCTTCAGCCAAGGTTTTATTATACTTTGCAAGACATTGCCCCCTAAGAGCTGGACCAATCTCAAGGAGTCTTTGGCAATCATAGAATCAGTCAGGATTGGAAGGGACCACAAGGATCATCTAGTTTTAACCCCCCTGCCATGGGCAGGGACAACTCACACTAGATCAGACTGTCCTAGACAGCTTCATCCAACCTGGCCTGTTTAAGGGTTTCCACCACCTCCCTGGGCAACCCATTTCAGGGCCTCACCACACTCACAGTGAAGAATCTTTTCCTAACACCCAATCAGAATCTACCAATTTCTAGCTTTGTTTCGTTTCCCCCAGTTCTGTTACAACCAGACATCCTAAAAAGTCCCTCTCCAGTTTTCTTGTATGAGAAAATACACCTTGAAAGATGCATTTACTGGGATGTTGGCACATCAAGACAATGCCATCATGTCACTCACATACAGACCAGCTTGGCTGTAGAGTAGTGCCTGCACTCACTGCTTTTGCTGCATCCTTTGTCAAGTATTAACCAACCTAGTCCTAAGGATAGAGCTTTGTTGTAGTGGTCCCTGTCTAAGTAACTACCCCCTTGGATTGAAACTTCCTTCCCCACTGGTCAGCCTGTGTGGAAAAGTGTTGTCTCATTTTTGGAGTGGTTGCAAGGGGTAAGGGAGTGTTTGTCTATTTTAGTTCTTAGAAGGAGAGGAAGCTGGGTTGTGCTGTGTGTTAAACCATGTGTGTGCTGTGTGTTAAACCACGTGTGTCTGGATAGCATAATTAAAAGGCAGGGTGAACAAATGCCAGCTCCTCAGTCAATGGCTCAGCCTCTGCAGAGAGATCCCATCCAAAAAAGCTTCCACAGATGTGTGAGAAAATATGTTTATTTAGCAGGAGCCTCTGCAATACGTTGCCAGCTCCAAGGAGAAGAAGCAATGCCAAACAGGGAGACAGGTTTATGGGCCTCTGGTTCATTTTCCCACTTCAAATTTCTCTGTTATCATGAGATGTTGCTAAATATAACCCCAAAACCAGCTGGCTCCAGTTCTGTCTTGAACAAAGTCTTTACATTTTTCAATAGCAGTTAGTGAGTTGGTTGCCTAAATAGTTTTTAAAGGCCTAAGATCAAGAATTACTGCTCTCTGCAGGTGGTATCTCATTAACTGTAGGAGCATCACTTTGGCTGCCACTTCAAGACATTTTATAAAGACAAGGGGTTGACTGAACAGGCTACTACTTTACATTTCTGGAAAAGATTTGTGTAGAATAGGTAATTCAGTGCACTTAGCTGAACTGGTTGGACTGATGCCACTTATGTAACAGAGTGTATTGGGAGGCCATAAATACATACAAAACGAGACAAAGCACCAAGCTCCTTCCTGACCTGTCCTTCAGTGAAGATCTGCCAGTCAGGAGGGAGAATCTGTGGTCAGCAGGTGACATTCATTGAGTCTTCCGGTAGCTTGCAATATAGATATGTAGAGCAGGTGTGAAAGGTGTGGAGATGTATATGAAATAACTAAATTTAATGAAACAATGCTGGTGTCAAGGGTAAAGCTTCTATGCCTCACACAGATTACCAAGCCCCGTAAATCTTCACACAGCTCACCAAATTGCCCTGTCCCTATCTGAATGTAGAAGCAGTATGAACTGCAATACACCTTCCAAAGAGTATCTTGGTAGAAATATTCTTGCAGAAATATGTGAAAAGGTTTTATTTTTACCTACAGGTATCACTACCTAGTTAGAAACACATGTTGCTTAGCTAATACATAATTAGAAACACACATTGCTTGCTTAATACATACAGTTTCTGCTACATGCGTTTTTACTTGAGAGTTGTTATTTAAGCAGGAGTTGTTCCATGGCTAGTCTGCAGACAACTACTTTCCAGTTAGGTAGAGTCTGCTTTAGATGTTACAAGACTTTTCTCTTTTACAATGTTCCTGAGATACAAGGCAAGGTGCCATAGTAATTTAGATTCTTTCCAACACTGAGTTTGACTTGAGAGCAGAGTCCTCATTTTCAAGGAAAGGTTTCTGACTCAGGCTTGCCACTTGCTCCCTCTCTGCAGGTCTGACCTACCTATTCTCAATTTATGCAATCAGCTCTTTTAGGCAAACCACTTACACCACCATGAAAACCTCTAATTGCTGTGAAAATAGAGATGTACCTGTTGTGATTGTTGATTGAAATAATGAGTTTTCATTTTCATAATTCATTAGTAGCAACTATTTAACTCATGTTAAGAGTTTCTTCTTCTAGTGGGGGGGGGGGGGGAAAGTGCTTTTGTTCAGACTCTCAATTTGTCTTTGAAAGTTAAAAATACCTCTTTTATTGGTGTGGGTTAACACTCACATCAAATACATATATAGCAAACAGAGCTTAGTGTGGTGGTTTGACCCTGTCTGGGGGACAAATGCCCACCAAAGCTTCTCTATCACTCCCTTTCTTAAATGGACAGGGGAGAGGGGGAAATACAACAAAAGCCACTGATAAGATACAAGCAATTCAATAATGACAACAAGCAGAGGAATAGACCATGCAGAAAGCAAAAGCAGAGAGATGTTAGTCTTCCCATCAGCAGGGTGATGTTGGGTCTCAGGAAGCAGAGCTCTCTGCGCTTGGTTCTCTTGGAGGACAGACACCAGGGATGAATCTCCTCAGACCTCCTTCTTTCACTTTGTTCTTGTATCTGAGCTTGATGTCATATGACATGGAACATCCTTTTGGACAGTCTGGGTCATCTACCTTGGCTGTGGCCTCTCAGTGCACTCTTGGGGTTGGGAGATATTGGAAAAACCCAGTCTGGGTGCTCAGCTGAGGAGTAGCCAAAACACTGCTGTGTTATTAACACTCAGCTGCAGCACTGCAAGGCACAGCACTAGAAAGATGCTTTGAGTAGAATTTACCCCAGCTCAGCTCAAACCCACTACACAGAGCAAACACAGATGGCTGCACAGGAGCTCACTCTGACCCCATGGTTCTCATTCAGCATTAGGGATTACTCAAACAGTGCTCAGTTGGTCTCCTAATGTGCAAAAGTTCCATCAAAAACTGTATTCCCTCTGCACTGCAGAAGTGCAGTCTGACTTTCTACACTTTCCAGGGCTGTCGAGAGCTTGCTGTGATTGAATGGTTCAAAAAGCAAGGGAGAGAAGTCGCTGACCTCCTAATTCTGCATGCCCTGTGCTGAAGCACAGAATAGATATTTCTTGAAATAAATCACTGATGGCTCTTATGAAGCCTTCCACTGTTTTCTTGCTTGGGTATAACATGCAAACAATCTGTGTGGAAGGCTGGTGAATGTTTAATATGATCACATGTTAAACTCTTTCCAAAAAGGAAGTGGTGTTGGCAGTGACAGAGGTGGTGTAGTGTTTTTTTTTAAATATTGGGTTTTGTTGTTGACGATATTTTATTTTTATGTTTGGTTTGGTTAGGTTTGGTTTGTGTTTGTGTTTGTTTTGTTGGTTTTTTCTTTCTCATGTATCCCAACTACTTCCTCTCATTGCAGTCTCCAGGTACTGCTTTGTTTTGGAGACCACTGTGATCAATTTTCCTTTCAATAAACTCATTTCTAACTGAAGTATACAAAAGTGAAACCTCATAGCAAATATTTCAGAAACGTTTAATCTTCCTCTGTGTCATATGTGGGTTCAGGAAAGGAGAGTCCTGCCTAACCAACCTAATCGCATTCTGTGACTGAGTGACCCAACTGGTAGATGAGGGCAAGGCTGTAGATGTGGTCTATGTGGTCTATCTGGACTTCAGCAAAGCCTTTGGCAGAGTCTCCCTTAGCATCCTGTTGGCAAAACTGACAGCCCACAACTTGGACAGATGCAACCTTTGCGGAGTTAAAAACTGTCTGTATGAGTGGGCAGAGAGAGTGGTGAATGGTGCCACATCCAGTTGGTGTCCAGTGACCAGTGGTGTTCCCCCCAGGAATCAGTGCTGGGCTCAGTTCTATTCAACATCTTTATTGATGACCTGGATGAAAGGATCAAGTCTATTGTCTGTAAATTTGCAGTTGACACCAAACTGGGAGGGAAAGTCGATCTGCTGAAGGGCAGGAAGATGCTGCAGAGGGACCTGGCCAGACTGGGTCAATGGGTTGAGGCCAATGGGATGAGATTCAACAGGATCGAGTGCAGGGTCCTACACTTTGGCCACAATGACCCCATGCAGTGATACAGTCTGAGGGATGAGTGGCTGAAGAGTAGCCTGGCAGAGAGGGACCTGGCAGTGCTGGGTGACAGCGGAACATGAGCCAGCGTGTGCCCAACTGGAACAAAAGGCCAATGGCATCTTGGTCTGTATCAGGAATGGTGTGGCCAACAGGACTGGGGCTGTAATTTTGCCCTGTACTGGCACTGGCAAGGCCTCACCTCAAGCACTGTGTGCAGCTCTGGACCCTTCACTGCAAGAAGGATATTGAGGTGCTGGAGCAGGTCCAGAGGAGAGCAATGAGGCTGGGGAGCAGGCTGGAGGGAAAGGCAGATGAAGAGAGCCTGAGGGAGCTGGGGGTGCTCAATCTGGAGAAGAGGAGACTTAGAGGGGACCTTAGCACTCTCTACAACTACCTGAAGGGAAGCTGTAACCAGGTGGGGGGGGCACAGTCTTCTCCCAGGCAACTTGTGCCAAGACAAGAGGACATGGTCTGAAGCCGTACAAGGGAGGTTTAGGTTATATATTAGGAAACACTTCCTGATGGAAAGGGTGATTAGGCACTGGAATGGACTGCTTAGGGAGGTGGTGGAGTCACCATCCCTGAAGGTGTTTAAGGCAAGATTGGATGTGGCACTTGGTGGCATGGTTTAGCTGATGTCGTGGTGTTAGGTTGCAGGCTGGATGATCTCAGAGATCTTTTCCAGCCTCGGTGATTCTGCAATTCCTTGATTCTTTAAAAAAACCAAAAAACCCCAAAAAACAAGAAAACCCAAACATGCTTAATGACTGTAATAGTCATTAAGACTTGAATTAAAAAAACAAACAAACAAACAAAAAACCAAACAAAAAAAAAAA
>VWZE01003952.1:14672-27346 GCA_013396675.1 Eubucco bourcierii
TTGAGCTTTTCATCACCCCACACCCCCAGGGCCTGTTCCTCATGGCTGCTCTCAGCCATTCCCTACCCAGCCTGGAGTTGTGCTTGGGATTGTGCCTACCCAGGTGCAGGACCTTACACTTGGCCTTGTTGAATGTCCTGAGGTTGGCCTGGGCACAACTCTGCAGCCTGTCCAGGTCCCTCTGGATGGATCCCTGCCCTCTAGCAAGTCGGCTGTGCCACACAGCTTGGTGCCATCTGCACACTTGCTGAGGGTGCACTGATTCCTGTGTCCATGTCACTGACAAAGATGTCAAACAGCACTGGTCCCAGCACTGACCCCTGAGGGACACCACTTGGCACTGGTCTCCAGGTGGACATTGTGCCCTTGATCACCACTCTCTGTGTGCCACCATCCAACCAATTCCTTATCCAACAGTGCTCCACACATCAAGTCCATGTTTTTCCATCTTGGATAGGTCATATTTGAATTACACATAATAGCAGTCAAGAAACCAGTATGATTGTCCTAACTCCAGTGGTCTTCACCTCAGTAGGAACTTATTTCTGTTTGTCTGTGCATAATTTCCTTTCAAAATATGCCTTAAAACAGTGTAATTAAAAAAACAACAACCCTGCCACTGCTCACACAAAATGCAGAGACAATCATACTGAAGAATCTCTGGAGGCATAAATTTTCTGCCAGTACAGCAGAAATAAAATGTGTCAATAGTTCTCATTAAGGAAAAAAGGATGAAAAAAGAGACAGTAAAATGCGCTGAGGACATAGTGCTATTTAGGTGGGAGAATTTCAGAAGGTGCTTAAAAATTAGGTGATCAGCACAGCAACCAAGAATTTTTGTCCTGAAAAATGTATGTTAAGGTATGGTTAAAGAGAAATTAGACAGGCTAGAAAGCTGGACAAGGGGAAGTTTAATGAAGTAAAAGGGCAGGTGTAGAGTCGTGCACCTGGGGAAGAGCAACCTCAGGGATCAGTATAGGCTGGGGACTGAGCTTTTGGAGAGCAGAGAAGGAGAAAAGGACCTGGGGGTCCTAGTGGATGGAAGGTTGACCATGAGCCAGTGATGTGCTCTGGTAGCCAAGGGGGACAGTGCCATTCTGGGGTGGATTAGAAGGGCTGTGGCTAGTAGGTCAAGAGAGGTTCCCCTCCTCATCTACTCTGCTCTGATGAGACTCCATCTCAAATATTGCCTTCAGTTCTGGGCCCTTCAGTTCAAGGACAGGGAAGTGCTTGAAAGAGTCTAGCTCAGAGCCACAAAAATGCCTAAGAGAATGAAACATCTTCCTTAAAAGGAGAGCATGAGGGAGCTGAGGTTCTTTAGCTTGGAGGAGACTGAGATGTGACCTCATTACTGTTTACAAATATGTAAAGGGTGAGTGCCAAGAGGATGGAGTCAGACTCTTCTTGATGATGCCCAACGACAGGACGAGGGGCAATGGGTGGAAGTTCCATGTAAACAAGAAGAATTTTTTTTTTCCCCTGTGAGAGTGACAGAGCACTGGAACAGGCTGCCCCAGGGGAATTGTGGAGTCTCCCTCTCTGGAGATATTCAAACCCACCTGGATGCATTTCTGTGTGATCCTGTTCTGGCAGGGAGGAGTTGGAATAGATGATCTTTTGAGGTCCCTTCCAAGCCCTAACATTCTGTGATTCCATTATTCTGTGAAATTGCTTCTTTCTGATGGGAACCACTTAAGAAGCAGAGCTGGACATTGCTACAAGGAGCTAAGCACACAGAAACTGTCAAAAGACAAAGAAACTTGCTTCCTATCCATGAAACTTGGACATCTTTCTCAAACCATAGCGAAGGTTTTGAGGTTTACATGTTGATAAAATTGAAGTTATTTAAAGGATGATGAGTTCCTGCAGGTAGTAACTAGACTGATTCTTTTAATTTAAATTTATTATATTCAATATTAGTGTCTTGAAGCAATTGATAGACATTTCAGAAGATTTTTTTTGGTTGTGTTGTTTGGTTTTTTTTCTCAGTTGTGTATGGTCCTATGTTATCAGACCAACCATGGTAACAGTAAATACAGACTGGTCATGTTATTCTTCTTAGCTGCAGTACAATTCAGAAAAAGACAACTGTGATACTGTTTCTGCTCAGCATTTATTGGGAAATATTTGCTCTCTTACCAATATATGTTGAATGTCTGCCTTGACAGAAATGGGTAGAGTGCTGCTAGGATTGTCAGAGTATAGTATCAGATACTGTTAAGATTGACAAAGGAAAGTTTTCCTAATTGTCATCCTTTGACACTGGATCAGATAAATACTATTTATTATGGGCAGAGGAATCAGTGCACCCTCAACAAGTTTGCAGGTGGCATCCAAGCTGTGTGGCACAGTCGACTTGCTAGAGGGCAGGGATCCATCCAGAGGGACCTGGACAGGCTGCAGAGCTGTGCCCAGGCCAACCTCAGGACATTCAACAAGGGCAAGTGTAAGGTCCTGCCCCTGGGTAGGCACAATCCCAAGCACAGCTCCAGGCTGGGTGGGGAATGGCTGAGAGCAGCCCTGAGGAACAGGCCCTGGGGGTGTGGGGTGAGGAAAAGCTCAAGCTGAGGCTGCAGTGTGAGTGCAGCCCAGACAGCAACTGTGTGCTGGGCTGCAGCAAGAGCAGTGTGGGCAGCAGGGCAAGGGAGGGGATTGTGCCCCTTTGTTCTGCTCTCCTCAGGCCCCAGCTGCAGTCCTGGGTGCAGTTCTGGAGCCCCCAGCACAGGAAGGACATGGAACTGTTGGAGTGGGTCCAGAGGAGGCCGCCAAGATGCTGAGAGGGCTGCAGCAGCTCTGCTGTGAGGACAGGCTGAGAGAGTTGGGGCTCTGCAGCCTGGAGAGGAGAAGGCTTCCAGGAGACCTTAGAGTAGCCTTGCAGGATCTGAAGGGGGCTCCAGGAAGGCTGGGGAGGGACTATTGACAAGGTCTTGTAATGCCAGGACAAGGGGTAATGGGTTTGAAGTGTCAGAGGGGAGATTGAAAGTGGATGTTAGGAGGAAGTTGTTTGCAGTGAGGGTGGTGAGACACTGGCACAGGTTGCCCAGGGAGGTTGTGGCTACTGCCTCCCTGGAGGTGTTCAAGTTCAGGTTGGAGGAGGCCTTGAGTGAGCTGTGCTAGTGGGAGGTGTCCCACTAGCTATGGCAGGGGGTTGGAACTGGATGAGTTTTGAGTTCCCTTCCAACCTTACCATTCTATGATTCTATGATTATGTGATTAGTTATCCAATAAATACCATTTCCTATATTTATCATTTTTAGGAGTATTTGAGGAGCTTTCAGTGCTCTGACTGACCCTTTGACCCCAGAGCAGCTGATTTTATTTGGGCTTAATTGACAAGGCAGGAATGATAAAAATAAAATTATTTTTGTTGCTCAAAAAACCCTGCCCCTGAACTATAAACAAAAACTAGTGAAATTTTATTTACAGGTTCTTATTTGGTCAGGAATCTTCGTGAGGATGCTTGTGGACAATTTTAATAATTTTGGAAAGTCAGAAAATGGAAAAGGCTGAGCTACAAGACAGCTTTACCCCACTTACCAATCAGGCTGACAGAGAGCCTAGGGAACAGCAGATTTTATACACAGAGTCAGAGTAGGGATTTAGAGACAGTCCCTGCTGAATCTCTGTGGCAGCATCTGAAACTGCAAGCTATAATCCAGTCGTGGATCCACACAGCAAAGTCTGATGCAAATGAAACCCTGCCAAAGTCATAGTGTCTCAGACACAGCTTCCACAAGGCAAATCTTGTGTGGCAGCACTGCCTGAGCAGCGCAGTGACAAAGCTGACCTGCTGGTGTGTTCCTACAGCAGCTGCACTTTACAGCAGGTACAGAGGCAGGGTCTACCAGCAGGAAGCCAGGATACGGTGGTCTGAGAGAAGCCAGGTTCAGGTGCTGCTGGCAGCTCTCTCTCAATGGACCTAAGGACTTGCTGGACTTGCAGGTTTGTGGGGGAGTGGAATGAACTGTGTAAGATCGGCACTAGAGCAGAACTGGGCATGCTTTTTTCCTCACTCTATTTATAATCTTCCTAGACAATGTGTCCAATGCCATTTGTATATTTGGCATGAAGAATCCAACCAATCACTGACCAATTCCAGCATTTCCCATGGGTCAGTACAGGTGTGGAAAAGGGCATCTTCGCTGTTCACCCTTCAAACCTGCAAGGCGGGAGTGAAGCAGTTTTGTGCATTCTTCTTGTCCCATACAAGCTGGTTGAGTCTAGTCTGGGTGATTTTATGAAGTGTGGGGGGGCAGGGAACTCCCAAACCATCACATCTTTTATTTTAGGTTAGCAGAGAGGCAAAGACACACTGGCTCCCAGAGAGACCAAGGGACTCCGTGTTATCTGTGTTTGTGTCCTTGTTCTTATCCATCTCAGCAAGCCTATGAGTGCAGCAGACATCAGCAGTGTTTGCTTTTCACAACCTATAAGCATTTTATTAAAATATTCTAACTAACCTCAAACCAGAACATCCAAAGAGAGATGGAGGGGGAAGAAGGGATTTTGGAGTGTCCCATAACATCAGCACAGCACATTGATGTGCCTATGTGGGGTCTTGGTTGATGAAAAGCTCAACATGAGACTGCAGTGTGCACATGCAGCCCAGACAGCCAACCCAGTGCTGGGCTGCAGCAAGAGCAATGTGACCCACAGAGCAAAGGATGTGATTCTGCCCCTTGCTCTGCTCTCCTCAGACCCCACCTGGAGTACTGTGTACAGTTCTGGAGCCCCCAGCATAGGAAGCACATGGAAGTGTTGGAGCCAGTCCAGAGGAGACCATGAAGATGCTGAGAGGGCTGCATCAGCTCTGCTGTGAGGACAGGCTGAGAGAGTTGGGGCTCTGCAGCCTGGAGAGGAGAAGGCTTCCAGGAGACCTCGGAGTGACCTTCCAGGATCTGAAGGGGGCCTACAGGAAGGCTGAGGAGGGACTACTGACAAGGTCTGGTAATGCCAGGACAAGAGGCAATGGGTTGGAAGTGGCAGAGGGGAGACTGAAAGTGGATGTTAGGAGGAAGTTGTTTGCAGTGAGGGTGCTGAGACACTGGCACAGGTTGCCCAGGGAGGTTGTGGCTGCTCCCTCCCTGGAGGTGTTCAAGACCAGATTGGAGGAGTCCTTGAGTGACCTGTGCTAGTGGGAGGTGTCCCTGCCTATGGCAGGGGGTTGGAACTGGATGTCCTTGAGGTCCCTTCCAACCTTACCATTCTATGATTCTATGTTCAGCAGAGCAATTAAGTGCATTTTAAACTTTAAATACATGGGTGAAGTTAAGTATGTGCTTCACTGCTTTGTAAAAATTTACAAGCTGTTTCAGTCCTGGCTACTGAAGACTGGTTTGTTGGCACCTGGGCTATCTGCAAAGGCCTGTCCAGCTGAGGATTGCCATCTCTCCTTTCTACTCCAATTCAGATGCATCTTCAAAGGTCATTGTGGTTGAGGGACTGCCACAGAATGCTGCAGATTACAGCTTTTCCTTAGCAGTGTCTGCATTTTCTCCATTATGCCTGGAACAAATAATCAAATAAATGGAAACCAGAGAAGCAAAATAGATCAAACAGAAGCCCCAGAGGTAAATGAAGAACCTTTGTTTTCCATTTAAACCTGCTAGATGCAGTATTCTGTAGGATCACTCCAAAATTACTTATTCCCAGCATAATTTGCCAGTTGCATTAGACTGAATGAAAATCCATCAGCAAATGGCTTCCAGGTAGAGACTCTGCAATGTTTGGTTTTACTTCCAAATTTCAAAGGTCATTTAAAAAATCCAGGTCAGGATTCAGAGCTGAATTTCAAAAGTCCCTGAAGCTCAGGTTTGTTTAGACCTACAGGTCTGCAACATCGTAGTGCAAGATTTAAAAGGATTTGTAGGGTTGTGAAGAATCATTTGCTCAAACTTTTGGTTACTTTTTTTCTCAGTGGTAGTATTTACCAGTCAGAAGGGCATATAAAATAACTACTCAATAGTTATGAACTGCTAAAGTCACTTGTTATGCATTGAAAATGTGTGAGTGCAAATTCTCTACGTGGAAGTGGAAGTTGGACAGTTTGGAGCATTCAGACTGTGCATTATCAAAGTGTAGACTTCTCTAGAGTCCATTTGTCTGATATAGAAGACAATTTTATCTCAGCTTGGATTAGTATAGGCTCTGTGGAATATGAATCTTGGATTAGTATAGGTTCTGTGGAATATGAAGTGGGCTTTGTGGAGCAGAGAGAAATTAATGTTATGTTCAGTGTTCCTGGGAAATAATGAGATATTAAATGGCAATGTGTTCTAGGAGCTGTCAATTGTATTGTCTCTGTAATTGCATCATTACTCCAGTTATTTGCTTCTGACTTGTACCTTGCATAAGAATTTTAGGACTTGAGTATGTGCACTAAAGGTCTATGAAGGTCCCTGTGGCACCTCCACTGCATTAATTCCTTCAAATAAAAGTGAGATTTGCCTGCAATATGATTATTTTGTGGGTCCTGATCTATGCATTTCTGGTTCAGGTGTGCAACCTGTGAAGACAGGCTTCATTTGCAGTGGCTGTCCTGGTTAGATGGGTGTGCAGGTTTGAGGCTAATTGGAATATTTTAATAGAGAAAATTATATTATAGGCTGTGAAAGGAAAACACTGCTGATGTCTGCTGCACTCATAGGCTTGCTGAGATGTTTAAGAAAAGAATACAAAAGAAAGATAAGCCACTCGGGCACAGCATCTTGGGCTGTCTAGCAATTTTCAACTTTCTCCTCTGTGCCAAGTAACCTCACTAACCACTTTTCTTCTAACCCACCTGGCCCATCCTCCAAACTCACCTTGCACATAGAACAAACCTTGGGGTAAGGCAGAGGGGTGGGGAGAAGGTGGAAGGGTGGTTGGGAGCCCCTCCTGGGGTCTCTGATTTCTGGGAGGGGATTGTGTTTCTGTATTCCCTTTAACTTGTCTATGTCTGTAACTGTTCCTGTCTGTTGTGTCTATCTCTGCTTGTCCATTGTGCTGAGCTGTAAATAAAGCTTCAGTCCTTAACTTCCAGCTGGCTGAGTCTAGACTGGGGATTTTCATGGGGTGAGGTGGTCAGGGAACTCCCAAACTATCACGATGGGACTTGTTTGGGTCATGTCTCACTTCCAAGGGGGCATGCTTTGAATGAACAGTTGTGAACCTTTTTTTCATCAGGACTTGCAGAAGAAGTGGTATAGTGTGACTGCAGAGCTGAAAGCAAAATAAATTACTCTTACAGCCTTATGTGAGTGAGTGTCACCCCACTCAGTGTTCCTGTCCCTTGGCATCATTGTGTGAGTTCTTGACCAGCAAGCAGGTTTGGTGCTTTCAAATAGATGGCCTTGAGCTTAGTCTGACGCATGCATGTTAATCACTTGTGGGTGTTAGAGGCAGGATTCCCATTTGATATTTTCAGCATCACAGCAGGTCTAAGGGTCCAACTATTTAAACAGTGTAAAGCACTCGAGTTTCTTAAAAAGAAATAATTGATACTTACATTGCTGTTAGCAGGAAGGGTAAGGGAGTTTCTGCAGGTAAGGTCACCAAGCAGCACAGGATTTAGGGATGTTTGGTCTCATTGGTTGCCAGTGAGTCAAAGAAGCCCTGATGTGAATCTGGGACCAGCGAGGCAAATAGGCTTCAAATAGGTGGCTTAGTGAAACTCAAGGGCAGGTTTTTCAGGTATTTCCCTTTAATTACAGGGTGCTAAAGTGCCTACTATAGGAAAGCAAGGAAAGTCCTTTAATTATGTTTCCATAAACAAGATCCTGATTTCCTGAGATGAAGCCTCAGGGAGCAATTGGAGTGGCAATTGGTATGATGTGCTGACTGTTTTGTGTTACTCAGAGTAGTCTAATGGTGTTTGATTCCTGTTCCTTCATGACTTCATGGTTCTTTGAAAATTCTGCTCTTCAGTGTTCACCATAGCCCTTGGCTTCATTGATGGTTCCAGGCTGCAAGAGCTCTCCTCTCTGTGCTTCCCAGTCTGGGCACACAAACTAACCATGCTTCATTTCCATATGGAATAAGCCTTCACCAGACCTAGGGTTTTTAGGAAAGGAGGCATGCCTGGGTAGGAGCAAAGACATGCCCCAAGAGACCCTCTTCTAGACCAGGTGAGCAGGAACACAAGCTGTACATTAATGTACACTCACTGGTAAATCTACATTGCTGTGGACACCACTTTGTATCTTAGTATTTTCTGTACACACAGGATATATCTAAACATGGTGCTTACAGAATACTCTGCAATATTGTTTGTGAAAACACTAATTTAGGTGCACAGTTATTTTGCCTGCACATGCCCTTTGGAGTTTTTTCATGTGAGCAAATGAACACGTATCATGTATGTAAGTTGTCAAGTGCATAAATGGAACAATTTAACCTAGTGTAAATAAAAAGTCGTAAAATCTTCACAGTCTTGGATAAGGTCGCACTGGGGGTCCCTGCGGGTCGAGGATTGCCATCAATCAAACTTACTATATGTGCTGGTTTGAGGTTGATTGGAATATTTTGATTAAAAAAAAAAGATTATAGGCTGTGAAAAACAAACACTGGTGAGGTCTGCTTCACTCATAGGCTTGCTGAGATGGATAAGAACAAGACCACAGATACAGATAAGAGAGAGAGTCTCTGGGAGCTGCTGTGTCTGCTGGGCTTCTGCTGTATAACCCAACTAACCACTCTGCTTCTAACTCACCTGGCCCATCCTCCAAACTCACCTTGCACTTAAGGCAAACCCTGGGATAAGGTAGAGGGGTGGGGAGAAGGTGGAAGGGTGGTTGGGAGTCCCTCCTGGGGTCTCTGATTTCTGGGAAGGGAATTGTGTTTCTGTATTCCCTTTAACCTGTCCATGTCTGTAACTATTCCTGTCTATTGTGTCTATCTCTGCCTGTCCATTGTGCTGAGCTGTAAATAGAGCTTCAGTCCTTAATTTCCAGCTGGCTGAGTCTAGTCAGGGGGATTTTTATATTGGGGGTGGGGGCAGGTAACTCCCAAACCAACACACTATGGCAGTAAGAGAACACTAAGACTGTAAAGACTGAACTCCAAAATTAGGTATTCTGGAGCGTGTGTTGGCTGAATTCTGCGGTGCATAGCTGTATTGTCTTAACAGGCACACATACACTTCAATTGTCAGCCAAATGGCAAGTGTGCCCATCGATGGCACTTGGAATAATGTAACCATGGTTATGGCTTTTGGAGGATCAATAAAGTTCATTGTTGCACAGTCCAAATAGCTCCCTCTGGTGCGACTTTCAATACAGTAGCTTCAAACAACAAAGCATTTGTCAGAGGAGGTTTTTGAGAAAAGGCAGTGTGGTCATGAAGCTGCTCAGATAACATACATATATTTTACTGAATTGCAGTGTTTGATAAATAATATAAAGCCAACACAGGAAATATTAAATGCAGTTTAATTTGACTGCTGCAGGGTGCTCTCAAAGAAATACACACTTTTATTTCAGAAAATCTGGTTTGCTTTTCATGTAAGACAATGTGCAGTACTCATCACACATGTCACTTTTGTGCTGTGCTGGTTTGAGCTAATTGGAATATTTCAATAGAGAAAATTATATTATATGCAGTGAAAAGAAAACAGTGGTGATGTCTACTTCACTCATAGGCTTGCTGAGATATTTAAGAATAAGTACTCGAGGCATAGATAAGTCAGTCTCCAGGGCACAGCATCTTGGGCGGTTTACCTTCTGGCTTCTCCTCTCGTCCGAGTAATCTCACCAACCACTTCCCTTCTAACCCCCCTGGCAGATCATGGAAACTCACCTTGTGCATTAGGCAAACCTTGGGGTAATGCATAGGGGTGGGGAGAAGGTGGAAAGGTGGTTGGGAGCCCCTCCTGGGGTCTCCAATTTCTGGGAGGGGAGTTGTGTTTTTGTATTCCCTTTAACTTGCCTATGTCTGTAACTATTCCTGTCTGTTGTGTCTATCTCTGCTTGTCCATTGTGCTGAGCTGTAAATAGAGCTTCAGGCCTTAACTTCCAGCTGGCTGAGTCTAGTCTGGGTCGATTTACAAAGTGTGGGTGGTGGGGAACTCCCAAATACTCATATGTGCACAGCTTCTGCAGTGAAGACTCCCATCATCCTCATCACCATTCTGTTGTGATTTTAGATCAAAATATGAATGATGAATATTAGTTTTCCTGTATGAATATTGATTAATATTAAAAATTCACCAGATCACGTGAATTTCATTCGGATTCTCAGTCAACAGCAAGTGTTTACACAAAGGACATTTATGAACACAGGATTAAACAGTTTAATTCAGTCAGAACTTGGAAAACAGGAACATGGAAAACAGGCAATTGCTAACTACACAACTGATCTGTGAAATGAACCCCAAACCCACGCAGAGTTCTGCAGCAGGTATATTTTGTTACAGTGCTGGGTGCAGGCAGGATGACTCCATCAATCCTGCACACCCCATGCTGGCAGAAGCCACAGTTTATGTTCCAAGAGCAGACATATTCATGGTAAGAGGCAGGGCTATCACAATTATTTCTTGTAGTTCATTAACACAGGCATTTTCCCATTCTCTGCCCCAGTGGTCTTGAATGGTGACCTGAGATGAGCACCAGCAGTCTTCCTCACTGGGTTTTTCCATCTTTGGCCAGCAGGCCTCTCTTTATGGCTGATGTCAGGGTACCTCTGCTTCTCCTTTATCTCCTTCCTGCTTTCCTTGGTCACTGCAGGCCTGGGCCTTTGCAATATCACATATCACAGATCTCCAACGAGTAGCTGCAGACACTTCTGCAGGAGTTGTTGTTTAGGTTTGCATATTATCAACTGACTGCTATGAACAAACATTTCTACAGTTTCCTCAAAAATGTGCATCTGGTCTGTAAGGCTCTTCACCTGCCCTCCTTGGTTTTTCTTTTATCACAACAACAAGCAGTACCAGCTGTGGTTGCGGAATGGTGTTACAAATGATGCAAAATTAATAATGGATATTAATTTTGATATCCAGGCAGAGGTCGTTAATAACTATGAACATTGTTTATTAACATTAAATATCACCAGAAAACTTACTTACAAGGTTTGAGATGCAGGGTTTGGAAATTCATATACACAGGGAACAGGCAAAACTGGAACACTGTAAGAGGTGATTAGCAAGTGCAAACATTTTTACTGGCAGAGAAGGTTCCTGTGGTCACTGCAGCGCTTGTGTTTCATTATCCTGCTTAGCCACTGGATGGACACAGGAAGCTCCTTTCTGCTTATGGCAGAAGGCAATTAGTGATTACAAGAGGCTTGAAGTATTTCCTCACAAAATATTATCAGACAGTACCCAAAGCACGTGGCAGGATTTGCTCTCGGTGGGCTCCAAGCTATTAGAGGCTTTGGAGTTTCCCAGGCTTCTGGGTGCTGGAGAAAGGAGGAAGACAACCACTGACCTGGTCCTGACTCTCTGGATGATCTGTGTTATCTCCAGGACTTCCATATGGGCAGGAGGCTTTCAGGTGCAGGCAGGATGCAATACCATGTGCAGGCTTGGCAGAATGTCACGCCGGCTGTGCAGGCTGAATGCGTGCAGGCATTTAGAGCCTGTTCCTGGTAAGCTCTTGGCAGGCAGTTTCCAGGCAGTTCAGGATATAAGGCAGCAGGAATACAATGACAGAGAGCAGATACAATGGCAGAGCACAGGTTGTGCTCCCTGCTCATCTCTTTTTATCCATACAGCTCAATACTAATGAGCCTTTGGACACAGAATTTCCAATCAGGATGGCAGTTAGCCAAGATTAACCATATTAGGTGAAACCATAGGCTTGCTTTACCCAAATTTGGGCAGAGCACAGCCTTGCACAAGGCAAGCTGTGTACCTTGTTTACCACAGGGTTCAGAACAAGTCTGGGCAGGCCATAGTCCTCAGACTCAGTGGCTCCAGGTTCTTTGCCCTCTTTCCTGTGCTTGCTTCTTCCCATAGCAGAAGTGGGGAGAGCAGAAAAACATCTGTGGGCAAGCCAGAACATGGATAAGCCTAGTGTGGCCTGCTTAGGCCTAACACAGTAGATGGACCAAACACACTTGTGAGTGAACCCAAAACTTACTAAATCTTTAGCTCATTGTCATAGTTCTTAAAGAGCCCACAGCATGAGACTCTCAAATGAGTTGGAGAGAAATCACAGACTCACAGAAATACAGAATTAAATTTGAAAGGAAAGTTACAGAAAGAAATTAGAGAGTACACAGGGTACATAGTGACCCCCTAGAATTTTCTCCCAACCCAAAACTAATCTACAATCCCCAGTGCCCCAATCCTCCCCCTCCAGTGTCTCTACCACCCGTAGGCCCAAAGTAAGCACCTGGAGGCCACAAACAGGCCCACTCCTTACATGTTTGCCCTGATAAGTAGATCCCAACAGACAGCAGGCAGGAGGAAGAGAAAAGGGTGATGAGCTGGCTTTGCTGCATCTTATAAAGAGATAGCAGAATTATGGGACTGAATAACAATTTCACATTTTTCTGTGTCCACTCCTAGACTCCTGTAGTCCTCTAAAGGATTTAGGATAACTAATCATAGAATCATAGAATGGTAAGGTTGGAAGGGACCTCAAAGATCATCTAGTGGGACACCTCCCACTAGCACAGGTCACTCAAGGCCTCATTCAACCTGGCCTTGAACATCCCCAGGGAGGGAGCAGCCACAACTTCCCTGGGCAACCTGT
>VWZE01003952.1:27395-40371 GCA_013396675.1 Eubucco bourcierii
CACTCCAACACTTCCATGTCCTTCCTGTGCCTGGGGCTCCAGAACTGCACACAGGACTGCAGCTGGGGTCTGAGGAGAGCAGAGCAAAGGGGCACAATCCCCTCCCTTGCCCTGCTGCCCACACTGCTCTTGCTGCAGCCCAGCACACAGTTGCTGTCTGGGCTGCACTCACACTGCAGCCTCATCTTCAGCTTTTCCTCACCCCACACCCCCAGGGCCTGTTCCTCAGGGCTGCTCTCAGCCATTCCCCACCCAGCCTGCAGTTGTGCTTGGGATTGTGCCTACCCAGGTGCAGGACCTTACACTTGGCCTTGTTGAATGTCCTGAGGTTGGCCTGGGCACAGCTCTGCAGCCTGTCCAGGTCCCTCTGGATGGATCCCTGCCCTCTAGCAAGTCGACTGTGCCACACAGTTTGGTGTCATCTGCACACTTGCTGAGGGTGCCTTTGATTCTTCTTTCTGTATCACTGTCAAACATATTACACACACTGACCCATGACGGATGCCACTTGGCACTGGCCTCCAAGTGGACATTGTGCCGTTGATCATCACTCTGCATGCGACCATCCACCCAACCCCATACTTCTCAATCTATGACACTAATGGAGACTTACAATAACCAACACTAACTTTGCTCAAGATACACAGATTTCCTGGGCATGTGTCCTGTATAGAGATGCTTCCAAAGACCCACCATTATAATCCCAAGGGTGAAGTACAATACATTTCAAGGCAGAAGGAAGGAGAGGAAAACTGAGTGGATGTAAAGCTGCTTGCTGCTTCAGATTTGTGGCTGCTGAGAAACAAAAGATACCAATGCTGTGAATAGCACTGCTTTGGGTAGGAACCCAGTTCATGAGCTGCTAATGTGGAGAAGCCTCCGGGGGGTTCACTAAAGGAGTCAGGTTAGGAATAGCAGTCCTCACAGAATTCAAGAAAGACAGAAGAATGTCAGGAGTTTTGGCCAATGAATTTAAAGTGTCATACTTGTGATGGTTTGGGAGTTCCCTGTCCTCGCCCAACTTTGTAAAATCCCCCAGACTGGAACTCAGCCAGCTGGAAGTTAAGGACTGAAGCTCTATTTACAGCTCAGCACAATGGACAAGCAGAGATAGACACAACAGACAGGAATAGTTACAGACATAGACAAGTTAAAGGCAATACAGAAACACAATTCCCCTCCCAGAAATCAGAGTCCCCAGGAGGGGCTCCCAACCACCCTTCCACCTTCTTTCCACCCCTCTGCCTTCCCCCAGGATTTGCCTTACATGCAAGGTGAGTTTGGAGGATGGGCCAGGGTGGGTTAAAAGCAGAGTGGTTAGTGAGGTTAGCAGAGAGGCCAGCAGGCAAAACCCGCAGCTAGAGCGTGAGACTCTCCCTCTGTCTTACCTGTATCTGTGTTCTTGTTCTTATCCATCTCAGCAAGCCTATGAGTGAAGCAGACCTCAGCAGTGTTTCCCTTTCACAGCCTACAATTCTTTTACTAAAAATTCCAATTACCCCTCAGACCAGCACAGTGCCTTATGTAAACTACACGTATAGTCCCCAAAAGAAAATAAAGTATGTGTTTTGGGCTGCAAGAGACTCTTGAGACCATGCTGCTGGATTGCTTAGGGCAGGCTTGCTAAAGCCAACCGCCACTGTTTGTGTGGTCTGCTCCTCAACCCCTGTACCCTGCAACTGGAGGAGGAGGAGCAGCAGCCAGACTGGTTTAGCTGGATTCATTGTCATAGTCCTGACAGGACAACTTGCTATATACATCTCTCCTAGATGGGCTGTATCGTCCAGATTCTGTGCCTTGCTTCTAGGTCTCTGAACCTTTCTCAAAGAAAGGCAGGGAGTTTCCCAAAGAAGTGATGTTGATGGTTGGGCTACGTGGCTGCTAGCACCTTTTCCTTGGCACACAGTGTGCACTGGGCCACCTGTGCTATGAGGAGGTGTTACTACCACCTTGGCAGTTTCAAATGGATGACAAATTCTCTCTGTGCACTTTCCTGCTTTAACATTTCATGTTGCTTCTATATGGCAAGGAGTTAGAATTCTACATACTTGCATCAAAATACAAGTTAATATATAGGTGAATGTTTTCGTTCGCTATTGCATTCATGGAAAGAACTGGTCAATTGATTAACCCATTAGTCTATTACTCAAGGTCGTATCACAATGAACCCACAATTATTTATGAAACTTTGATTAATTTTAGATCTATTCTTGGCTTTAGCCCATCACTAAAATTATATAAAAAGAAGTAGTTAGTCAGTTTACCTCTTAAAGAGTTTTTTGTTTAAGTTCACGCAAAGATTTCTTTCTGTCTCAAAAAGACTATAGCCATATGGCACCGTTTGTCTCACTTAGGCCTGGAATTTCACCTACACTTCTACTTTAATTTGAAAATTTTGCTGAAAGCTGTGAGTACTGAGCATGATCCAAAACTGGACTAGTTTGGTTTCATGCAAGTATGCATTCAGGCATCAGAATCATTGAACCATAAAATGGTCCTGGCCAGAAGGGACCTCTAGAGGTCATCCAGTCTGACATCCCCACCAGCCCAGGTCACCCAGGGCCCTGTCAAACCTCACCTTGAATTTCTCCAGGGAAGGGGCCTCAACCTGAGCAACCCGTTCCAGTGCTCCACCACCCCCATAGTAAAGAACTTGTTCTTAACATCCAATCTAAATCTGCTCTTCTCAAGCTTGAACCCATTGCCTTCGTCCTGTCACTGCAGGCCTTTGCAAACAGCTTCTCTCAATCCTTCCTGTAGCCCCTTTCAGGCACTGGCAGGCTGCTATTAGGTCCCCTGGAGCCTCCTCCTCTCCAGACTGAACAGCCCCAGCTCCCTCAGCCTGTCCAATAGCAGAACTGCTCCAAGCCTCTGACCGTTTTTGTGGCCTCCTCTGGACCTGCTCCATCAGTCAATTGACCTATCAGGTCCATGTCCTTCCTATAATGAGGGCTCCAGAGCTGGATGCAGTACTGCAGGTGAGGTCTCATCAGAGGAAAGTGGCAGAATGCCTTCTCTGGCTCTGCTGGCCACACTGCTTTTGATGCAGCTCAGGTTGTGATTTGCCTTCTGTGCTGCAAGCTCACACTGCCTGCTCATGTCCAGCTTCTTGTCCACCAGCACCCCCAAGTCCCTTTCCACAGGCTGCTCTCTAACACCTCATCCCCAGCCTGTACTGAGTGTGAGGATTGTTCGATCCCAGGTGCAGGACCTGCACTTGCTCTTGTTGAACTTCATGAGGTTCACCTGGGCCCACCTCTCCAGCCTGTCCAGGTTCCTGTGGACAACCACTTGTCCCTCTGGTGTGTTGGTAGCACCACACAGTTTGATGTCACCTGCACACTTGCTGATGGTGCCCTCAATCCAACTATCTGTCATTGGTACAAATATTAAACAGCACAGGTCCCAGCACGGACCCTTGAGGGACGCCACTTGTCACTGTTCTCCATCTGGAGTTTGAGCTATTGAGCAGCATCCTCTAGATGAGACCATCCAGCCAATTCTTTACCCACTGAACAGTGCACTCAGCAAATCTGCATCTCTCCAATTTGGTGAGCAGGATGTTGTGGGGGACTGTGTCAAAGGCCTTGCACAAGAGCACATAGATCACATCCATAGGATGTCCCTTAACTTATGACTTAACCACTTGATCATGGAAAACCACTGGGTTAGTCAGGCAGGAACTGTCCTAGTAAAACCCTGCTGTCATGAGTGTGAAGGTTTGGGAGTTCCCCCCCCACACACACACTTTGTAAAATGACCCAGACTAGCACTCAGTCGGCTGGAAGTTAAATGATGAAGCTCTATTTACAGCTTTGCACAATGTACAGCAGATATTTACACTATATACACAATATTTACAGAAATATACAAGTAAAAGGTAATACAGCAACACAACTCCCCTCCCAGAAATCAGAGACCCCAGGAGGGGCTCCCAACCACCCTTTCACCTTCTCCCCACCCCTGTACCTTACCCCAAGGTTTGCCTTACATGCAAGGTAAATTAGGAGGATCAGCCAGGGGGGTTAGAAGAAAAGTGGTTAGTGAGGATTAATCAGCAGAGGAGCCAGAGCCCAGAAGCTGCTAGATCCCACCAGCAGCTCCTGCTCAAGCAAGCGACAGAGAGCAACTGACTTATCTGTTGTTTTGGTTAGTGTTCCCAAACAATTCTCCAGCAAGCGTATGAGTGAAGTAGACATCATGATGTTTTCCTTTCACAGCCTATAGTGTAATTTTCTCTATTAAAATATTCCAATTAGCCTCAAACCAGCACACATGAGTCAACTCCCTGTCCTCCATGTGCCTCAACATGGCATCCAGGAGGATCTCTTCCATCATCTTCCCAGGCACAGAGGTGAGGCTGACAGGTCAGAAGATCCCAGGGTCCTCCTTTCTACCCTTTGTGTTGATGGGTGCAATGTTTCCTTTCTTCCAGCACCCAGGGACTTCAGCTGCCTGCCTGCATATCATGGAGAGTGGCTTGGCAGCTGTGTCAGCAATTTCCTTCAGGACTCTGGGATGTATTTCATCAAATCCCACGGGCTTGTGGATCTTCAGGTTCCTCAGTTGATTACACACCCTGTCCTCACTTACAGTGGGAGGGACTTTGTCACTGATCTCCAACTGTAGGCCAACCACACAAGAGCCATGAGGAGAGGGCTTGCCAGTGAAGATGGAGACAAAAATGTTGAAAGTCTCTGCCTTCTCCCCACTTGTTGACACTACTAACTCCTTGGTTTTGCTCATTGGGGAGGATGCTTTCTTTAAGCTTCCTTTCCAGTTAATGTACCTGTAAAAACCTTTCTTGTTTTTCTTGCCAAGTTCAGTTCCAGCTGTGCCTTGGCCTTCCTGACCTCATCCCTACACACCTGAACAACATCCCTATACTCCTCCCAGGACACCAGTTCCTTTCTCCATGCCCTGTGTAGCCCCATCTTGCCCTTTAGTTTGACCAACAGGTCACAACTCAGCCATGGTGGTCTCGCCCTCTTTGCCTGTGTTCTTACATGTGGGGACTGAGACCTTTTGTGCTCCATAAAGAGCATCCTTAAAGATCTGCCAGCTTTGTTCTGCTCCCTTGTACCTGAAGGTTGCTTCCCATGGGGTCCCATTAATCAACTCCTAACAGCTTGAATTCAGAATACACTCTGAGTTTAAACTCTCTCAGCTAGGGTTAGATTTCTCTGTGGAATACACTGGATTTCACCATTCTCCTGCATTATCCAGTATGTGTGACCAGGACCTTCAGCAGACACCACCCCTCGGACAGGTTTCCCTTCGCCCGAAGGAGAAAATACCCAAACAGATTTCCCTAACAGATTCTTTTCACGTACAACAGGAACTTTATCACCATCTACTGTTTGGATCAAATCTGACTGTGCAGGTCCTGCTCTGTTTACTGAACCTCTACTATTTACCAACCAGGTTGCTTGTGCTAGATGTTTGTCCCAGTTTTTCAAAGTTCCACCCCCCATGGCTTTTAGGGTGGTTTTGAGCAAACCGTTGTAGCGCTCAATCTTTCCTGAAGCTGGTGCATAGTAGGGGATGTGGTAGATCCACTCAATACCGTGCTCTTTGGCCCAGTTTTTCACAAGATTGTTCTTGAAACGAGTGCCATTGTCTGATTCAATTCTCTCTGGAGTTCCATGTCTCCACATGATTTGTCTCTCCAGACCAAGAATGGTGTTGCGTGCAGTAGCATGTGGAACTGGATAGGTTTCCAGCCATCCGGTGCTGGCCTCTACCATGGTTAGCACATACTGCTTGCCAGAACGAGAACGAGGCAAAGTGATGGAGTCAATCTGCCAGGCTTCACCATACTTGTACTTGGACCATCGCTCACCATACCATAAGGGTTTGATTCGCTTAGCCTGCTTAATAGCAGCACAGATGTCACAGTCATGAATGACTTGGGTGATAGCGTCCATGGATAAGTCAATTGACCTATCTCGTGCCCATCGGTAGGTTGCATCTCTGCCTTGATGTCCAGATGAATCCTGGGCCCACCGAGCTAAGAACAGTTCGCCTCGGTGTTTCCAATCAAGGTCAAGATCAGAGTTGGTGTCAACTTGAGAAATTTTAGCAGCTTGATCTGCCTGATGGTTGTGTTGATGTTCCTCAGTGGCTCTGCTTTTAGACATCGTCAAACCAGCGCATGTGTCTCAGAGTAGACAAGCAGGATAGACCCCGGAAGAGGGCAACAGGAAAGAGAATTAAAAAATGTGCTTGTGGAAACAAGGTGAAGGAACTGACTTGTCTGATTTAGCAAAATGAGAGGAAGAAACAGCAGACAATTGGCACAGTCTTTCAGGGCACCTCATTAGAGTCTTTTAAAAAGTGGTTGAAGGAAACTCTGCCAGGGATTGTCTATGACTGCTTGAGCCCAGCTTAATGGAGAGAATGGAGCCAAAACAGCTGTGGAAGTATTTTTCAACTCTCTTCTTATTTTTTTTCCCCCCACAATCCTTAACCAAAAAACCCAAACAAACAAAAAACAAACAAACAAAAAAAACCCAAAACCAAAAAAACCCAAACCAAAACAAAAAAACGCAGAAGGAAAAGGCAAATCTAAGCACAGCAAAACAGATTTCCAATTGTACTGGTGAAAGGAGTCCACATGTGTCGTATGCTCATTAAGGCATTTGACTCTGTCCCACATGACACCCTGGTCACCAAACTGGAAAAACATGGACTTGATGGATGGACCACTCGCTGGATAAGGAATTGGCTGGATGGTCGAACCCAGAGAGTGGTGATCAAGGGCACAATGTCCACCTGGAGACCAGTGACAAGTGGTGTCCCTCAGGGGTCAGTGCTGGGACCAGTGCTGTTTGACATCTTTGTCAGTGCCATGGACAGAGGAATCAGTGCACCCTCAGCAAGTTTGCAGATGACACCAAGCTGTGTGGCACAGTCGACTTGCTAGAGGGCAGGGATGCCATCCAGAGGGACCTGGACAGGCTGGAGAGTTGGGCCCAGGCCAACCTGATGAAATTCAATAAGGCCAAGTGTAAGGTCCTGCACCTGGGTAGGCACAATCCCAAGCACAAATACAGGCTGGGTGGTGAATGGCTGGAGAGCAGCCCTGAGGAAAAGGACCTTGGAGTCTGGGTTGATGAAAAGCTCAACATGAGCCTGCAGTGTGCACATGCAGCCCAGACAGCCAACCGAGTCCTAGGCTGCATCAAGAGAAGCGTGGCCAGCAGGGCAAGGGAGGTGATTCTGCCCCTTTACTCTGCTCTCGTCAGACCCCACCTGGAGTACTGTGTGCAGTTCTGGAACCCTCAGCACAGGAAGGACATGGAAGTGTTGGAGCGGGTCCAGAGGAGGGCCACAAAGATGATCAGAGGGCTGGAGCAGCTCTCCTATGAGGACAGGCTGAGAGAGTTGGGGCTCTTCAGCCTGGAGAAGAGAAGGCTTCGAGGGGACCTGATAGTAGCCTTCCAGTATCTGAAGGGGGCCTACAGGAAGGCTGGGGAAGGATTATTTACAAGGTCCTGCAATGACAGGACAAGGGGCAATGGGTTTAAACTGGCAGAGGGGAGATTTAGACTGGATGTTAGGAGGAAGTTCTTTACAGTGAGGGTGGTGAGACACTGCAACAGGTTGCCCAGGGAGGTTGTGGATGCTCCCTCCCTGGATGTGTTCAAGGCCAGATTGGATGAGGCCTTGAGTAACCTGTGCTAGTGGGAGGTGTCCCTGCCTATGGCAGGGGGTTGGAACTAGATGATCCTTGAGATCCCTTCCAACCTTACCATTCTATGATTCTATGATTCTATGATATCCTCTACAAGTCAACCCTAATGTGCCATTGTCTTTTTTGAATGATCATATTGTGGATGCTGCAACAGATGCTACTTACTTTGAAAAAGTGTCTCTGAAATCCGCATAATTGAGGGACAGAAAAGAAACCAGCCACAAAAAAAACCAGTAACTCCACTGAAATACCTCTGAAAAGGACACAAAGGACAGAGGACAGTGCAGTATAAGGCAAGAAGAGTAGAAATGAAGGCAATAAGAAGAATAATTTCCTCAAACATTTGAAGCAGTTATTTAAGGGGATTGTAGTACCATATTGTACCAGCTCAACTACTGAACTTGATTAAGGCTTTGACCATTCTGAAATTGCTATTATGGCACTTGTTTCACAGGTACAGTGCAAAGGTAAGACAGGCATTCATAAACCTTAGAAAACTTCAGATAAAGCTCAAACCATCAGGGAAATGCTTATGAGAATGAGATGCCTCATGAGAATGGGAAGTTAATTACTGACTTTCTCAGCAAAGCCAAAAATAAATAAATCAATAAACAAACAAACAAATAAATAAATAAATCTTCCACAATGGGAATTGCAGGATTACAGACAAAACACTAAAGAATGGAAACACAAGAAATCACGGCAGTTAGCAAACTAAGCAACTGTGACTGTTACACTTCCCCCAGTGACAGGCAAATCCTTCCACGTTGTCATAAAAAGCAAAATGAAAGAAATTGTTGTGCTCAGGCCTGGATTTCAACCTGCAAGATGAATTTGTCAACTGTTATTTTAGGCCAGGGTTAATCATTCAAGGGAACATCACAATGCCTTCATTATTTCTCTGCAATCACATGGCAGATTCTTGTATGCATGTTGGAACACTCTGATTGTGATAGTAAAAATAATTTTATTATTTACATTATTACATTATATTAATATTATGTTGTATTACATTTTATTATATTATGTTATATTATATTACATTAGATTGCATTATATTATATAATATTATATTATATTGTATCCCATTACATTACATGATGTCATATTCCATTCTGTTCTATTATAGTGTATTACATTACATTATATTATATGGGTTACATGGGTTTAAACTGGCAGAGGGGAGATTTAGACTAGATGTTAGGAGGAAATTCCTTGTAGTGAGGGTGGCAAGACATTGGCACAGGTTGCCCAGGGAGGTTGTGGAGCACAGAAGCACCAAATGTGCTCCACAACCTCCCTAGAGGTCTTCTGTGCTCCACAACCTCCCTGGAGGTGTTCAAGACCAGGCTGGATGAGGTCTTGAGTGACCTGTGCTAGTGGGAGGTGTCCGTGCCTATGGCAGGGGGTTGGAACTGGATGATCCTTGAGGTCCCTTCCAACCTTCCCATTCTATGATTCTATGATTTTATATATTAATATAATTATTATATATTATATTATATATACTAATATATTTATATTAAGGTACTGCAGGCACATCTTAATCAATGTAAACTTTAGTGGATGATGTTTTAATAGGTAAGTGTCAGGCATGGTTGTATTACCTCACCTCTGGTATTTGTAGGGAAGTGTGAGTGGATACAACACAAGCACTGTATGACTCAGAATCTATCAAGTGTGATTAGTTAGCTGTTGTGAGCTGAAGAAGTCTTCCAAATGGAAAATGTAGTCCCAAACTGTTCAGCATCATGAACATGAGGTGTTTATCAATTGGGTGTGAGTGACCAGTGGATATTATGGCAAGAGTCCTCCCAGGTCCCAGCTCATACATTATTTCAGCTGGTAGAGTACACAAGCAGTAATGCACATCTTCTACCACACCTTATGGATCAGTACAGATGTACAAAAGGAAATGCTATCAAATAGCCAAAATGGACTTCCACGTGAAAGAGACTTGATTTTCCAGGATCTGCAACTGGAAGGTTGTCAGACAAATATTCAGCTCTGGAATTACTTCTGGTAAAGAAAGGCATGAAGTGGCATTAATTTAGAACAAACCCCGGAATTCATCTGAGTTTTTATTATCATTGAAGCTATTAAAAAAGAAAATGGGCAATATTTCCTGGGAGTTGTGAATCAAGGCAGGACATCAGCTATGACAGCTCTGCCGTGGGGTAGTTGGAGGAGCACAAGAAAAAGGCCTACCAAAGGAATGTCTCTAATTGAACTTCATGCAGTGTGGAAATCAGTGCAATATTTAACAGATCTGGGAATATGTAGAAATTTGTCCAAATCTAGAAGAAAAAAAAAAACAAACAACAAAACAAACTGGCAAGGCATTATTTTGACCCTAAGCTACTTTGGATGGCAGTGGGAAGAATCATCCTGGAGTTTAATGGTCTCTTGTGTTTCTAATAGTTCTTGCAGCTACAAGAAGTGTGTGTAGAGAATCATAGAATGGTAAGGTTGGAAGGGACATCAAGAATCATCCAGTTCCAACCACCTGCCATAGGCAGGGACACCTCCCACTAGTACAGGTCACTCATCCAACCTGGCTTTAAGCACCTCCAGGGAGGGACCAGCCACAACCTCCCTGGGCAACCTGTGCCAGTGTCTCGCCACCCTCACTGTAAAGAACTTCCTCCTAACATCTAGACTAAATCTTCCCTCTGCCAGTTTAAAACCATTGCCAATTTAAACCCATTGCCCCTTGTCCTGGCATTACCCTGTCAATAGTCCCTCCCCAGCCTTCCTGTAGGCTGTCTTCAGATCCTGGAAGGTTACTCTAAGTTCTCCTGGAAGCCTTCTCTTCTCCAGGCTGCAGAGCCCCAACTCTCTCAGCCTGTCTTCAGAGCAGAGCTGCTGCAGACCTCTGAGCATCTTCGTGACCTCTGGACCTGATTCCTCTGTCCATGTCACTGACAAAGATGTTGAACAGCACTGGTGCTAGCACTGACCCCTGAGGGGTGCCTCTTGGCACTGGTTTCCAGGTGGGCATTATGCCCTTGATCACCCCTCTCTGCATGTCACCACCCAGCCAATTCCTGATCTAGCAGTGCTCCACTCATCCAGTCCATGTTTTTCCAGTTTGGTGACCAGGTACAAGGTACAGAGGTCAAATAATCAACTCAATGATTGTTTCTTAAGGCCTGTTTCAGACTGCAAGTACAGTCCTGGCCAATAGGATGCTCTTGTTTTGCTATACCCAAATTGGATCTAAGGGGTGAAATCTAACATCAGGCAAACATCACACAGCTGGGAGGGAAGTGTCCATTTCTCTGAGTTGGAATAGTTGAACTCTTGAGTTGCCAGTGCAAGCTGCAAACAGGTGGCCATAAAGATTCCCAATTAAGGAGCTGCAAATGGGTACTGCTGCTGGTGGAGGGTTGGTGCAGAAAGGCAGAAAAGGCAGAAAAGGTAAGAAGGTAGAAAGGCAGAAAGTCAGAAAGGTGCAGGATTTCTAAATTACTCCCCATTAAATACATCATTTTGAAAGTGAAGCTGGTCAATAGGCACTGGCAGCATTGTTCTGCCCAATGAATTCAAAGCTTTCTGCCTCATGTGCCCACGCAGGCAGGTTGAGGGGCAGCAGCAGACACCTGACAGGTGGTGCTAAGCTTCTAGCTTCAAAGCTTTGCTGCTTCATCGTTTGCTCAATCTACAACTCCTGGACTTGCAACAGGAGGGGGAGAGCAAGGGTTAAACTGGCCTGGCAGGACTGATGTCCTATCAGGACACTTGCACAACAGTTGCCTTTGCTGACTGAAACTCACATGTAAGGTTGTGAAAAGTTTCATACTCTGCCTTCCAAAGTGTGTAGGTTTTGAAGGCAGGCTGTGAACATTTTGTGAATGACCATGCTGATGCTAGCAGAGACGTCAAGTAACATAAAATTTGATTGGGCTTTTGCACATGGGTGTGCCTGGTAGCCATCTTGGGTTTGCCACTTGTCTCTGACGTGACAAGAAAGGTTTAGAAATCACACAGTGCACAGCTAGGGAACTTCTGCCCATAATAGGGCCATAGAATTATAGGTGTGCTCTGAAGAATCACGTTTTATAGAATCATAGAATCACAGAATCAAGCAGGTTGGAAGAGACCTCCAAGCTCACCCAGCCCAACCTAGCACCCAGCCCCAGCCAATCAACCAGACCATGGCACTAAGTGCCCCAGTCAGGCTTTGCTTCCACACCTCCAGGGATGGTGACTCCACCACCTCCCTGGGCAGCCCATTCCAATGCCAATCACTCTCTCTGGCAACAACTTCCTCCTAACATCCAGCCTAGACCTCCCCTGGCACAGCTTGAGGCTGTGTCCCCTCTTCTGTCCCTGGGTGCCTGGCAGAAAAGCCCAACCACACCTGGCTGCAACCTCCCTTCAGGTAGCTGCAGAGAGCAATGAGCTCTGCCCTGAGCCTCTTCTTGTGCAGGCTGCACAACCTCAGCTCCCTCAGCCTCTCCTCACAGGGCTGTGCTCCAGGCCCCTCCCCAGCCTTGCTGCCCTTCTCTGAGCACCTTCAAGCACCTCAACATCTCTCTTGAATTGAGGGGCCCAGAACTGACTTCCTGTGTTTCTTTGGGTGTTTTGGGAAGATGAAATGTAAAGGAATTCTGAATAGAGGAGATGAGGTTACTTCAACATGTTATTTGAGAAATTAGGTTACTTTAGGAGGCATATTGATTGCTTTTGCTGTTTAGAAGTCAAAAGGTGTATGAGAGGAGTGTGAAGCTTGAAGATTCTGGAACAATAATGTTACTTGATGACTTTTGCCTTAACAAAAAAGGAGACAGTAAAAATAAAACTTTTTATTTGAGTGAATTTATCAGTCATTGCATGAGACAGAGCTAGGTTGCTTTCTTGTTTTGATATAAGGAAAAATCAGTAATCCTTGTCTTCCCTGAATTGATGCTGGCTTCCTCTGATGTTTCAATATGAGTTTGCATTTAGTTCCATTACAGACTTTCATTGCACGTCTTCTTTCTCAATAATTTTACATGTTCCATTTCCAGTTCATATTCTTTCTCCTCAATGTTGCTGTCAGTAGCAGAGTTCTTACAGCTCAGGTTTATGATGTCTCAAATCTGCTTTGTAGACTGTGATTGTGAATTGTCACTGAATGAAGTAACTTGACTGTTGTAAGTGGTATCAGGCAGTTCCCTCACAGTTCATGTTTGGGGCATCCTCTGTAATGCTGAAGGATTATGGATGTATCTGATTAGTCCTCTTACCTGGGCCTGAAGGATGTGGAAAGACTTGAGTGTAATGAGAGAAAATACC
>VWZE01003953.1:229-80968 GCA_013396675.1 Eubucco bourcierii
AGTTCTGGGTGTGGGGTGGGGGGGGGGGGGGGGGGGGGGGGGGGGGGGTGTGGATAACTCCCACACCATCACACCAGGGAACTGGGACTGATTGCAAGACAATACTACATCCTACCTGTGTTTTGTTGCTGATGTTCAAAAACCGAAATGGTGTCATCACTCAGGAAGTAGGAAATAATGAATTTCCGGTCCTGGTCAATAGGACTGTCTGTGACAAGTTTTGCAAGAAAGCGCAGTATGTTACTTTCCATGCCACATCTGAAAAGCAAAATAAGAAGTAAGGAATCAAAAATAGAGTATGAAAAGTCTTCATCACTAGGAGATGCAGTCTACTGAGTTTTGTAACACAGATTAATTGTTGTTATTCCTGGACCAAGAAGGGAAATGGTGTAAGACTCCCTACTTTGTCAAAAACCATTTTCAGCTTAAACTAACAGGACCAGCTAGAGTCAGCCAGATAGAAAGGAATCATTTGCAGGGGGAAATTACTTCTCTGCCACAGGTCTGGAATGAATTTGTGTTGTAAATCAAGCTCCAGATTTCTTTTCAGAAAAAAAATTGTAAAGGATAAACACAGTTAAGTATGCGTATTTTCAAATCAAATTCTGACTAGCAATACATATTAGGATTATGTCCACAAAATCAGGCCCACTGGATGATCTTCTTAGTTGGATATTCCTTAAGTGATCATACTTTAAATGATTGATACTTCTGCTATATGCACTACCAATACATTCCCAAGTCTTTTTCTAATAGCCGCCTTCTTTTCCATGGGTTCTACAGGCAACTCTCCAGTATGTGACTTTGCTTTCCACTTAGACTTCAACAACCACTGCCTGACAAAACATTTAACGACCTAAAATAAAGGGTAAATGCTTTAATACATTAAACTGCATGAAATTCAGCAGACAAAAAGAAAAAGGTAAATGTCAGGAAGTAAAACAGAAAAACAAATCAGTGCTGGCCTGCTGAAGCACACAAAATTCCTGACTAATTCCTAGAATAAGACTTCCATCAAACTCCCACTGATGTCTGCAGAAGGGAAGGAGACAGGGGATGGGAGGATCAGAATATTTGCCTCTCAGAAGATAAATTTTGCTGATTTGGGTAAAAAAACTGTAGTACCCTGACAGTAAACCAGTCCTCATGTACCCATTCTTTAGAAGTCTGATGAGCTGCAGATTTTGCTGAAAAAAAATACACCCCTACTTAACATTCATCTCTTTCACAAAACTACACAATTAGAAACAGTCGGAATTAGTTTTCACTGCAATACCTGTCTTTCTCCATGAACTTTTTGACATCTTTCTGGGGAGGCTTGGGAACTAGACCCATACAGGAACACAGAGAATCTTCTTCAGAACCAAATCCAGTATAAGGAGGAACCATTTTTTCTGGGTTTGGAGGTGGTGGAGTCTTATATGGCACTGGGGTGAAATCCTCTACAACAACGACAGTAAGACTTACTCATCACTGTTCTGATTAAGCCATTCTACTTCAATTTAAACATTTAAACTTCCAATATGAATACTTCTTAGTTTATTTCTGTAGCAGAGTACCTCCTGTTACAGGGGGAAAAAAGACTCCACACAAGCCAACAGTGAAATTACTGTTTCATCATGGGTTTCAGGATTTCATTTATAACCTTCAAAGGTTTGACAAATATAATTGAGATATACAAGCAAAAGGAGAGACAAATACAGTTTCAAAATGGGATAAAAGAATAAATGAACAAATTAAAATTAATGTTGCAGTTTTATCCTTTGAGACAACATGATTAAGCAAATATTTGGTTTATGTATTTCCTGACCTCTGTTTTGGTTTTGGGGGGTTTGGGTGGCAGGGTTTTTTTGGTTTTTGTTTTTTTTTTGGGGGGGGGTGGGGGTCTGTTGTTGGGTTTTTTCCCTCAAAGAAAAATAAACATCTACATAAAATAAGATTTTATTTATCATTTAAATCATACATATATGAGAAGAATTTGGTACGTCAAAGCAAATCTTCATTGATGATCTGGACGAGGGCATTGAGTCAGTCACCAGCAAGTTCGCAGATGACACCAAGCTGGGGGCTGATGTTGCTGGGTTGGAGGGCAGAAGGGCTCTGCAGCAGGACCTCGACCGCCTGGACAGATGGGCAGAGTCCAACGGGATGGCATTCAACAAATCCAAGTGCCGGGTGCTGCACTTTGGCCACAACAACCCCATGCAGAGCTACAGGCTGGGGTCGGAGTGGCTGGAGAGCAGCCAAACAGAGAGAGATCTGGGGGTGCTGATTGACACCCGCCTGAACATGAGCCAGCAGTGTGCCCAGGTGGCCAAGAAGGCCAATGGCATCCTGGCCTGCATCAGGAATAGTGTGGCCAGCAGGAGCAGGGAGGTCATTCTCCCCTTGTACTCTGCACTGGTCAGGCCACACCTCGAGTACTGTGTCCAGTTCTGGGCCCCTCAATTTAGGAAGGACATTGAGGTACTTGAACGTGTCCAGAGAAGGGCAACGAGGCTGGTGAGAGGCCTCGAGCACAAGCCCTGTGAGGAGAGGCTGAGGGAACTGGGACTGTTTAGCCTGGAGAAGAGGAGGCTCAGGGGGGACCTTCTTGCTGTCTACAACTACCTGAAGGGTGGTTGTGGCCAGGAGGAGGTTACCTTCTTCTCTCAGGCAACCAGTGACAGAACAAGAGGACACAGTCTCAGGCTACGCAGGGCAAGTTTAGGCTGGAGGTGAGGAGGAAGTTCTTCACTGAGAGAGTAATTTGTCACTGGAATGGGCTGCCCAGGGAGGTGGTGGAGTCAGCGTCCCTGGAGGCGTTCAAGGCACGTTTGGACATGGCACTTAGTGCCATGGTCTAATCTTGAGGGCTGTGGTGATGGGTTGGACTTGATGATCTTTGAGGTCTCTTCCAACCCTTGCGATACTGTGATACTGTGATACTGTGAAATAGCTTCAGTCCAAATCTCACTTCACCCAGAGTTTGAGAAATTTTTGTTTTCCTCATTTCCTACAGTCTTCAGTCTTTCTTTGTAGTGACCAATGGTCCTTATTATGCCAGACACTGCAAGAGCACTCCTGATTCAGCAGGGACACATACGGTCAGGCCCTGCCCTCATTACCCATAGAGGTTGCTCCTAAAAGTCCTGCTGCCCTGCGGCCTTTCTTTACTTCTCCTCTCTTGGTGAAACTCTGGCTATGCCATTTGAGCCACTTGTTGCTCCCCTGCTCTGCTCTTTCACTGTGACACAGCTTCCAGATGCCAGTGGAGTCCACATGAAAGTTCAACAGAGTAATACGGTCTGATGGTTAAATAAGGTTAATTAAAAAATGGGCAAGGTGAGAGGGAAAAGGTAACTAGTAAATGGGGAAAAGTGGATGAGCAGACCTAAGGCAAATGAAAGTACAAACCATACAAACATCCACAATAATTCAGGCTGCACAGGACCTTGGGCAGTCTCTAGCATGGTCTCCTGCTTAGATGGGATCAGCCCGAAGCAGACCAGGCTGTGTGGAGCTGTACCCAGCTAGGGCTCGACACCTCCCAGGACAGAGCCTGCACAGCCTGCCCTGGCAGCCTGCTCCAGAGGGGAAAGGTTTTCCTGACACCCAACTCCAAGCCTTTCCACTTACGCATGTCATCTTACGCCCTCTTGCCATGTAAGCCTGTGAAGAACCAAGATCATAAGATGTCTGGTCTCAGTAACCTCCCCATGGCTGGGTGCAGGCAGCTACCCAGGACCCTTTCTGCTCCAAGCAAGACTTGCTCACTGAAGTATTCCTCATCCCTGACCATCCTGGGGTCTACTCTAAACTCAAGCTGGTTCATTCATGACATTCCTGTCCTGGTAGACCCAAAAGGGAGCACAATACTAGGTCTAACAAGCACAGAGCAGAGGGGGATAGTCACTTTCCTCAGTCTTTGGGCAGCCCAGATCATGGCTGGTACTCTTTGTGGTGGACCCAAGCCCAGTTTGTTAACCCCCTATAACCCACAGCACCCTTTCTGAGTGAGATAAATAACCTGTACACAAAAGTGGATACCATGAAACAAAGCTATTTCTTTTTCTCTAAAATTTAACTTTTCTACCCAGAACTGAAGAGATATTAATAACCTAAACTCATAGCATGGGTTTCATTGCAAATACAAGCGACAAAAACTGCTGTCACTTGCAACATTTTCTGAATTGGTTTGTGATTAAAATGTTTGAAACATGGCTGTATCAGAAAACCAAAGCAACATATACTCTTAAAATCTGACTTCTGAAACAGTACTATGAAGTTGAAGAATACAAAAAGTATTCAGATTAATGCTAGAGTTTACCTTCAAAGCACAATGAAATCTCCTTTAGCCATTACCTCTTAGAATATGGTCTGACTAAAAAAGCAAATACCTTCACCTGAATCATCCAATAAAGAGTTCTGCAAAACATGACAACATTTTTCTTTGTAAAAACTGTATGTGCCCATTTTGTAACTCAGAAGCACAGAACCCAAGCTCTAAGATTCATACAGAAATTCTCAAAGCAATCCCTACCACAGAACCACAGAATGATTTTGGTTGGAAAAGACCTTTGAAAGATCAAGTCCAATCATTACATCACTGCCAAGTATGGTGCTAAACCTCTGCACCACATCTATGTGTCATTAAACACCCCTAGAGATGGTGATTCAATCTCCTCCGGGCGGTGCAAATTCCAGCGTTCGAGAACCCTTTCAGTGAAGAACTTTTTTCAATGCCCAGCCAAAACCTCCCTTGGTGCTTCCTGAGGCCATTTCCTCGCGTCCTATCACTTGTTACTAGACAGAAGAGACCAACACCCGCTATCCGTGCCTAAACAACGCACCAAAACACTACCGTCGGGACATTTTCGGTGTGCCGTGTTGTGTGCCTTGCGTGGGCAGTTCTTGTTACACCGATCCCAGTGCAGACGCAGACGCAAGCGCTGCTATGGCGCTGGGCCGCGCCGCTGCTCAGGTGCGTCCGCACTCACCGCGGTACAGCCCGCAGGGAACGGACGCCGGCACCAGCTCCTGCGCTCCCGCAGCGCCACCTAGTGGGCGCGGGGCGGGGCAGGCGGCAACGGTCACAGCCCGTCATAGCCTGGCGCTGGGGTGCGCCACGCGGCTGCTTCTCATTCGGCTCTTGACGTTCTTCATAAACCTTAGCGTCGATGTTTAAATTACGCAATATGTTAATCTGCACTAGTACTTGATCCCTGGAAGTCGGGAGCATTGTAGCAGTGTGTTTTGGCAGAAACAAACCCCTTCTCGTTGCGTGGTTGCATATAACCCGCTTCCTGCTGTTTCCTACCAAAAGCATTTGGAAAGCCAGGACATGAAGTTGAACCAAAAAAATCAAAGGACAAGCGATAGGTTTAGATGCAAGTCACACATAAAGCATTCGCTAAGAAGTGTTTATGTACTTTAGCACACGTGGATTAAAATTACCTCTATAAGCCAGAAGGAAACTACACATTTACTCTAGGTGATCCTACTCTAGCAGTGAGGTTAGACTAGACGACCTTCAGAGCTCCCTTCAGATCCCTACTATTTTCTGATTCTGTGAAATTATGTGTTAGCCTCAGAAAGTATGTTAAATCCCTTGGTGCAAACAAAGCCCAAAAAGAAGTTCAGCATTTTGGTTCTCATCCCTTTCCCGAGGAAAAACGACCTTCCTTCATGCAGATTCACTAAGGGGAACAATGTAAACATCCGGTCCTGTGGCACCTATAGTTTCCAGCATTTTAAGGATTACATATTCAGATTCTCTCTCATGAATGAAGAAATTCAGCAAGAAATTGCCATGGAGAAATACAGTTTACCCAAATAGTTAAAAACTCATTTCTGCGACTGTTGAATGTCCAGCAGACCAACAGCCATGCCCAAGCTCAAAACTTGTGTCATCTTTGCCCTTCCAAAGACTGTCAGGGTAGAATCAGACAGACAAGTTGCACTTACACATAAAACACACTCCTGCTGAGGTTATCACTGGTTTTTAAGAAAATTACCTCTGTCCAGTCTGGAAAATGAATCAATGCTGTCTTCTTCCAGGCTATGGGTAAACTGGAAGACTAGGATTACAAATTTCTACTTCCAGAAATAATAACACAGGTGTTTTTTCCCATGGACAGTTTCACCTGTTGTTACTGCATTAACTGATGCCTAGCAGGAGATGGGCTGGCTTTAGGGGTTTTATTTCACCTTGTTATGTCAAACATGTGCCACATACTAGTGATTTTTTCTCACAACATCAAAACCTGCGTGAGGTGTGAACAAGCACTGGGAACAGCAAGAAACAAAACAGTTCTAGCCGCATTTTTAGCATATAAACAACTTTGAGATAGCATAGCCTAGTAGGGAAAATTAAATTCTTCAAAAAGAGTTTGTTGCCACAGAAGAAGCATTAAAACAACTTGAATGAGCTTATCTGCTCTCAGTTTCAATATACACCTGAAAGATTCTAGTATACATTTTAAGATTCCCCTCTGCCCTCAGTTGAAGAAGTGTAGGAAAACCATATTTCAAGAAACAGCCAAGTTCCATATATTTTGGATTAGAGAGATAACCATACTGAGTATCAGTATGTAGCAAACATGCAAGAAATTCTGCCTTTGGAGGAAAAGGCCAGACACCTCTGAGCATTACAGCCAAAAACAGGAGAGAGAAATCCCACTAGCCTCAGACAATGTAAGAGGTGGCAATAACCTGCAGGGATTACAATGGTAACATGATTTTCTCTACATGTAAGAGGAGATTCGTAAAAACAGCTGAGACCTGTTTTTGTGAGAGTCTGTTTCATAGTTTAGGTCAAAAATAAGGCAATATCACCATCTTTACAACTTTTACATTCAGAATGAAAGAAAAAATGTGCTTGCAAAATCATCCATACAGCTAAAACATGGAATTGTCAAATCACAGGGAAAAAAAAAAAACAACATTGAAAAAAGTGTCATGATCACAAAGTTATGACTGTTTATTCTAATTCAAAGAAAATTCTCCTTTTATAGGTCTTACTTCATGGTTATTTCACTTACCTGAAGAAAAAAAAAATCTGTAAATGCGTAATTATATTTAGAAGCTGCTGCTCAGTCTCCACCACATGTAGCAGAGAAGTCAGACACCAGAAAGACTCTGACCCCTGACGTGCCTAGTGAAAATTGGCAGCAGGCTATAATGCCCCCACTGAGGGAAAAGAAAGAAGTCAGCTGTTATTGAGCAGCAGCTGCCTGGCCAAGAGCATACATGTACTGGCCAGCCCATCGCCCCACACGCTGCTCTGCCCAAGCAGCAGGTCAGAAAGGGAGCCTGAGAAATGAGGGGGTGGGAGGGCGAGGAGTGCTGGGACAGGAAAGGGATTGCAGGGTGCTGTGAAAAGGCGTAACAGACAGGCTTCGGAGGTGCTGGGATATTGAATAAAAATCAGTAAAAAAAGGGATTTTACTGGTTTTGCTCCTTCAGGAACAATCTGTTATTTAACAAATAACACTTTATACTCAACACTAAACTCCACTGAAATACTATATTTAGTGAGAAGAGTAAGTATCGGCTTCGCCCCCACTGCACATCAGTATTTTTCACATTTCAGCTGGGTGACCACAACATCTACATGGTTATAGAGTATTTTTCTCCTCCTGTGATGCTGCATTAAAAAGTCTGGACAGATAATGTCACACATTAAGGCATTTTCCCTTGCATTCATAGCACTGCTGCATGACAGTAATGTCATTAGCTTCCTACTGAAAAGCTTTAACTATCATTTACTTGTGGGGAAGCTCTCCTTTGCTTTTCACAAACACTATAAAGAGTAAAACAGGTAAACCAAATATTGGAAATGTATCAGACATCCTAAAGGGCAAATTCCATTGGTGAGCAACTTATGCTGAAACTGCAGAGTCAAAAATAAATATTGTCCTCTTTAATGTCTTTGGCAGAAGAGTATAAATTGAAGGGAAGTAATGTGAAAACACAATAACAAACAGCTGGATTAATGCCATGAGGTGCTGAGTACTGTGTCTTGATGTAAGAACTAATTTATCCACTTGCTTACTCTTACTTAAGTAAATGGTCTCCCTGGACTCAAACTGCAATTAAACATGCTTCAGTGTTTAATTGGATGGGAGTAGAACGTTGGACACTTTGTGGGATTGTGTCCACTGAGAGCATCTTGTACACTCACCAGACAAACAAATTTTGTAACTCACTGAGAATAAAAAGTGAACCCTCACTCTTTCTCTCTCAACACGTTTCTAAGCCAAAACCTACCCTGATTCGAGTCCTAGTCCTTCTAATTAAAAAGACATACCTACATTTTTTAAAATCCTGTTGGGGAAAGCAAGAAAGGATTTCACAGCAGACTGTGTGAGAATCTCTTAGCTTTAAGAAAGTGTGTATTTTCTGTAAACAAAAGAAGGTTGCTTTTTTAAAAGTAGGATGCTTTTTTTATCATGTTAACCAGAGTCTCTGCCATCATGTATCCTAAAGGTATGTGCAAAAACACTTTGCAGTTCCCCAAAGGTCTCAGCTAGAGCACATCTTTGTGGGTTTTGTGTTAAGCAGGCAGAGGAACTGGAGACAGCACTGAGAAAAATCAGAAAAAATAACACAGATAAAAAAGAATGGAATATGGACAATGATTGAAAGGTTTCCCTAGCAGGAATGGCTCAGGAGGAGGATAGGGTGACAAGATAGTGTATTGGCATAGTGTTCAAATACGTACAAGGTTGTTCCAAAAAGAGGATATTCACCAGTTGTTCTCTATGTTCAGCAAAGGTAAAATAAATACATTTCTCAGTTTACACAAACCAGCTTCAGAGTAGCTATTAAGCTGCATTTCTAGCTGTAAGGTTAGGACAAGACACCTCAGGAGGCAAAGAAATCTTCTCTACTAAAAGATGCTGATAAAAGGCTACACTAACACCTGTCATTGACCATCTATGTATATACACACTGCTGCCTCAAAATTCTGCACATCAGCAACTTCTGACTTCCCCTAACTTGCAAACTACCTAACTTTAGCATCGAGAGACATAACCAGTTAATTACTCAGCCAGCATTAAATGATGAGAAGAGCCTTTGCATTTGTGTAACACTTGGTTGCTTTGCTTGGTTGATACAGAAAGTTCAGCTGCATTTCATTTACTGTCTTCTATGAGTAAGAAATCCCCATTCACTGTTCCAGGATATTTTGCTCAAACAGAGGCTACTGCTGCCAAATAGCGGCAGCGGTCTTGGCTGAAGAAAATCTCAGAGAAGAACCCTCTGTTCTGCATCTCTGGAGCTAGACTCACTGTTATTACTATATGGTTACTGAATATGGCTTCCTAGTGCGCTGGCTAGTGAGAGAAAAGATTTCAATATAGACATGCCAAGTTATTATCATGACACATGTTTTGCCAATTTAGAAATGCAGTGTTTTAATGGCAGCGCTATATCATGTAATCCTCCCAACACAGCAGACAAGCTTTGGTCCAAGCACTACACTCCATCTGATGGCAAGTCAAGCTGAAAGAAGTGGTCTGTTCAGGCATTTTGTCTCATAATGTCAGAGAAAAGGTCATAGGAGGATTCTTCCAATCATCTCTGATCAGGGAATCAGCTATATGTATTGAATGCATAAACCGCCAGAAATTAACTAAGTGGCTTTTGCAGGAACGTGTCCATAATAGAATGATTAGGAAATCTGACAAAGCAAACTCCAGACACATAAGCAAAAGTCACTACTTCAAAACGCTTTTCCATTATGGACAAGGTTACTACATGTCTCCAGAATTCAGTGAATACATACTTCACAGGACACTTACTGTAATGGTCCAGAATACACAAACTGCATTGTAAAAAGCAATAATGTGATAGACTACTACTGTCATGTCAGAAAGTCTGATTATGTGAGGATTCTGCCATCCACATAAACCAAAACATAGTATAATGGGGAATAATTGAGCTCATTCTACTTATCTGCTCACTACATGGTCTTGTATTATTTTTTTACTACAAACACAGATATTGGATTGGGAAGGGGAAAGGAGAAAAGAAGAAATGGCAGGTTATTCATATGACTATTTTGCCACTCTAGTTTTTCTAACGTTAGGAACAGAACATGTACATTAGATTTTAGTTTTCAATGGATTAGTACATAAGAAAGCCCTTCTGGATCACCTGCAAAATTACTGCTCTGGTGTTAACAGTCTACAACAGATTGCTGCTGATAAAGGTTTTAATGAGCATGTTTTGTCAGTAATAAAATTTGAAGACAGATCTGTCAAACTCAGAAGTATAAAAATGCTCATAAGGAAAAGATAATTATCACTACTTACCAATTCCATACTTTGTCCTGTAATACTCCTTAGTGAATTCATCACAATCACAGAGTATTATCTTCCTTCCCCAAACATTAATTACTGCCCCTATTTTCAAGTCACTGTCTCTGTAAAATTCCTGATGTACTGCTCCTGTCTAACAAAAGAGGGGACATTTATACAGCAGCTCTATAAATCTCTGAATCCTACAACCTTTCTTAAAATCTAGGTCATTTAGTGTGTGTGATTTAAAATATAACCTTCATAGCCCATTTGTAAGTTTTTTTCACCCCATGCCAAGCTACCTCACTTTCACAAATGTAGAATTCATGTACAGTAAACCTCGGTAGTTTTCATTTAAGCTATTCTCCAGTGGCAACACAATTTTATAAATAACTCTCTTTGCTGTAGAGGATAACAACCACAGAAATTACAAAAACTACTACAAGGACATTCAACAGCTGGAGGCATTCAATAACATCCAACCTTACGATTGTCCAGAATGTAACGGCCTCGGCCTCCTGTTAAGTTCCCAAGCACATTGAGGACAGTGCGATTGGTGATGGTGCCTGGCTGGTACAGCCCGGTGGGAGCATACTGCAAGAAAAGAGATCAGCTCTTAAGAAAAGCTGATAACACTGATGAAAGAGAGATCAGTTACTTTAGATCTAGTAGAGTTATTCCTTACAGACTGACTATTATTGCAGTATTTTCTTGGGAGAGTTTTTAGTAAATTCTAAGGATGGTCGCACACAGAGAGTGGTGATCAACGGCACAATGTCCACCTGGAGAGGGGTCACTGCTGGGACCAGTGCTGTTTAACATCTTTGTCAGTGACATGGACAGAGGAATCAAGTGCACCCTCAGCGAGTTTGCAGATGACACCAAGTTGTGTGGCACAGTTGACTTGCTAGAGGGCAGGGATGCCATCCAGAGGGACCTGGACAGGCTGGAGAGGTGGGCCCAGGCCAACCTCATGAAATTCAACAAGGCCAAGTGTAAGGTCCTGCACCTGGGTAGGCACAATCCCAAGCACAAATACAGGCTGAGTGGTGAATGGCTGGAGAGCAGCTCTGAGGAAAAGGACCTTGGGGTCTGGGTTGATGAAAAGCTCAACATGAGCCTCCAGGGTGCACATGCAGCTCAGACAGCCAACTTAGTCCCGGGTTGCATCAAGACAAGCATGGCCAGCAGGGCAAGGGAGGTGCTCTGCTCTTGTCAGACCCCACGTGGAGTACTGTGTGCAGTTCTAGAGCCCTGAGCACAGGAAGGACATTGAAGTGTTGGAGCAGGTCCAGAGGAGGGCCACAAACATGATGAGGGACAGAGCAGCTTTGCTATGAGGACAAGCTGAGAGACTTGGGGTTCTTCAGCCTGGAGAAGAGAAGGCTTCGAGGGGACCTGATAGTAGCCTTCCAGTACCTGAAGGGGACCTACAGGAAGGCTGGGGAGGGACTATTTACAAGGTCCTGCAATGACAGGATAAGGGGCAATGGGTTTAAACTGGCAGAGGGGAGATTGAACCTGGATGTTAGGAGGAAGTTCTTTACAGTGAGGGTGGTGAACAGGTTGCCCAGGGAGGTTTTGGCTGCTCCCTCCCTGAAGGTGTTCAAGGCCAGGGTGGATGAGGCCTTGAGTAACCTGTACTAGTGGGAGGTATCCCTGCCTATGGCAGGGGGTTGGAACTACATGATCTTTGAGGTCCCTTCCGACCTTACCATTCTGTGATTCTGTGATTACACCACCAAACCTAAAAGCCAGTGTATCTGTCAAAAGCCACTAACTATGCCTGGAGAATCATTCAGAACATTACTGTGTATCTGAAAGTCTCTTTTCTCTTGGAAGCAAACAGAAAGGAGAAGGTTAGCACACTCAAAGTAGAAAACCATTCTCAACATCTGCTCTAAAGGCTATTCTTTTGATTGGTAATAATTATAAAGACATTACTCAGGGTTGGTCCCACTGGCTAACTACTGCACAAATACAGTGGATTCAAGTCAGCATGATTCTATTGGGGGAAAAAAAAAAGGTAATGTTTTTGCTTCTATTGTGAATTTCAAAACTGATACAGTCATTTATCCTAGTAATATCAAACTTAATGAACAAACACATTGGTTTTTTTTAGTTATGAGCAAACTGCTGATGCACAGCAGATAAACTGGGTTATTTAATCTTAATTTCCATTGAATTCAGAGGAAGAGGCTAGCCTTTTAAACTGCAACATGTACTTTAAGTTAGAAGGAGTCTGACAACATAGAGCCACTGCTAAATAGCATGCCAGAGCATGGAATGCTCAAGGTGAGAAAAGTACAGTATTTTGCTATTAAGGTTTTACTACAAAATCTTGTGTACATCTTTGGCATCACAAACAGATTACCAGTATGAGAAGGAAAGGAGGAAAAAGATTCCTCAATTGTGAGTTGACATTATTGTATCATCAAGATCTGTCTGGAGTGATATATAAGTGTATCCAGCTTGTTAACTTTATAAGCATAGCAGGTTACAGAGGGCTTAAATTCCTTGAGGATTTCTCTGAGAGAAGCCTTTTCAAATAAGCACCTGATTCATGTCTGACAAAGCTTATTCATTGATTTCTATTGATTTTAATTAGCTCTGCATAAAGTCTCAAATCTAGGAGCTCAGTTTAAGAAATCACTCTAAATCTGCTATGAAGAAGTAAGGACATGGAATACTAAAACTGGACTTTTCCAAAGATTCTACATACAAGTCATGCAGATCAAATTGAGATTCAACTCAGTTTTACATTAGTTCATCTATCAATATTAATTAATTTTATGGACTTCAGACTTTTATGAATACATTTATCTTAATACATTAATAAGGGAGAAAAGAAATCATAGGATATCTTTCTGCCTATATTCTCCTTCTTTTTAATTTAAGGATGACACACCTAAAATTACTTTCCCCCCATCACTTAAATATGCAAAATAAGTCATGCAATTATCATAGAATACATCCAGCTGGGAGAGACCTCAAAGATCATGCAGTCCAACCCTCAAGCCAGCACTGAAGAGTCAACACTAAACCAAGTCCCTGAGCACCAGGCCCACGCCCTGCTTAAACACCTCCATGGATGGTGATTCCACCACTGCCCTGGGCACACCATTCCAATGTTTGAGAACCCTCTCTGTGAAGAAATATTTCCTAACATCCAGCCTGAACCTCCCCTGGCATAGCTTGAAACCATCTCCTCTAGTCCTATTGCTTGCCAACAAGGAAAAGAAGCTGCCTCCTTACTCCAGCCTCCCTTCAGATAGTTGTAGAGAGTGATGAGGTCTCCCTTTAGCCTCCTCCTCTCCAAACTGAACAACCTCATCTCCCTCAGATGTTCCTCATAAGCCATGTGCTCTGGGCCCTTCAGAAGCCTTGTTGCCCTTCTCTGGACATGCTCCAGGCACCTGTGTCCTTCTTGTAGTGAGTGGCCCAGAACTGAACACAATACTCAAAATGTGGCCTCACCAGTGCTGAGTACAGGGAGATGATCAACTCCCTGCTCCTGCTGGCCACCATGTTTCTAACACAAGCCAGGATACTTGCTCTGAAAATGCTTTTATAATACCATTACAATTCTAATACAGGATTTTAATTTTATTTTTTTTTTAAAGATGTTAAATATTTATTAATTAGAGGAAGAACTTGAAATAAACTGAATTTTTCATTCCTCACCTTTGGAAGTTTATCTCTTCTGAGGAAAAGTGGAACTGCATCCCGACCTGAGTTTGCTGGTATAATTTCTTTTATATCAATAGAATCATCAGACAAATAATAGTGCAGAACAAGTTCTCGTGGGTCATCAAACGTGGATTCTGGGTCATCCCACACACAGTAAAAGCGTAACACGTGTCTATCATGCTCCAGAAACTGTTTCAAAGTGTCAAAGCGCTCATAAGGGCGCAATGGCTTCATACGATCCAGAATCTGCAGATAAAGAAGAAATTAAGAGAAACACCTTTTTTATGATTTGCTCTGAAAAATAGGATACCAAACTGCAGGGTACCATCTAATCTTAGAACATGCTTTTAGGATTTTCAAATAACACCCCATGATTACAATACATGAAACACTATTTATACCCTTACCAAAGAAGTATTTACAGGGTTGCTGTGCCCTCAGAAAAAAAATATTAAAACTATTTTGGATTGGGTTTCATCTGTTGTTTTTCTTGCAAACAAGATGCTTCAGATCAGAGAATTGTTAAATTACAGTACAGCTCACATTTTCAACAAATTGCCTATGGTAATCAGATGGTTGTAATTCCAAATAGCATCACCCTTCCTGATTTACTTCCTTCAAAAATAAAATTTTTTATAGATGATGTCATACAAGGAAATAATTCTTTGTTTCCCCTTTGATGTATTCCTTCTTTTACCTTTAAAACATAGTTTTATTAACTTTGGATTCATGTCAGTTGGCAGGTACTAGGTACATACATTCTTCTCTCAATATGCACCCATAAGTGAGAAAAGGAACAGCAAATCTCCAGCTAAAGATACACTGCAGCTGATGTGATCTATGACAAGATGCTATCTACAGTCATAACTGCTGCAGAATCAGTAGCGCTGCATTAAATCAGACCCCACAATGATGTGATCCAGTCCAAGGACTATATGTACACACCGTTACTTACAGTCACATATAGAAATATTGACCTGAACAGGGTATTTTTTCCTAAGTTAAAACCCATCATGTCAACAAAGACAGTTAAAAGGGGTGAGATAGCCTTTCTAATCTACAAAATTCTGCAAAAATGCTTCCAAAGAAAAACGGTGACAGGCATCAATGTGACAATGTAAGGTGAACTGAAGAGAATGAACTGATAACTACAGGCAGTTTTGTACCATTGTCTAAATTTCTATTTATTCACTGATACATCTTCTGGCCTTAAAAATTTGATAGGGAGAAGGTCCATTCTGTCAGAGCATTGAATCTTAAAAGTAATAAGAGCAGAACAAGTTTTGCCTGCCAATGTCTCTGCTGATCTGCAGCAGCCTTTTCCATTTCAGGCATCATAATGTTCATATGCTACAGCCCAGGTATTTATAATCCCTGTGCCATATTTCCTTTTTCCTGATCCTTGAAGATGCAATAAACAACCAAATACAGCTACAGAGCCAGTCAGCCAACATCATCGTCCATGGGATATCATCTCCAACAACATGGAAATGTGATTCTAAGGGGGTTGCTACATTTTTCATTGATTTCATCTTCTATTTCATTGTATTACTTGCTTTTCTTTGTACCTTCATTTTCTGACCATCTGTTAGGAGTCTGGTGCAAATTGATTTTGCTCAATTTTTGCTCAAAGCAATCCAGAGCTTTCTACCCTTAATAAATAAAATTTAAATTACCTTATGCAAAGTAGTTGCAGGAAAGTGAGAGCATAAAGCAGCCAGATTTTGCAAGACATTCAAAAGCTGAGAATATTAAGACATAGATTCCAGTATCTTCTGATGCTCTAATTTCTCAAACATTTCTCCCTATTCCATTCTCTTTAAGCATACAAGTGCACAATACTTTTGGACACTGTTTTTACAAACAAAAAAACTAAGCAGGTTGTGCAGTACCATGTATGATCGCAGAATCACAGAACTTTAGAGGTTGGAAGGGACCTCCAGAGATTATTGAGTACAACCTCCCTGCCAAGGCAGGATCCCCCAGGGTAGTTCACATAGGAATGCATCCAGGCAGGTTCTGAAAATCTCCAGAGAAGGAGACTCCACAAGCTCTGTGGGCAGCCTGTTTCAGTGCTCTATCACCCTCACTGTAAAAAGTTTCTCCTCATGTTGAGGTGAAACCTTCTATGTTCCAGTTTGTAGCCATTGTTCATTGTCTTATTGCTGCTGAGCAGCAAGAATTGGCCCCATCCACTTGACACCCACCCCTCAGATATTTGTACACATTGATAAAATCTCCTCGAAGTCTTCAACGTTGACACAGTCTGACAATGTCAAGACAACTCAGCATATGTTACCTACAAGTTCTGAAATAGGGAAAAGCAACCCATGGCCAGCCTGAATCACCAGCACACAGAACCAAGAGACCTATTACAAATACTGCCTTTCACTGGAGGGATGCAAAAAGCCTGAAAGCATGAATGAAGTGAAACCAACATCTTGGTCTGACAGTGCCTCAGAGACATGCAAACTGTCCTACACAGCTCAGTCGTGACTGTCTTCTGTCTTTGCTGCTGAGAGACACAGAAGTTTCCTCAGTAGGAGGATTAAGTTGAATGCCACAGATACATGGAATATTTGTTGCTTTCAGAATACTAGGCTGGATCTGTCACAACAGGTTGTATATCATGGGCCAACAGACCTAAAAAAGTCAGGTCAAAAGAAAAATACAGTGGCTCTGCACTCATATTAATCAAAAAACCAGAACTATTCCCTACAGAAAACATCACTCCCACTACTGTTCCCAAAGAAAAGACCTCAGGTCCTGCAGAGGGGAATCTACAAAGCATCAAGGAGCTGTGAGTGCAATTTTTGGAGGAGGTGTGTGTGTTCTCATACAGCCATGAAAGTGCCTTCAAATAGAACTTTGCAAGTCTTAAAAATGCAGAGTGCTGGGTCCTGCACGACAGAAAAATTTGTTTTACACATGCAAAGAACTGTTAATAACATGAAGGGTAAAGATGAAAGATGGTGTATGAATAGATCAAGTGAGTCTGCAGGAAGCCGTGGATGTGCTTGAATCACAATGACAGTTAGATCTTCCTTTAAACACTTTGAAAGTGTTAATTATAATTGAATTAGCTCAAGCAAAATCAAAAAGACATAATAGGGCATTTGTTTTCTTTTCAGTGCAACATTGAAAGACTTATTTTTGCCAATGAATTCTGTTCTGTTAAAAAAAAAAAAAAAAAAGTGTGAACACCTCAGGAGAAAATCAGTTATATTTGAGATTTCACTATGTAAGTACAATGACCCATACAATAAATTTTTTTTTAAGTATTCTCTTGGGATTTATGATGGTGAAATAAGTAGTTTCTATTTGCTGCTAGAGAAATATTTTATAGAATGCATATTACTATCAGCAATGGCACTTCTATTAATATCAAGTTTTCACTATTACTGCCTCATCTGACCTTCTGCCGCTCTTTGGTGTACGGGTCATCAGGACGGCCTGCAGGAGGATTTAATCTAATTCCCATTTTCCTCAGGAAATTTCTTGTAAACTGGTCACAATCTATAATCTTATATTTTCGGGCATAAAAGATTATATCTATGTTAATATTGAAATGTTCAATATTATAGAACTGATCTTCTTGAGGAGGTGGAAGTGGAATCCGATGCCGTCGAACAATAGGCCCTGTAAGAGAAGTACAATAAATTCATAAATACTCGTGGCTCAATGGAACACTTCACAGAATTCCTTATTTTCCATGCTGATATGACCAAAACAGATGAAGCTGTATGGGACAAACAAAATTATCCTACATTTTGACAAAGAGTTATTAGGTAAGATGATAATTATTATTAACAACAAAATACTGATTGTATTCCGGAACCTCAGACAGGTATTAACCTGTCTGAAGTTAATACAGAAAACAATCACTTTCTAGTGCAAAGAGGAAACCACTGGAATAAATTCTCATTTATTGTTGCAAATGTAACAAGTTAGCATTTTTTCAAAGCATTTTTTCTCATTATGAAAAGAGATGTCTTTTTCCACTTCATTTTTTAAAGCGACAGTTGTCTCCTTTACTCATTAGTATCACTTTTTCTTTAAAAAAAGAAAACACACAAGAGTTGTGCAAAAAACAGGTGGTGAAAGTGTGTGGGAGGGACAAGATTTGCTTGTACTCTCTGCAGGGTGAGGACAGCAATATGCAACTAAAGTTAAGAGAAAAAAACTGCCCTGCCAAGGGAAAAAGTGTGCCTTGGCAAGCGTGGAGGCAACAGTGAAGAGCTGGGCTGATTTGTGGGTTGCAGTAGGGAATACATCTCAAAAATACAGAGCCAGAAACTCAACCCTGAGACTCACAGAAACATGGAAAAAGAAAGAAAGGGACAGGTTAGGGGAATAAAAAAGGAGAGACATTTTAACTTTGTTAAAAGTAAGTACACACTTAAATGTCTTTAAACAAAGTACTGATATTCTGAGAGTATTGTAATTTGTTTACATAGACCACGTTCAAAAGGCAAGGAATCTGCTATTAGTCTATCAGATAAAAACTCACAAATATATTGATGAATTGAATAATGCATAAGAAGCACCCACTGCTGACAATTAAGAGACTGAATCATCTCATATGAGCAAAAATTGAGAGAGCTGGGTTTGTTCATCCTGGAACAGAGGTAGCTCAGTGTAGGGAGGAAACATCAATTGTTATAAATACCTGATGGGAGGGAATGAAGGTGATGGAGCCAGGTTCATTTTTGTGGTGCCCACTCCCTAGGCAAGAGGCAACGGGCACAAATTAAAAGACACAAAATTCCATCTGAACACAAGAAAATATTGGTTTTACTGTGATGGTGATTGAACACTGGAAAAGGCTGCCCAAAAATGTTCTAAAATTTCCATTCTTGGAGATACTTAAAAGCAATCTGAAGACGTACCTGGGCCTCTGTCTCTAAGTGATCCTGCTCAGAACAGGAGGGTTGGACTAAACAATCTTAAGATATCGCTTCCAACCTCAATGATTTTATGACACTGTAAGTATTTTAGAAACAACTTACAGGTAGGTTAAACACATATGAAATGCATACAGTAAAGAGAGGTGTACAGCTGCATGTATGACAAGCTAAGATTTATTCCAAGTGAAGGTGGAGTTCACAAAGAACAGCAGATCAGTACAGCTGGGACTAAACTGGGGAGGAGGTGTTTGTTATTATGAGAGAACAAAAAGGACAACAGTGAAAGTTTTGCCACATCAATACTTCAGTGCAGGTGTATGAAAACACCCCGCAGAGAATAAAAAGATGGTCCAGTCTTCAACCTCAAGCTCTTTGCTGTGTTTTAGCAACCCAGACACCTCTGTAATACCAGGTTTATAATGTGGATGCCCACTGGCTAAGACCAGACAACAACCACCAATCCATATTATTATAATTCCTTACCACTACAGATTCCAAACAACTTTCAATTACAGTAATCATAAAAGGTGAAACTTTAAAGACAACTAAACATACAAAAATTCCCAATCTAAAAATAGTTTCAGTACTAACCTACTACTACTATAAAAGTTTATTAGACACAATTATCTAAAAGGTCTGTCTCATTATCTCTCTCTGAAAACCTGGATATCTTTCCAGTGCCCTTCAGCTGTGCATCTGGTGGTGCTTCCCACAGAGTCCTGTTTGATGATTTTCCAGCATTGCTGTTTTATTTTGGAGGTAGGTGGGGGTGGAAGAGGGCCTTGGAAGACAGAGGATAAACACAGGCAGAGGAGGAGGAAGAAAGATATCGCCATGTGGTTTTGTTTGGTGTTTGAAGGGCCTTATTTCTAGGTTAATAAATGGAAATTCTTTATTGTTTGCTTTATTTCCCTGGACTAATCTGTATGAAATACCTTCCACTACTACATTATCAGAGTTAGTTGTTAAATTATAGTTCCTACAATGAAAATACACCCTTAATTTTTCAGGGGAATAAAGCAACAAAGCAGATTTATTTTATGTTCTCATTAAAATAATTATTTAAGACCCATTCAGCATTCTAATGTTTCTCCTGTACCAAACTCAGCATTCTGGTTACTGATCTTTTGATTGCAAAATAAATGTGAACCTCTATCTGCTTAAACATACTTATACAGATATTTAAGATGCATCCTAAAGGAAATGTTAGTTAGAAAACACATTTTAACATGATGCAAAACTGCATCACATTACTATTAACAAAACCACACACTTTAAAACATTTTACCTAATTTTGGCCTAATCCTTGGGTCACTCCTACAAAAATCACCAGATCATGTACTGGCAGAACAGTTCTCTGCCTAATGACGATTCCTGTTGAATCATCACTTTAGTGAAAACATAATGGTTGACAATTTTCTAGCATGAGGTGTTTTCTGAGGCCATATTTAACTCAGAACTGGTGAATAAGCCCTTCAGCTAGTTTTTCATATTGCTTTTTTCAAGTATAATACACATGCCCATTTTGTTCTGAGGGATAAGAATTTCTCCCCTAATGGAAAATGTCTTGTAAAGATAATACCTGTAGCAATCCTTTCCCTTTATTAGGTATCACTGTGCCTGATCTACACATGTAAGAAGATACATTTTATATTGTTGAATTTGAAATTTAATAAAACCTGATCAGCTGAGGTTAGGGCTCAGCATTTTTTTTTTAAATTGTCCTTCCTTCTGAAAAATAATTACATTTCTTCTTCTAGAAATTTGCTATAAGTTGTTAAAGGAGGACTTGGGCATGTGCAGCACTGAGGTTTGGATAGCTGTTCTTAATGCTTCTTTTGTCTTTTGTCAGTTGTATGAGCAGTCTAACCTATTGCACCACCAAGCATTATTTTAAATACTTGCATCTGGTCAGGCTAAAGGTCTTCTCTCCTGTGTTCTTGCAGAGGCAGTTCAGAGTATCACGTTTCTCTCATAGTGGTGGTGGCACTGAACTCCCCTGCCATAATGTGTAGCACATCTTCTTTTCTCTCAGAGATTCTGGTTATTTGGCAACAGCAGCAGCAGCATAAGGAGGCCTTAATAGTACTGAATGCCTTTTGACTATGGAGTGGATCATGAAGCTGGGTAGCAAATAATTTGGTCTCTGCTGCTACACTGCTCTGCAGAATAAAGAATATTCTCAGCATGGCTTTCTGACTTCCTCTGTTAGCACCTGCCTGAATTAGCGAGAGGAGAGGAATGGCTTACCCCTGGATTTTGTACACTTTTGGACTGCTTGCACAGAAAGGAAGAGAACCAACCACTGCCATTCCTGCAACAGAGTTCGCCCCAATAAACAAAGGAGCTTCTTACATTACTTATTCCCCCATCTCAGAATGTAGCAAGGTCATGATTTGGCTACCATTGAAGTGTAGCAAAATCACAATTATTTCAAGGCCTCGGGGGAGGTGTTAAGCTCTTAGATAATCAGTTATACTGGAGGAGCTGACTGCAGCTTCACTTTCCTGCTTGTGCTTTCCTCTTCAGCCAGCAGGCCTTGGGAACCCAGCCAGCAGGCAGTTCCACTCCCTTTTTCAGCTGGCTGACCTTGGGGAAACCAGCCAGCTGCTCTACTCTGCTCTGGCTTGCAGGGCCTGGATTGCACTGGAAGCTCCAGTCAACCCCATGGGACATAAATGACCTTTTGATAAGACAGTAACAGCCAGCCACAGTCCTGTTAACCAGGAATTTGATCTACAAAACACTTGCACTGCCATGTCTAGCCTGGCTCTCTATGGGAGAATTTCTTTTTATATGGGAAGAATAATTAGCATTCTGGATTTGGAAGAACATAGCGGAGTTTGTTGTGCGGTGGAGTTTACTGCCCTTCTCTCTACTCTGCACTCCCTTATCTTTAGTTAGTTATTGTGAACTATGTTTGTCCTGGTATTTTCTGCTTTGATTCTGATTTTTTCAAGTTCAGGTTGGCCTCTGCATTCCTTTGTGTTTTGCATTGAATTTCTCTGTTTGTACAGATTGCTTCTAATACTTTCCAAAGTTCAAACTATAGCAAGGCAGTTTCCAAAATTAAATGAAGCTTACATTTAAGTTATTTAGTAGCAACCTTATCTGTCCAATTTCATGTCTAAGTACAGAAGCCAATTCCATAAAGCATATTTCCCACAGATCATTTACTTTGTCACTGTGAGATTTTGATCAATGCTAAAAGCATCTTTTCTGACCTGGCTTTTTTTTTCCCTGAAGCAAAATTGTTTTGGTTTTGTAAAATCATAATCAAAGTTAGACATTTTTCTAACTTCAACAGCTCTTCCTTCACCAGATTTTCCTGCAATCCATAAGCCTATCCAAGTTTTTTTTGCAAAGCCACATGTAGTATCCATAGTGGAGAGTAAAGTAGGAAACTACTATATTTCTCTGATTCCGTATCACGCCCAGGGACGTGCATTCAGACCATCAAGCTCTCAGTTGTGGGTTCTGGCACAAGCACCAGTAATGCCATGGCCTCAAGGTCTTAACCAGCCAAGATAAGAAAATTTACCTTTGATCTACCCCACCAACTGCCTTTGATCTATCCCACCACTGCTATATCTAGTCCTAAGAACAGCAGTTTCGGCTGTCTCACTGCATCTTTTCTTCTGAGGTAAACATCCAAGCTAAGGTATCACCACCTTCTGCCTTTGACAGTTCAATTCCATTCTTTCTATCACTGTTTTTAGCTCTTCTTCCTTTTTACTCAACCCTTTTCCTGCTACTGCAGTCTCCAGCTGTTCAAATAAGCTCAGTCTATCCTGCTCTCAATGCACCAACATTTCCATCTTCACCTACATTCCCATGCCTGTGCTCTTTCGTTCAGTGCAATTTGCCTTTCAACAACCCCAACTCTCTTACAGTTGAACTCTCCCCTATGAACTCCTGGCATCTTCATTAACTGAAATGTACTTCAGCAGACATGCAGAGAACAGCATTATGGATTAGATCCTGAACCTCAGTTCACTTCAGTTCCTTACTTTGGTACAACCTTGTCTTCATGATCATAGGCAAGGTTTTAATTTAAAGGACATGGACAAGGTTTTAATTTTAAAGGACATGGAAGTGTTGGAGCGAGTCCAGAGGGGGGCCACGAAGGTGCCCAGAGGGCTGAAGCAGCTCTCCTATGAGGACAGACTAAGAGACTTGGGGCTCTTCAGCCTGGAGAAGAGAAGGCTTCGAGGAGACCTGATAGTAACCTTCCAGTATCTGAAGGGGGCCTACAGGAAGACTGGGGAGGGACTATTTACAAGGTCTTGCAATGACAGGACAAGGGGCAATGGGTTTAAACTGGCAGAGGGAAGACTTAGACTAGATGTCACAAGGAAGTTCTTTACAGTGAGGGTGGTGAGGCACTGGCACAGGTTTCCCAGGAGGGTTGTGGCTGCTCCCTCCCTGGAGGTGTTCATGGCCAGGTTGGACGAGGCCTTGAGTAACCTGTTCTAGTGGGAGGTGTCCCTCCTATGGCAGGGGGTTGGAACTAGATGATCCTTGAGGTCCCTTCCAACCTTACCATTCTATGATTCTATGATTCTATGAATTCCTTTCTGCTTCAGTTTACCAGCTTCACAATGCAATCAATTACATTTCTGTTGTTCTCAGGTTTATGAATTTCCAGTAAGGACAGGGAATTTCAGTAGTGTAAGAAATATATATAGAGGCAATGGGCCATTTTTTAATTGAAAACAGAGTAAGACTAGCAATGAATGGTTTGGGACTTCTTTTCAAGAAACATTGACTTTGCGTATATCCAACATGAGCATTTAGTGCTTCTAACGTATCAGCTTTGTAGTTGTTCTTCAGTTATGGAACAAGAAGTCAATGCCCAAGTGAATGTGAGTGAAGAATCCTCTGAGAGGCATCTCTACTACATTTCTCCCTCTACATCATATTAATCTCTAGGACAATAAGAGTACTTGTGTAGATACCCTAACATATAGGCCCCACATCTTCTTCTCATGAACTGTGAAGCCCAAACACATTCCCTGGCCCTTTTAATCTACAATATCTCTTCCTTCCTAAACACAAACTTCCCTACCAGCCCAATTAGCAGCAATAAATAAGTGCACATTTGAGATTCTGGAACATGTCTTTGTAATCTGTCACTTTAATGTCCTGTGCATACACATTTATCCCACATAAAGCACTCTTACAAAGTTGTAGAGGCCTTCAAAACATCCTTCCATGGACGACTGAGAAAGAACTCATTTCTTTCTAATACTGTTCAGTTAATTTTAGATACAGTACCAAATGTGACTCCAACAACCATTAATACAAGATACAACCAAGGAAATGAGGAAATTGTAGCTTTCCTGTTACCACAGCAACATGACTGCACTGCCAGGAAAATCAGGCCTGAAAGCACAACTTTCACAACCCATTGAAAAGACAACCATTGTCTTTTCAAAGACAATGAAAATGTCTCATTCCTATAGCTTGATTCAAAGCAAAAAAATGTTACCTCTGTTTTGTCCTGCTGTAATGAACCTGGCTTTCACCTACCCTCTCAAAGATGTCACTCTGCCTCTCAAGTTAGCTGTATTTCCTTTGTTCTAAGACTCAACATCCAGAAACAGTTTCTCCCACACCTGTGCCACACAAGTCAAGGAAATTTAAACCTGATGACATCTCCTGGCTCACAATTATGAGTGCAGGGAGGGGGCAAGTAGTTTGCATGTTCCTAAAAAAAAAAAAGCTTCAACATTTTTTTCTTTAATTTTTGGAAAAGCACCTGCCCAGGTAGGAGTTGAATGAGGTTTCTTTGAATTCCAGATCAGCTCCCGCTCAAAAGCCAACAAGAATTCTGGCAAGAACTACTGACACAGGGACAGCAGAGCCTGAGGTGCTAGTTTAAGTAAAGATTCATAAGTAGTTTTATCCCAGGTGTAACAGTAATGATGCACCTTTAAATATTATCCTACTCTGTAGACTGAGAAAATACCAGCATCTGTTCATTTTAGAAAAGAATACAGTAGTTAAATGGTTAACTTAGTTTTGACTTTTAAGATCCACCAGAATGCACAAAATATCTGTGGGGATGGGGAGGTGCCACAATCCCAAGATACTCATCCCAAGACATGATGCTTAGGTGGACTATATCCCTTGAAACCATTTTTAATTCTGGCAGTGACCCATAAAAACCAAGAAGCAGCAGCTGTGTTCCCCTTCTGCAACAGGATGTTGACTGCTAGATCTCATTTTCTTAAAGTAAACCAAGTCCATTAATACTCCAGTAAATCATATCAGTAAACCCTCCTCCAAAAGTCCTAAGGATGGCCCAACTGCAATGATGTGACAGTGAGGCAAAGCAGCTTCTTAACTTAGAGGGGCATTAAAGAAAAATTACTGTGCCAGGGGCACTTAATCATAGAAGAACTAACAGCCAGAGGCACAGAAAGCACTTTCCTTCAATAATGGCAAAGCTACTGCAGCAGCAACAAATACAGAGCTGCCAGTAGAGAACTGTCAGCACCAAGATGAGAGAAGCCAGGCTCAGGAATGCAGATCTAGAACGAACACAAACTGCTGTTGAAGGAGTGACACAACACTGAAAAAAGACCTAGCATTGTATGGTTTCAAACTGTATTAGAGATAAAATTGTATGTGTGAGTACGGGAGGGGATTTTGCCTTACAAAACTTACATCTTCAGGAACTAAGACAATAAAAAAGTTCTCATTATGACCTGCAATGAGAAAAGGCAATTATAGCTGCTCATTTACATCCCACTTTTAACTACAAGAAGACACATTATGTATCCTTTGGAAAGGATTGAGACTGTACTGAGGAAAGATACAACAAGCAAAATAAAGGAGTGCTATAAAAAATAGATACCTTGAGTTATGCCACTATTTTTCACTTGGGGTTCGATCACTTGAATTGTATCATCTTCAAGGTAGAAGTATATTTTACAATGTCTGATTCTATATAGCTCTTGATTTTTATCAGGCACTTCTTCCTCAAAATAGGCATCAAAAGACAATACCTATTAAAAACAATAAATAAATATAAAGCAGCAAAATCTCCAATGCTCTTGCAAAATGTGTCAAAAATAAACTTCAATAGAATATAAGTAACTAAAGGTATGGATTTCAGGAGGTAGATTTATTTCTCAGAAATGTAAGAACAGAAATCCATATGAAATTGCATCAATTTAAAAGGTTTTGCATGACATTTTTATTATCAAAACATCTAAGCAGACATGGAACTCTAAAGTAAAGAAATAAAGCAAATATAAAACTATCAGTGGACCGTTTGGACCTTCTTCTGAACAAAGCACTTCTGATAACTCAATGAGCAACCCAGGTCCTGAAGCAAATTTTAGACTCCTGTTCAATGAATTGCTGGAAAATAAAGCATTATGACAGTAGTGGCTTTACGATTGAGGTAAGTGGAAAGAAGCATCCTTTTTAAGCAGATCTTGCAAGCTGTCTGATGAATGGTACTGCAGAGTATCAGTGAGAAATGACATTTTTCAGGGGTCATTTAAAGCTGTGCAATGTTGGCATTTCAGAACCTTCCTGGTTCTGCAATTCAGCGAGTGAGGAAATCTCCAGGAGTGCACCAACTGGGCTTCACGGTCTCTTGCAGGAGCAATAACGCAAGATAAAAACCCCTCATACGTGAAGTGGTCAGTGGCTTACTACAGCAGCCTTTATGTCAGGAGATCCCAGCTGAAACCCCACAAACCATTACACAACTTTTGAACATCTTGGTATCATTTAGGCCTTTAATCACCAAGACAAATTTTAAGTGCAAAGAAGCATCTACTTAGTAGTGCCTAATTTACCAGGATGTTTGCTGTGGGACGTATGTGCAGAAAGGCATTAATTAAAGCAGGTTTCCATCCTGCCCCTACAATACATCTGGGTCAAATCAGTGATAATTCATGCTTCATTTTTCACAACAATTCTATTTAAGATATTAAACTACCTTTATTTTTGATTCATTAGGCAAACTGAAGCATTGAAAAAAAAAAGACAAATTAGCTGTTCCCTATTTTTCAATGAGTATCTGGCAGATCACAGCTTAAAAATATTTGAAATCTAGTAAGCTGTCCAAGATCCCTATATGACAGGACAGTGTGGTTAATCATCTGTATTCCTTTAGCACATGCCTTTGAGAGCCTCAAAATACTTTCACAAATGCTAATGAAAGATTTTAAAACACCCTAACAGATAAACACAATCTCTTCTTCTACATCTGGGGAAAGAAAGCTAGCAGTTTGCTCAGGAGTACACAAAAACAGCTGCCCTGTGTCCTAGTCAGACTTCTCAATAGGCTGCTATCCTTTCTCTCAGGCAGGTTAAGAGCAAGATGAGGAAAACTCTGCTTCCACAAACTGTTTCAAAGGCAAAGAGTTCACTAATTTTGAGCATGCATCAAACAATATGACTGACATATTTTTGGTAGCTGCTGTTCTGCACCACCATTACAGAAATAAAATGTAAATTATAAGCAAATGAGATAACCATCACCCATTAACCTGAATGCATTGAATCTTCACACAAAAGAATCCAGACAGTCAGTTATGATTTAAGCAATACAACAGACAAGTTTCTGAACAACCTACAGACTAAATAACTGAAAATAAATTAAAAATCACTCTAACTATATGTATGTTTTAACTGTAGATTTCACTGTTTCATGTGACTCTGTCCCACATGACATAGTGGTTACCAAACTGGAAAAACATGGACTTGATGGGTGGAGCACTGCTGGATAAGGAATTGGCTGGATGGTGGCACACAGAAAGTGGTGACCAACGGCACAATGTCCACCTGGAGACCAGTGACAAGTGGTGTCCCTCAGGGGTCAGTGCTGGCACCAGTGCTGTTTAACATCTTTGTCAGTGACATGGACAGAGGAATGAAGTGCACCCTCAGCAAGTTTGCAGATGGCACCAAGCTGTGTGGCACAGTTAACTTGCTAGAGGGCAGGGATGCCATCCAGAGGGACCTGGACAGGCTGGAGAGGTGGGCCCAGGCCAACTTCAAGAAATTCAACAAGGCCAAGTGTAAGGTCCTGCACCTAGGTCAGTGCAATCGGAAGCACAACTCCAGGCTGGGTGGTGAGTGGCTGGAGAGCAGCCCTGATGAAAAGGACCTGGAGGTCTGGGTTGATGAAAAGCTCAGCATGAGCCTGCAGCGTGCACATGCAGCCCAGACAGCAACTGTGTGCCGGGCTGCATCAAGAGAAGCGTGGCCAGCAGGGCAAGGGAGGGGATTCTGCCCCTTTACTCTGCTCTTGTGAGACCTCACCTGGAGTACTGTGTACAGTTCTGGAGCCACCAACATAAGAAGGACTTTGAAGTGTTGGAGCAAGTCCAGAGGAGGGCCACGAAGATGATCAGAAGGACAGAGCAGCTCTACTATGAGGATAGGCTATGAGAGTTGGGGCTCTTCAGCCTGGACAAGAGAAGGCTTCCGGGAGACCTTATAGTGGCCTTCCAGTGTCTGAAGGGGGCCTACAGGAAGGCTGGGGAGGGACTATTTACAAGCTCTTGTAATGACAAGATGAGGAGTAATGGGTTTAAACTGGAAGAGGGAAGATTTAAACTGGATGTTGGGAAGAGGTTCTTTCCAGTTAGGATGGTGAAACACTGGCACAGGTTACCCAGGGAGGTTGTGGCTGCTCCCTCCCTGGAGGGGTTCAAAGTTAGGTTAGATGAGGCCTTGAAAGACCTGTTCTAGTGGGAGGTGTCCCTGCCTATGGCAGGGGGTTGGAACTAGATGATCCTTGAGGTCACTTCCAACCTAAACCATTCTATAATTCTGTGATCCTATGTATCAAACACAAAAACACTGCATAAAAGATGTGGCACACAATAGAGCCAACACACTCAACTCTATTGTCCTTTAGCATCTCTTCTTCCTTCTAGTTGTCTAAACATTAGTATATAATCCTATTGTTGGTGAGCAAGGTATCCTTCCTGGTCTCCAATTACTGCTTTGTAAGGACCAGGAGCTTTGTCGAGACCTCTTGACTACTCCATTGGAATTGAAAGGAAATACCATGGAGCCACTATATCTCAGTCTGAACATGCTGGGCTTCAGCTGACAATAAGGTGATCTCTTCTCCAGGCCAATCAACCACAACTCTCAGCTTGTCTTCATAAGAGAGGTGCTGCAGCCCTCTAATCACTTCTGTGTCCTTTCTCTAGACCCTTTTCATCAAATCCATGGCCTTCTTTTGTTGAAGGCACTCTCAACACACTGTTTTCTTTCACTGACCATATACCTATGTCCTGGTTTACTCCATTTGAGGAGTTTGTGCAAGTTCTTTTGCACTTAAACTTTATTTGCTTGAGCCCCTTAACAGCTAGTGTATGACTGAAATACATGCGGCAGCCAACTGCAGTTTTGCAAATCAAAACAGATGATTCAGGAAAGGTGAGAAGCGGGAAGGAGTTGAAAAGAAGATGACTTACTTTTAATTTTAAAGCAAAGTTAATTTTAAAAATACTTGAAATGTATCACTTCCTAAACTATGTCTCATCTGTAGTACATTGCTGTGTGCAAAGTTCCCATCCCACTCTTTGAAAAGTTAAATGTTACCTATGAAAACCAAAAGTAACAATTATTGAATAAACTCTGTGGCATTTTGCAAAGATGGCATAAGTTTCTCTGGCACATGAAGTTGTCAAATTATAAACATCACTTTTAGACTAGGAGGCCTTGTGTGTGTACTTAATCACAGAAGAAATTAAATTTTCTATTCTATTCTATTCATATGGTTTCTATTAAGCATATGAAACTACAAAAATTATTTCTCAGCCTACATAATAATGACTCTTTATGCCTGTCCTTCCTCCAACTACTACAGTACTGCTGAAAGTTAGATATCAACAAAAAGTGGTAAGAAAGCAGACTATATCTGAAAAGCATCTGGTGAAGCTATTTCTCATGTAGTTCATTCTGCTGCATCACAAACTGCAGCTCTGGAGGATCTGCCAGCATCCTGGGCTCTTAACTAGGGAAGCTAAATCACTTGGGTAGTACACTTTAAAAGTCTGAAAAATGGATACAAACAAATGAGCCCTCCAGAGGCCAATTCTGAACCTGCAGACTCCTGTCCCGTATTGCCATGTGGAGAAACCCACTGACTAGAGGAGGAACGTCAAAAGGCCAGCTAGCTCATCTCACCTGCTAAATTCAGTGCCCGATGCTCAGTGGCAGGTCCCTGCTACCTCCTACCTAACCACTTTATTTCTCCAAACTTGTGTCCAAGACCTGCTTCGTACACATGGCCCTGAGAAGCCAATGCACACCTTGATGAAAAGAGTGCAGATAAAAACAAGTGCAGGAATGGATGGAGCCTTAACACTTTGGCCTATTAGACCAGTTCATACTTGAGCACAGTGCTGAAAACTATGTAAGCAATACTAGGGATTTCAGAGGGAGTGCTAACTGAAATCAGGTACATCTGTTCAAGCCTTACATCTTCCTGTAGCATTTCAGTTCTGACGAAGAGATGAATGTGCAACTGTACTGCAATTACCTGCATGGTTTTACTTTTAAAGCAAAAATTAAGAGATTAGCCATTCTTCCCAATATTTAAATACTATCATGATTTAGCCATACAATGTTTTTGTGATCTGCTGAATTATTTATTTCTCTGAATCATTTTCCCTCTCTGACTGTAGGTTTTTTACTTTAAAATATTGCTGTGGTGAATTTAACAGAAATTTAAACATGGAAAGTAATGGTAGTATGCTACAAAATTCCTATCATCACATATTACAAGGTTTTGATAACACTTTCACTTTAAAGATGTCACTACATTCTTGCAAAAGAATGAAGAAAAAAATAAAAGAAATATCCCCTGTCTATAATGGATACAATCTACCACTATTACATATAAAATAGACCATACAAAATTGAACAGGACTTTGAGCAAGCAAACACAATGGTGTAACTGAATTCCAAGCCTACAGCATTCCAGGTTAATGGTTCCCCAGTGCCCATGCATGTTTTCTCCTGCACTGCAGTCTACCTTACATTCATTCTTACCAGGTTTCCAAATAAATTCCTTCGCTGTCACTGTTTTCACTAAAAAGAAATATGTCAACCATCCTCTTATTTTTATTATATCCTGTAGGAGATGCACTCCAAAATAGAAATATTCTTATATGTTACTGGATGGCACAATAAACGTTTATTTTAATTGTCCAATATACCAATATGATCAGAAAATAGATGTTACCACTCTTTTTGTCCACCCAGGAGCTCTTCTGCGTGCATAAAAAAAACCTGCGGATATATCTTACTGAATTTGATACCATCTTTGTCATATTGTAGCTATTCATCAAAACAGATAAAGATTTCTACATACCTGCTTGTCAAAAGCTAACCAGGCAGGGGCATCACTTCCCATTCCTTCAGGAAACACACTGTATTTAGGTTTCAGGCTCTGACCAGGTAACGGTTCACCTCCTATTCCAGGCTTATCTTCTCCAACCAGCATAGCAACATTATTGCAGTAACCCCAGTGCTGTGACTTGTGGAACTTTTCTTTCCCTATCTGCCAAAAGGTTGGAAGAGAAAAAAAAAAACAAACATGGTTATGTTTTTAAGTCCATAAAGTTATCTATCTAGGCAAGGGAGATTAATCACTTAAAAGTTTCCCTATAATTACTTTTAAAATAGAGTCTGAAAAACCTGCAACAACTGGAATGCTCCAAGTGAAGCGACATATTTTAGTGGTTAATTTGCCAGCCTCACACAAAAATGGAAACACATTCCGGCAATTTACCCAGTTTGAGAGACAGGATGATACTGGTTGTTTCCTCAGTGCCTTCTTCCCTGCAACAAGGAGTAAGCAAGCAAGTAGTAGAAAAAAGCAAGTCGCCTAGGAGAAGTGGTAGAGGGGAAAAGCTTTTTCTGTGGATCTCCAGAGAACAAATGGAAAACAACCCATCAATTATGTCAAAGATCTTAGTTACACTTCATCTCTGAGTTTAAAATAAATAGCTCTGAACTAGTGAATACACTTAAATTTTGGGAGGTTGGGTCTGGTAGAGGAAAAGGCTGGACTGCAAAACTTTTCATTAGGAGCACTAGAGTACCCATGTCAATAGTAGAGCAGAAGGACAAAACTGTCTCTCCCACTACCTCTGGCGGAATATCACACATGTATATCTAAACCACTACTCCCCCAAAAGGTGCAGACAATTCTGAGCTACTATTATAAATTTTTTAAATGGTACAAATAATCATTTTTCATTATGGCAACATTTAAGTGTTCCAAGATGATGTAACAGAGGCTCAGCACAGCAGTTCTGGGAACGAGTGTAAGCAGCGAAGCAGCAAAACCTGAAAGTGGCCAAGTGGTTATTTCATTCTCCCAATATGAAAGAAAGCGAGGAGTCTGAAAAGCAGCTAACCACTCTCATGGCTCATAACTTTCAATGCTCATATGTACAAACTGCTGCACACTGAAGGTTACAATCCAAACCATTCACCTGCCTTGCAGTGCTCCAAATCTAGTGACGCAGGACAGAGAGCTGCCCTTGACACCAACAGCTCAATCACCACTTTAGCTGAACCTTCCCTTAAAATACTTGTGTGTTCCACTTTTGCAAGGACAGTAATACGAAGAATAACAAATGACTTGCTATTTTTACAAATTACTATTTTTAATACCATAATAATCGATGGCCATACCTTGCTTAGGTTAAAAAAAGCTGGGCAAGCCAGCACCCTTTGAAACAGTCACTGCGAAATGAGATAAGCTTCAAATTCTGGGGACAGTCAGGGGTATGGATGCACTTCCTCAGAGAAGATATTTCAAAGCTAAGCAATGTTTTGTGACTGTTTTGAATAGGGGTGAATAAAAAGACACATGGTGAGCATCATAGCTTAAAGAATAACACAAAGGAAAAAAAAGAAGCACTCCTGAACCGTATGTTTATAACTCAAGAACAAGGGTTACTGAATAAAAGAGAAAATCAAAAGGTAATACTTGTGTAACAAGAAGTTAGCTCACAGCCCCACCCAGCCATACAGCATTGCTCAAGCCAGGAATTTAACAAGATTTTTCTAAAAAAGCTTCTTATCTGCAGGAATAATGCCCAAAATAAAATATTTTATATCATGGCCAGTACCTTGTTTTGTTTTGGGGGTTTTTTTGTTTGTTTTTTTTAGCTCTGATATAAAATATTGTGCTTCAGCACACAATGTAAGCACTGACATTTCGGCATTAGGCATTTAGGCAGAATCTTCCCGTCATCATCCGAACCCTCCATCAAGAAGTGAGCACAGGCACTGTCCTAGTACAGGATTCTGGATGGACACTGATGGAGTCTGGCAACCACATCTGCACTGGAGATGATTTTCTTCCTTTCCTTTGTGCACTACTGAGATGCCCTTTCTTCTATTTCTTTCTAACAAGTTTGTTCCTTGGTAAAGTAGAATCTTAGAATCAGAGAATGGCCGACGTTGGAAGACACCTTAGAGATCATCAACTCCAACCTCCTGGCCATGGGCAGGGATGCCTCTTAACTAGACTCAGCTTCTCAAGGCCTCATCCAGCCTGGGAGTGTTTAAGGCCAGGCTGGATGAGGTCTTGAGCAGCCAAGTCTAGTTGAGAGGGGGAAAGTCAGAATCGAAGGGAGCCTTCTGCATTTACCAGTTCAAATGTAGAATAACTACAGCCAAGATGAATATTAAAAGGGAAATCTTTAGGCAGAAACATCTGACTTACACTGAAGGCAGTATAGAACACACTCGCTTGGCACAGCAAAGATTTAATTATTTTCTGCTATTACCAAAGCATGAGTTAGGGAGAAAAGCATCATCATTAAAGCACTGTGCAGGTGGCAGTTTTCCTGAGAAAAGGAAAGCTTTTCATGTCCTCAACAGATTCCTCTAGAAGCATTTGCTGTTCATCTGTTTCTGAGTTCTGGCGAGCTACAGTGTGGTACAGTGTTCATCAAAGTAATCCAGCTTTGCTTCTGCTGGAAATTTTCCAGAATTTAGAGATGAAATGGCAATATCCTTCACAATTTGGTGTCAAAAATAAATGCCCCAACAGCTCCAATTCCATTAAGAACCTTTTGTGGCATTCTTGTAACTTTTTTGGGTTTGACAGAAAGACTATTTTAGATTGCTAGTCACAGCATTACTTATAAGCCCCTTCTCCATAAAAATCACCTAAATCCATAAGTAAAATAATTTCTATTCTAGAAGTCTGTACAGTTATTTCTTAATAAAAATAACACCAACAACAACAAAATAAACAACAATAAAATAAAAGTGTAAGACAAACAGTGATCATAACTGAAAATCACAAAAGAGAAAAATGACATTTGGGAAGGCTCAGCTAATGAACTCAGACCACATCCAGCCTAAAATAGTGTCAGAACATCATGTTACCTCCATGGTAATATTAAATGACTTCTAAAAGAAATCTGTGAGAGTGCAGGGAAAGAGCTTTACTGTGTCTGCTGTGCTAATGCAGCTAAGCTGAACAGGCTGTAGATCTGCTGAACAAAGTTGGCCATTTTCTGTGCGGTGAGCCTGAAATAAATATTGAGGATACATTCAATAGCGACTAATGCAAAGGTCAGGATTCTATGATTGCAGCCACTGGCTTTGCAAACTCAGCCACTGCAGTCCTTGGGGAACACTGCCTCTTGCTCTCTTCATCTTGCTCTTTAATACTCTGATACCAAGTCACAGCAATCTCATCAAGGAGCTGCACATCTGAACCAAACACAACTGGAAATCCCTCACCACAGCAGCTGAAGTAATGAGGGAGCCCTGTGACACAGGTTGTCTTGGGAGCTATGTGTTTTTAACCAGTCCCATAAGGAGTTATGGCAGGAGCTGCTAGTAGCACTCTGCTTTCTCTTCCTTGTATCCATTTTTGATTCTCACCTTGAGAACAACTGCTGCAGTGTGGAGATCCTGCTCAAGTCTTGTATCAGGATGAACTGTGGTGTTTCTGAACTACTCTAGGCTGCTCATACAGTCTCCTCGATGCTGCAGCTAAGCAATGGAAATACATGCAAATGCTGCACACTATGCCAGTCAAATTCAGGTGACAAATTTTCAACTCTTTTATCATCTCTGGCTTGCTGCAGAGGTTTCAGTATGTTCAGAGATTATGTGGTACTATAAAAGGAAGAATACTTGAAGACGTTGTTCCAAACAACTCTGGTTCTCCTCTAACACATCTCAAGGGTGAGGTACATCAACAGTAACAGCCTGGATCAGTAAAAAAGACATGGACCTGTTGGAGTGGATCAGAGGAGGGCCACGGAAATATCAGAGAGATGGAACACCTCTCCAATGTGGACAGGGTGAAAGAGTTGTAGCTGTTCAGCCTGGAGAAGGCTTCAGAAGACCCTACTGTGGCCATTCAATACTGTAAGAGGGCTTATAAAAAAGATGGGAACACACCTTTTAACAGGGTCTGTTGCAACAGGACAAGGGATAATGGCTTTAAACTAAAAGAGGGTGGATTTAGACTTAATATAACAAGGAATATTTTTACAGGGAAGGTGGGAAACACTGGAACAGGTCTCCTGGAGAGGTGATAGAAGCTCCATCCCTGGAAATATTCAAGATCAAGTCAGATGGGTCTCTAAGCAGTCTGGTCTAGGTGAAGATGCCCCTGTTCCCTGCAGGGCACATGGACTAAATGACCTTTAAAGGTCACTTTCAACCTAAACCACTCTATGATACTATAATTCTATTAGTGTGCTCTTATAGCCTGAAAAAAAAAAAAGACAACAGATAGATATAAAGGACCCAAATTGCAACCCTGACAGGCAGATACAAGAAAATAAGGGTTTGGAGGTTGTGAACAAATATATATATATGGGGCAGGGAGGCTGAGGGGTAGGATGTAGTGAAAGAGGTTGAGGAAAGAAGTCAGTGAAAGAAGAAGGGAAAGCACAGTAGGCAGGCCTACTTAAAGAGGGTGGTAAGAGCTCCATCAAGAAAAATTAATGTCCTGGTTTGGTGCCACAGCAGCAGAAAATAGTCAAACCAGAAAACACAGAGACAATAGAAGTAGCACAGTTGAGAGCAATTCCAAACATCTGCATGAAACAAGGAAGATGTGGAATTTCTGATGCTCCACTAAAGTTTGCAACAGAAACTGATATTGTCAAGGCTGTATCTTCCTCCTGAGATCTCCATGGAATGCCACTCTGTGCATTGTTGCACAGAGAAGGATTTCAAACCTCAGGCAAGAAAATACACTGGTCAGCCAGCACCTGGTAAATCTGACTCATGCAAATAGGTGACCCTTAACTGGTGATACAAGGCAGTACCATCAATCTGGTTTCAGAAGGGGCAGTTGCTTTTGAGAACAAAAAGTAGACTAGAAACAGGAAGAAAGGAAGGAACAATGCTGTTGCATTGCAAACAGTGTAACCCCCAACAAAGTCCAGGCTAGAACTGCACAAACTTTTTCTTGGACTAACAGAGCAAACCCACTACATGCAATATTCCCACCACATGCAGGATTAAACATGGTTATCAAGATCTGTGACCTTATGTCCTCACAAACACATGGCATGCACAAAATTTGCATGGCCAAAACTGAAAATCTCATGGTTACACAATTTTTTTATCAGTTGAGTTCTGCAGGAAGAAGCCACACTACCTAGTTTCCCCACAGCTCTTAAGCATTGGCTTCTAGGGAAGGAACAAAAGAATTGCCCTTTTCAGGAGTATGCAAGAGTAGCAAAAATTTCAAAGCACTAACGTACAAGCTGCTATCTGTGTGAGAGAACCACATCCTACCACTGCAGAGGGGCAGACAGAGGCACTGCTCTAAGGCTGTTGGGACAGAGGAGCATGACCCTTCCCAGCACAGGCTCTGCCCACCGGCCCCAAGCCTCAAAGAAGGGGAAATGTCTGACTTCTGCCTATGAGTCAGCCCCTTGAATAGAGAGGCCATGCGAGTGGGCAGGGGATAGACTAACCCGTGCTCCAAATACCATCTTGCTCTATTGATAGATCTCCTAATCAGCCACATGCAAACATGGAAGACAGTGTCTGTAGACACAGCTCAAAGAAGCATTTCTGCTCCTGCCTGGAGAGGAAGTAAGCATTCCCGGTAGAGTGAGTTAGAAGTAATAATAATCACGATGGAGGGGTAATACAAGAGATGGCGGTCCCTAGATCCAGAGATCTAAGTGCTGTGAAAAGATTTCTTCCCATTACCATCACACCTCCTGCTGCCCTGAATCTGGACTCTAAGTTCCTTAAAGCTCTGATTTTCTGGAGATAGCCCAGTTGACCTCATAAACACTTTCAAAATAGACAAAACACCTATGTCTCCTCTTCTATTGCCTTTCATGGGTCTAGATATGAGGAAAACGGAAGCATCAGAAGCAGAGAAGAGAAGACTGTAGTAGCAGTTTGAACAGTGGTAAGAGTGTAATTAATACCTATAATTGTAACTCGAAGGCTGACAGGAAGAGCAACACCCTGTCCTCTGTTCATCCTTCAGGAGATGTTTTGCCACTGTTCTTTCTGTTTGGTAAGAGGCATTGATGGTAATGCTTGCGGCACTAGCAGGTGAAAATTCTTTCTTTTCAATTTATCTATAGAAATGGATTTTTTTTTTTCACTTAAATATGATCTTTTCAGTTTCTTATTTCTGTAACTACATGAAAATTACAGAATCACAGAACATTAGGGGTTGGAAGGGACCTTGAAAGATCATTTAGTCCAACCCCTCTGCCAGAGCAGGATCACCTACAGCAGGTCACACAGGAACGCGTTCAGGCAGGTTTTGAATGTCTCCAGAGAAGGCAACTCCACAACCTCTCTGGGCAGCCTGTTCCAGCGTTCTGTCATCCTCACAGTGAAAAAGGTTTATGTTTATGTGTGACCTTCTACGCACCAGCTGGCACACATTGCCCCTTGTCCTATCATTGGACATCACTGAGAAAAGCCTGGATCCATCCTCCTAACACTGCCCCTTCACATATTTATAAACATTAATGAGGTCACCCCTCAGCCTCCTCTTCTCCAAGCTAAAGAGCCCCAGTTCTCTCAGTCTTTTCTCACAATGGAGATGTTCCACTCCCTTAATCATCTTTGTAGCTCTGTACTGGACCCTTTCAAGCAATTCTCTGTCCTTGAGCTCAAGGGCCCAGACCTGGACACAATATTCCAGATGTGGCCTCACCAGTGCAGAGTAGAGGGGAAGAGAACCTCTCTTGACCTACTAACCACACCTCTTCTAATATACCCCAGGATACCACTGGCCTCTTGGTCACAAGGGCACATTGCTGATTAAATACAACAGTCAACACTAAGTGAAGACCTGAATTGCTTTTAAAGAAATTTACCAGTATTAATGCCACTATCTCAAGGACTGTAAAAAAAGAGCAATGTGGAGCCCTAACAAGGGCATAACCATGGTTTTACAATGCTGACTTGTGAAAATTGTGACTTGGTTTTCACAGCTTTAGTTCTCGTAACACATATAAGCACTATCTGCACTTTAGCACAGTGTTCAGCACTCTCCCCCAAGCATGTGAAGCCAAATACTGTGCCTTTTCTCTAAAAGGGGAGGTACGAGGTCTATCACAAAGCCTCTTCACAGCTCCTGTGAAGCTCTGGAGACAATTCACACCATCAGACTCCAAACCAAACAATCCCTACCAATTAAGTTGCACTGTAATTTGAAGAATAAAGTTATGGGTAACATTGAGGACAGCTATTTTGCTTCTACCTAGCAGATACCAATAGCACACACCTATTTCAGTGCTGTTGATAAACCTACTCAGCTGCTATCTGAAGTGTTATACACACAACAAAATCTTTACAATTTGAATTTGAATTCAGCATGAGAGACTAAGTATCCAGCCTTGTTTTGGTTTGGTTTTGGTTTTCTTAAAAAATGGCACCCAGCCTGTTGTTTGTAGGAAAGAAATTGTCTGAAATATCCTTGTAAGCTGGTTCCTCCTGCAAGAGGTCTTGTGTGTGCATGTACCTGTGCAGTGTTGACACATCAAGGCTGAGGAGTCCATATATTTCTATGCAACTTCATGATCCCTGTGTCAGCAGCTGAGTAGCTACAATTGTGTTTCAGCAGCTGAGTAGCTACAATTGTGTTTATCTGTCTCAGCTTTTTTTGTTGAGCTGCCAGAGGTTTTACAGTGGACCACACTTAATGCAGACTGATTCATAGCTCATAAAGTAGGCTCCAGACATGGTAGCAGCATGCTGAAGTCTCATATTTAAGGGTACTGCCACTCATGATACCATTGACATTAATACATGTGTCTTGACAAATCATTTGCAAATTGTCCCTGGACTGTATTATGACCTTCTGTACAATTCCCCATAAAGTGGACTACACTTAATAGCAAAGAACCCAAGCAGAAATAAGGGTTCTTACAGCCACATGTTCAGTGTGAGAGCAATGGATTCCCCTTCCAGGTATTTCAGCATTATTAAGAAATGAACACTGCTTCATCTGCCTCCTAAAGGCACCAGCTACAGTGCCATGCCCACATCCCTCCTTAGCTCCCACACCTTTTCACAGTACAGATTGTATTCAGAGAATCTCTAGCTGTCCTCAATGAACGTGTACGAAGTACTGATGGTAGCCCTCTCTTTGGATTGTTGCTGTACTCACAAAAAATACCGTCTTACAAATGCAGGCTGCCATCAGTATTTCATAGTACTGGCAGTTCTGAAAAAAAATCACAGTGGCATCCCTAGCATTTCCCACATCACTACCCCAGCCCCCTGTCTCTACAAAGGTTTTCTGGTTCATTTAGAGGGTTATCTGCCTCTTCTCGTTTTGCTTCGTCACAGACGCAACAAGACCTCACACTGCCCCACAGTAACTGTCAGACCGCTCAGTCCCAGCCTATTGCAATGAACTTCCACTCCCAAGGTAAAACCAGAGGAGATCTGTACAGCATTCGTCCTTCCACCTGCCGGGTAAGGAGAGCGGGAAGAGGCTTCGGCGCTTGCTCTCCACCGCCGGGGCCGACTCCACGGGGCACACCCGCGCCTCCGCCCCTCCTGACGACCCCACCGACAGCCAAAGCGTCGTTTTGTTCCGCCCTCGTCACCTCTCAGGCCTGGCCTGAGGTGGGCGGCGAAGAAAACGGACGCCGACGTCGGCGCCGTCCCCACCGCAGCCCCGGCACCGAAACAGGAGAGGAAGGTACATCTCCTCTGCCGTCACTCACGTTGCGGTGGCAGAAGGCCCCGGGCAGGAGCGGCAGCGCCATGGCCACCCCGGCCGGCCAGGAGCTCCGCACCGCTGGGGGTGCCGTTGCCTGGAGACTGGCCGGTGACGTCACGGGCGGGGGTGGGGTCTGTGTGTGAAGTCGGCGCTGCGACGAGAAGCCGAGTGGGGGCGCTCCTGGGCTCTAGCCAGTTGTGCACCGACTGTTAGGGCCAGGCCGTGCCGCCGCTGGGGATAGAGCGCTCGGCCCCTACCGTCGGTTCCCTCGGCGTGGTAGCCCTCCCAGGCGGTACCCGGGGAGGCGGGTCGGCCCTGCCCTTCGTCTTCTGGAGCCTCGGCCCCTGCGGCGCTGAGGGACGAGATCGGAGGGAGGAGAGTCAGGGTGCGCCGCTTTTGCGGGGGTCTAAGTGGGACGGAAGTATAACTTAAATGCGAAGAATTCATTGTTGCCTTCTTCATAAATCTCTCCAAATTAACCTCAGGCCCAAAGCTCTGCGTAGTCTTTTCCTCCCACCCGCTGGGTGCAGTAACCTTTGTCTGAGCATCGTCCCCCCCCTCAAAATAACTCTGGATTCGGGGTCATGGACAGGGCAAGTTCCACTGCGTTTGTCGTTTTCTGCACGACTTAATTTTTAATATTTTCATTTATGTGACTTTTTAGACAGCAGATTTTACTTTGGGGCCCAGGCGGGCTTGGAGGGGGTGGGGGGATAAGTGTGCAATATGATGCTTTTACATCTTTTTGTTTGTTGTCTTTGCGTTTTAGTCCGCTGGGACGGTGAAACTAGGTCAGTGGGTTTGCACCTTCTGATTTCCCAGTGCTGCTGTTAGGCACCTGCATTTGCGTGCAGTGCAGAAAGGTAAACACATTTAAAATGTATTTTAATTGAAAATAAAAGGAAGCGGCGTTTTATACGCATTCATTTCGTGCAGTGGGTGGTATGGCACTCAAATTTAAATTTCAATCAAAATACGGTTAGAGTTTCTCACGGACGGTATTGGGGGGATGGGGGATGGGTTGTTTCTTTCTTTTATGGAAGTAACAACTTCCTTCTTAATAAGGCAAGATGCATTCCACATCGCCTCCAAAGCCTATTCCAGAGAACAGCAACCATGTTATGTAATGTTCTTCCATTTTATATAAAGCTGTTTCTGAATATATTCTTGTAATTAGAACTGCTTTTCACAGAAAAAGAAATGGAATTTAAGGATAAAATAGCTGAAACCCAAATATTTCAATTCTGATATATCGTTAACCCTTCCTGAGAGGAGCTGTGCTTCAGTTGCTCAATGTCCTTATTCTCATAGATGGAGTGGATCTCCCTTGCCATATTTCATACTCTATGATGCATCAGGCCATGAAATTCCCATAACATATCATCTCTCCTCCCTGAAACACACTTGTGGAACACCATAAGTGATGTGTTCAATCTGAATGACTTTATGAGGCATTCTCTGTACAGCTCCTGTGGATCAGTTGGGCAGCCTTTGCTATGCAAATTGGTATTTGTCCACAATGTTCAGATTTCAAAAACTAATTTCAGTGATTATTTTTTTTTTTCCTCAAAAAAAGTTTGAATGGGGAAGCGAAAGAAAAGAGAGGGAAAGGAAGGAAGAAAGGAAGGCAGGCAGACTGGCTGTGCAAATTCTGAAAGGGTCAGTGCAGGGCATGCAACACTGCCTACATCAGCAGTGACGCTCCACAGCAGGAAGCTCTTCAGCATCACCCGTTGTTCTTTGCTTGTTCGTGTGATCCCCTGATATCCTCTCAATATGGCTTTATGTCCCTGACAAACATTGGACAGGAGACTGCTATCATAAAACATACCATTCCATTTTGGCAGCTGTCCTTAGAGAGTGAGAATCTTGGAAAGTGTATCCAATGCATTTTATAACATTTATGTGCCAATGTGTCTCTCTGAGATTAGTGAGACAGCCTAGCTGTGGCTTCATGCAGAATCCCTGTAGACCCCTTGCAGCTAATGGCACAACTTCTCATTTCAGATAGTAACCGTTGTCAAAACACAATAGTGAAGAGCTGTTGTCTTTCTTCACTTCATTTGTTGTCCACAATTGGTGTCTCCTATTTACTTTTTGTGGTTCATTACATAGTGGGGTGATTAAAATGTCCTATTCTGATCTCAATAGTAAACTGTTGCCTCAAGGTTTCAGACAGTACAGACAGAGGCTGTGCATGAAAACCATGCAAGGGAAACTTCTTTCGGAAGGTTAGCAAAGTACACAGCATCCACAGTGCATTTCCAGCAGAAACTCCTGTCCTAACCTTCAGGTCAAATCTTTCTGCACAGTGTTACCCTCTGCCTCATCCAGTAAAAAAGATCCAAGGAGCTGTGTGGAAGGGGAGTGTCTTTCTTGTATACAAAATGCAGGGCTGCAGTTTGAAGTTTTCTACTCATCTTCAACCAGTTTTTTTTTTTTGCTTTCAAGAGTGAAAAGGAAAGACAAAAAGAAAAAATAGGGGAAAAAAAACGAACATAAAAAAGGGAAATGAACAAAGAAAACTGGAAGGGTAGGGAAGGAAAAGGAAAAAGAGAAAACAAAATGAAAGAAAAAATTAGAAAAAGATTACAAGAAAAAAGGAAAAAAGGTAAACAAAAAGATAAAGAAAATAAAAAAGGGGAAAGGAAAGGGAAAATGAACAAAGGAGTGGAAAGAAAAAGTAAAAAGGAAAAACAAAAAAATGAAAATAAAAAGGGGGAAAAGGGAAAAAATAAAAGGAAAGGTAATATATTCTGTTTTAGATCAGAATTGGTTTTCTGCATTACCTTTTCTTAGTTTTTTTTTTCCTGACATGTTTATCTTATTTATTCCTTGTTACATTCACTAAAAAATAGAGACCAAGTAAAGGCAAATTAATGCTTTTTCTGGGAAAAATAAAAGTACTGCAGGAAAACAGTTTTGATAAAAGCTTTTTATTAAATGAAAATTGTTAATGACAACAAAGGCAAGCAGTTGGCAGTAGTAAATTAACTGTATATTCAGACAGTGCTCTACAGACAATGGTGGTGAGTGTATGTAAAACTAGTTGTGCAGTTCAAAGGAGGAAGAAAGCAAGAGGGAAGCTAAAGCTGGGGAAAACAGAAAGTACTGGGTTTGTGATAAAAGAGAGTCTAGTCTCTTTGTATTGGGATTGAGTTTTACTATCAAACTTGAAATCAGTAAGCGTATTCAAATTGTAAACTTCTGAGCAACATAAAACTTTCCAGGAAAGGCTTAATTTTAAAAACAACCCTGGTTTTCACTCTGACCAAATGCCATTGGCTCCAGGCTCTTGTTCCATTTGTCTGAGTGGAAGACCAGGAAAAAAAACTTTTTTAATAAAAGTTTTAAATTAAATTAAGACTGCTAATGACAACTGAGGCAAACAATTGGCAGTAGGAGACCAGGTCTTCCTCTTCCAAACTGTGTCACTTTATAATGGGAAAGCTTGGGAAGAAGGGACCAGGAAGATGTTGCTAAAATAAGCATCATTTAGTGTCAACTTCACTGTGAAGACATCTCTCTGCTTCCATCATATGTGTTACTTTATCCTCTTCCCGAGACTGAGTTTACAGGCCATGTTAAAGCTGGGTTGTCCAAATTTAGGTTGTTCCCAGGCTGCCTGGTTTAAAGTGAATTATGGCCCTATGTGGATCATCACACAAGCATGTTAAAACTTAAACAACAAGTGAACTCTGACATATGCTTAATTAGGTGCCAGAAATTAAGGAAGGAAAATCATTGCCTGTTAATTCCTTCTTGCTTAGCCCTATCTTAGAAAAATATCAAATGTTGTAACAGTCATCACAGAAACCACAGAGGCGACAGGATTTGGGGAGACACACACAGATACAGCCCTACCTGCAGCTGGCTAGCACAGGGTGGGGAAAAGGCCAAATCCTGACATGCCTGTTCAATTGTGGTGCAGTGCAGGTCAACTGATACCATCAATGAATGATCCTTAGAAGTATGGATTCCTTATGTTTTCCCATGTCTCTTACTACCTCGTTCATTTTGTTTTCACTGGTTGATGAACATGTAGCATATGAAGATACTTCTTCATGGCTGGAAAACAACAGGCAGCTAATTTTGGCTGTAGCTACAGAGTGCTCCAGATAGCCCACACAGGGAAAATCAGGCATTTGTGTGGCCACGGGTCTGTGGCCATGTACCACATGAGTACTTGGTGGATTACTGCTGCAGCTGCCCACTGTCCCAAGATGACAAGGTATTGAGCATGAAGTTCCACAGCTCTTGGCCCCATAACCTTTTTCTCCTCGCAATGCTGTGGAAAATAGAACAGAAAAGCAGTACATCCAGCCTGGTCTCTCTGGAAGGTTTCCTTAGCCACAATGACCTTTCCATGGCTAATTGCTGCAGTTCAGCATGTCCTAATAAAACACATTTGCGCAAGTCACCTCACTCAGATTTCCAGTGCCCTTTGGGGAAACAAAGCACTGGGCAGGGAGAAGGGTGGGAGCCATCATAGAACCCCAGTGGTGCTACGTCCCTGGTGCAGCCTGTGTGCTGGAGGCTGGTTTTCCTCCCCTTCTATTGCCACTCCATCACACCATCTCACAAATTCATCGGCCTCTGGAAACTTGATGGGAAAAGCTTGCTGTCTCACAGAACAGGCTTGGTGGGTGTGTTTCGCTCCTACTCATCTGGTGCGCAGCTCTTTTACATAAGGTGTGAGCTTTTCAGGGATGTTTGCAATCAGCCTGATTTCCCCGTCATTCAAGTCAGGCAGAATATGAGGGGCTGCTTTTCTAAGTTCTCCACACTTCTGAAAGTACACAGAAAAGAAATAGTGCGGGCCTGGTAGATACCTTAGAGCTGCCCCCTGCTGCATATATTCAGTGAGATCTGCAGTAAGGAGTAGTTGTTCAGTTCATCTTCACCCTCTTTACGTAGGCTGATTTGAGATGCAGCCATGCTAGTAAAACGAACCTGACAGAAAAGCCTCTAATTTAATTCAGAAGCGAAACACAGATTTTCTGCAATTAAACCATAGGCACTCGTTTAATACAGCATGCAGTGGTTGCTGGGAAGTAGGAAAAACCTAACAAACTGACAGGAGAAAAGCATCAATGCGGGATGTAGCAACATCACCACTCGTCAAAATGCAGCGGAGGCCTCCCAGTTGTGTTGCCAGCTGCAGAAAGAACAAAGCTCATGTTCCTCCCCCACAGATGACATCTGTTTCAGAGTGATGGCAGTCACCTGGGAACAAGAAGCCTCAGAGGCAGGGGGCACAGTGACTCCCTAACAGCAGCAGCTGAAAAGGACGGTCACCCAAACAGCCCCATGAAAGTCAGGAAATGATAGAATCATCATAGAGGGTGGAAGGGACCTTAGAGATCATCAAGTCAAACCTCTCTGCCATGGGCAGGGATGCCATGGCAGGGATGCAGACGTGGCTGCTCAAGGCTTCATCCAACCTGGCCTTGAACAACCCCAGGGAGGAGGCATCCACAACCTCTCTGGGCAACATATTCCAGAGCCTTACCACCCTTATACTAAAGAACTCCTTCCAAAAATCCAATCTAAACCTAGTCTCTTTCAGCTTAAAACCATTCTCCCTTGCCCTGTTGTCTATGTAGACTTTCTGTAGGATTCCTTCGGGTATTGCAAAGGAGCTGCAAAGTCCCCCCAAGGTCTTCTCTTCTCTAGGCTGAACAACCCCAGCTCCCTCAGTCTGTTCTCATAGCAGAGGTGTTCCAGCCCTTGGATCATCTTTGTGGCCCTGCTCTGGACTTGCTCCAACAGCTTATGTCCGTCTTATGATGGGGACACCAGAACTGGCTGTAATATCAGAGCTGAGGTCTCACAAGAGCAGAGTAAAGGGGAAGAATCACCTCTCTTGCTGTCACCCAAACTGCAGCATCCATTTCACCTGAAGGCAGCATCAAACGCTGCAGAACGATGGCTGCACTCATGGCCACAACAAAAAAAGGGAGGCATCTATTTCCCTCCTGACTGTATTTGGTTTCCCTTCCTTTACTCCCAGCCTGTTTGGGTTGTAGTGGGACTGACGTCTTCCATGTCACAAACATCTCCTGACTTATCCTTTTGCTCTCACACTGCCTTACTGACAAAAATGAGGGGTTTGGCTGAGCAGAAGTGTCAATACACATCTTTCCCCTTTTCCACCAGTGGTGTGACTTCCATAGCCTGAGCCTCCATGCCCATTGTCAAAGCTCTCCCATCCAGCCAACAAGGCACCACAAGACACTCAAAAACCCCAGCCCTAGCTCTGTGCAGCCAGACTTTCCAGTCTGCTTCCTTCTGCCTAGGAAAATTCTGTCGGCATTTCTCCAAGTCTTGCAGGTTGCCTTGAGGATACGCCTCTGGTTGAGGCTGCATGACTGATCGCCGCTTCCCTCTCCTCCCATCCTCCATTTTCTAGACAAACAACAAAACCAAACCAAAATAACATTTATTTTTTTGCAATTCCCATGGCAATAAGTAGATAGATAGATTACAGTCAATTACCAGGAACTGCTATTGATCAAGGCTGGTTTAGAACTGTGCTTGCTTTCTGTAATCAAGCTTACAACACAGTTCGCCCTGCATTCAGCATCTATTTCAATTAAAATGAGAGGGGAGGAAATGCCACTTATTTTAAATAAAAAGCTTTCAAGCTATCTTTGCAGGCTGCTTTGAGGATCTAGGACAGATCAAAGCTGCTTTGAGAACTCATTCATTCTGCTTCAAATTTGATAGCACACTGTCCATAAGGAAAAAAAAAAAAAAAACCAAAAAATCAAAGCAGCAAATACATTCTGGATTTCCAAGCAGTGATCTCAAAGCTGGTGAAGTCTGCCAGAATAATAACAGAACCAGTGACACTAATCCCCTCCATCACATGGGACCAAGACACTGGAAACTGCAGACACGGCAACAGAATTTTTTTCTTAAATTAATCAAGATCTTGTCTTAATGATAGTGAACTGATCTGTATGAATCAGAAGTCTTAATCAATACTAGCTTCTCAAAACCGACTGAAATCAGTCAATTAGGAAAAATTTAGGATTTGAAGTTTACCCCAAACCTAATCCCTTTGCTGATTAGGACTTTATTGTAACCTCCAGCCTAAAGGCATTCATGGGAAATAGCCTTTTCATCCTCGTTTTGGTATTGTCCTTTGAACAATGTGTCTCTTTTTTTTTTTATGGAATCANATAGCAATCACATCTCCTTTCAGTTTTTTGCCAAGTTTAGTGAACCAGACTTTTTGGCACTCTGATTGTGTGATAACTCATCTTTCTTCTGAACACACAGGTCTGCTTTTCTCTTTGCCTATTTGGCTCAGAGTGCATCTTCCTTGAATAAAGGTAGTCATTCACAGTAACCTAAAGAAGTCTCACCGAGGTGCTGCAGTGTTCCAATGCACTGTTACTGATAGTCACTATTGTCTCTGCTGCCCCTCTGCTGTTTCTTCCCAACATTTCTTTCTCCTGTCTTTCTGCTTTCAGGGTTTGTGCTTCCTCCTACTCTTTCTCATTCCCACTTGTACTGCTTTTCATTCTGCTTCTTTTCTTCACTGCTGTTTTTTCTCATCAAAGGCCAAAATAAGTGAGAAAAGTGTTGGATCCCGCTTTCCAAACCTGTTGATTGAATGTGTTGAAGAGTAAGCAGTCTGTGAGGAATAGGATTTATGGAGCTGTTAGCTTGAATGGAGCTGTCTGGCTCAGCCTGTCAGAGTCTCTGAGCACAATTTCTTACTGCACAGCTCCACTGCTGCTCTTTCTCTCTCTTAATGTACTTTTAAGGTCTTCTGTACCCATGTGTGAGGAGCATGGGTAAGACCTAATTTAGGGGCTGAGAGAAGCAAACTTCACACTATCTGTCAGAGGTAACTTCATGGCCTTAAGATGTATTTTTCAAGACAAAGAGTCCTGATGGTGCACGACTAGCTTGTCTTCCATCTGTTGGAATTACAGACGTTGTCCTGATGGGAGTTTGTCTGTTTGTTTGGAAGCAACCTGTATTATTACAGAAACTAATGACCTGACTTGAAGTCCAGTTGAACTTCTGAATGAACTCCGTTCTTTTTATGCAGGAGTTACCTATGCTATGCTTCTACCTTAGGCATGGAGCAAACTGAAAGGGTAAAGGTTTACATGAAAGGCGAAACACTTAGCACGGTGAGGCCATATTTACTTCTGTGTGCTGAATGTTGTGGCAAGGGCGGTTAACAAATAAATAAATCAGTCGAGGTTGAATCCCTAATGGAATTTCAAGTGGAACAAAACCTAATGTGAAAGCTGAGATTTTAACAACCTTGACAGTGTCCCTTTAAGTTACACTTAATAAATACCAAGGAGCCAAAGTGTTCTGTGGCTATGCATATATTTGCAACAAATGATTGCACAAATATTTGGCTTCTAACGGTGAACTAAATGGTATGACATTTGCTTGGGAAAATTAATTACTTTAACATGTGTTGTATAAAATATGAGATAATCATGCAATGTATGTGTGTACTGTAGAGGGCTGCCGAGTGACTAAGTTATTACCAAAGGAAATTTATGAGAAATAAACAAGAAATACTCACAGAGATATTGTAAATGTCATGTTATGCTCAAGGGCCTTTTGTGGCTGAATAATTCTAATGTGGATGAGGAGGACAGGGTCACACAGTGAAAAGCCAAGTTGCAATGAGTTAATCTTTGTACTTGCATGTAATTTTACAGGCATTTAATGTAGCTGTGATGCTTCTGTTTCAAATTGCTGGGTCAGTTCATAATGGAGATGACAATATCAAACCAGACTAAACTTCAGGATCCAGTGTGGTCTTGGCACCAAATTTTAAACTGTCTATGTTTAAGAAGAAAATCTGCCTATTAAAGAAATCGAGAATAAACAATCCTGATAGTCTAATCATGGCTGCTGTGCTGGGCAAAATCCTACTGCCTAATTTATGTGACTTTTTGGAGTGGTGAAATAATCTCCTTTTGAAGTCTTGCCTGTGAAGAGACACTTCTCTCTACAACTGTCATGTCTCAGAAGCAGGGAAGATTCAGCGACTGCCAGAGCTCTGCACTCCTCTCCCGTTACGATGCTCTGCAGAGCCTACATGAGACTGCCTACATGAGGAAGAAATGGAAAGCAGTGAACTGGAGAAATATGAACTGGCGAGGGAAAAGCAGATCTGTACATTTCTTCTCAGACAAGAAGCACAGAGCACACTGGGCTTGATCTCTAAATAGCAGCAGGAAATAATATGATTTTTAAAAACTATCACATCCATTACACTTGTTATCTTTCCTCAACTAAGACATTCAGATAGATGAGGCTGTTTTGTGAGCAGCTAGCAAAATCCTGTAAAAAAGAAACAACAAAACCATGGTCAGTTGGTTTGGGGGATCTTTAACTACCTCAACTGTTATGAAGAATGTGATAAAGTAGGGCACAGCCCACTTGGTGAGTATGCCACTAGCATTTTATCACTCAGCAGTACAGAAAGCAGTTTCCTAGGTGGTGATCCTGCAGTCAGTTCCTAACACTGGAGAGGAACAGCTGGGGAGTGTGAAGGTGGAGGACTACATTGGAGAGAGTCTTATGGCATTTGAAAGCCTCGGGAAGTGAAGGAAGGATCTGAAGAAATCTGAAGGCAAAGGTTTTGAAGGCAGCAGACTTTAATGAATGCAGAGGATATTAGCAGGTAAATTCCTCTGCAAATCAAATCTGTAGAAGAAAAGAGCTCCAGAAAGAGCTGATGGTTCACTAAATAAAAAAAAAAAAAAAAAAAAAAAACAGGAGGAGCAGAATATCCCAGTGTGTGGCAAGGATAGAAAATGCAAGAGCTGTCTGTGGTATCACAAGCTCTTCAATGATCTCTACTGCAAGAGGGGAGAACACAGAAACTAGGTCAAATATCTAAAAATGAATGTAAAAAAAAAACCCTCAGCATGAGCATACAGAGACAAAACCAGGAAGTCTAAGGCACAAAATAAAATACTTCTATTATTTGCTTATACTATTAGGGTGTTTTAAGGGCATTTTTATAGTAACAAAAAGGGAAACCAAGAGAAGAGTTACTCAATGGGTAGGAAAATTGGCAGCTGATGCTGAGAAGCTCAGAGAGCTTAGTGCTTTTATTTGAAGAAGACTGGAAGAAGCCAAACACAGTGCTTCTGTTAATAGTAGGGACAGGAAATTGCAGAGCCAGGCAATTAGAAATCATCACTATCCCTTTAACTCCTGAGAAAAGACTAAACCAAATAATCAGGTGATTTATAATTCCATGGCATTTGAAAGTGAGGTGCAGCTTGATACCATTTACCTTTTTCCAGATCCAGCAAATTTCCTTTTATGACAAGCAAACAGGCATTGTAGGTACAAGAGAAATAATATATGCCACACACAAATGTCTGTCTGTGTGGGGCAGGGTGGGACCAGCCTACCACAAATACACTTGGAGATGTCTTTCAAACAGAGACAAAAATGTGAGATCCTCTCTGCTTCCTGCTACCAGTGCTTGTGCAGCTGCCTATGCTGAAGGTTCCGCATTCTGAAATAGCTGTAAAATGTGGGGAGCACCAGAGCTGAAAGGAGCTGGGGGAGAGAGATGTGAGTGGTAAGTCTTCTCTCACAGCTGGGAGCAGTTGTGAGCCTTTTAAAGAAAAAGGATGGTGGCAAGCAGGGGAGGATGCAGAAGTGCTTGGAGGCTGGTGGGGCCATTTGCTTTGTAGCTTTGGGAATCTGTTCTTCTGATCTGAATGGCAGGAAAGGGTCTGGGCAAGGAGAAGACACCAAAAGCCTTGCTGGTAAGAAGGAGCCAACCTTCGAAGTGCTGATAGCATCTCCCTGTGCTTCTGAATCCTGGATACATGGGCCAATGGCTTGAGGAGAGCAGCAAATGTGGGAAGAGATGCTGCCTGTATGGAAGCCTGATGTTCAAAGTATTTCTCTGGAGCTGTACATTTTTACCTGCATTTAATGGGCATAGGGGAGAAGACAAGACAGAAGACAACCTATTTACAACAGAAAAATAATCTGATGGTGAGAATGTTGAGGAAGCCCACACTGAGCAGAGCAGCCTCATCTTCCAGTGCATGTAACAAGGGAATAGACAGACCTCTGATAGGTAGGGCTTAGATGCAGCTGATCAACCCCAGGGTCAGTAGGATGTTTAAATGAATTTGTGCAGTCCCTTTCAGCACTGAATTTTACCCAGTATGTGATATCTCCAGTAATGGCCTGACAGGAACCTTACTGGAAAGGTAAGAGAATGGGCAGCCTTCAACTGATGGCAGCCTGGCTCATCTTTTGCTCTGAAGTACACTTTCAGGCTTGTCCTGTGGTCCCTTTTCCTTCTGCACAGTTAGCAATTGGCTCAGAAATGGCTGAGGAAATTGCAAGGAACTGATCCTCAGGTGGTAGGATATTTTGTCTCCAGAGGCAGCTGTGCCAGACACCTCAAGGGAGAAATGCAGAAGCTGCATGAGTGAGTAATCAGTGAACTGCTTGTTGGTAGAAGAAGGGCAAGTATGAGAATCCAGCTCCTGTATTAAGAACTTAAGTCATAATCTGAAGCACAGCTACCCAAGCCCTAAGTCTGCTGGCATTTTAACCCTTGCTAGCATAATACCTGTTGGTAGTATTGTCAGTGGTTGATATATTTTTAATCCTCCAAGGCTTTCAAAGCAATGAAATTTCACAGAATCACAGAAACATTCAGGTTGGAAAAGACCCCCAGGATCATCAAGTCCAACCATTATCCCTACTGTACAAAATTCACTCATAAACCATATCCTAAAGCACCACATCCAAAACACCTTTAAACACATTCAGGGATGGTGACTCAACCACCTCCCTGGGCAGCCCATTCCAATGTCTGACCACTCTTTCTGGGAAAAAATGTTTCCTAATGTCCAGGCTAAACCTACCCAGTTGCAGCTCAAGGCCATTCCCTCTTGTTCTAACACTATTTACCTGTGAGAAGAGGCCAGCAGCAGCCTCTCCACAACATCCTTTCAGGTAGCTATAGACAGCAATGAGGTTTCCCCTCAGCCTCCTCTTTTTCAAACTAAACAGCCTCAGATTCTTCAGTTGCTCCTCATAAGATTTATTCTCCCTTCACCAGCTCTCTTGCTCTTCTCCACACTCATTCCAGAACCTCCACCTCCTTCCCATAATGAGGTGCCCCAAACTGAACACCATACTTAAGGTGTGGCCTCACCAGAGTCAAGTACAAGGGGACAATCACCTCCCTATCCCTGCTGGACCGCAGCATTTCTAATTCAAGCCAGGATGCCATTAGCTTTCTTTGCCATCTGGGCACACTGCTTGCTCATATTGAGTTGTTTGTCTGTTACAACCCCCAGGTCCCTTTCTCCCAGACAGTTTTCCAACCACACTGCCCCAAGCCGGTAGCGCCGCTTGGAGTTGTTGTGGCCCAAGTACAGGTTTCAACCACCCACTGAGTAGAACACCCTTCCTCTCTTATCTTGTAATTGCCAGGTCTACCTCTTATTCCCTTTCTTAGCTTGTATACTTCCTTCCTATCTAAATTGGCTTCCTCAGCCTTAATTTGTATTTTCCTCAATTCCCTAGCAATTTTCCTTAACCATGCCTTACATTTCTCTGTCTCTTGATAGAAAAAGGGATAGCATTAGCCTTTCTTTTAATGGACAAAAGCAGCTTACGTTGAAGGATGGTGGAGAACAGTAACCTACCGTGAGAAGCTGGAACTAACTCCTAGGAGAGAGCTCAAAGCTCGCTCTTGTCTGCAGAAGGACTTTAGGGAGAGTAAGCTCCTTAAGCTAAATTAGCTCTTCTGAGCAGGGTCTCTGCAGAGTGTTAGGCTGACCAGAACCAAATGTAATATTCCAGGTGAATCACTAAAACTTAATGGCACTGTAACGTCACAGTATTTGGCATACTCTGCATCCCATTCCTTATGTACCCCAACCTCTTGTTTGTGATCTGATACTGTGCTTCCAGGTGAATGTCTCCATCCCAGTCTTTCCCTGACTTTGTGAGGGAGGACAAAGAACTGTACAGAGTGCCTCAGAGCACTCCATACACTGGGCATGATTTTGCATGAATTTGCATCAGTAGTTTTATTATCCCACTCCCCACATGCAGAGGATGCACAAAACTTTGGGGAATTCTTTTCACCCCATTGGCTTAGCCTAACCTGAATGACTTTGTGTCACCTTCAAATGTTGCTCCCTGTCATGGATTGAGTTGATCCTGCAGCTGTTATTCATACCATGTTGCAGTCGTGCCAGCTTCAAAAATGAAAGTGCTAACTGGAGCAAAGTATCATGGGGCTTGAAGTTCAGATGTGAACATGTGAGGCTTCCTGTTCTGGTTGCTGCTTCTGGGTTCCATTTTCTTGAGGGCTGTCTCTTTTTCTGCATGCATGGCAGGAGAACAAGTGGGAGTTGGCTAGCTACTGCCTTTGGTTTTCTGATTTATGCTGGGTTTGTTTGTGGATTTTGGTTTGGTTTTAGTTTAGTTTTGTTTTTTTTTCCCCTGTGTATTTCACTGTGCTGCTTCTGCAAGCAGGCTAAGATAAGGTAATCATGTATTGTATTATTAGATTATTAGCTAAGATAATCACACGTTGTGCTTATGGCATCTCATGTTATAGTAAAATCTTGTCTCTTTATATTAATACTCTTGTGTGTTAATTTTTCCCCTCACCTTTGTGCGAGGGAGCTGGGAGTTTAGCCCTTGCACTAAACCATTACACTCCCCCACCTCTTTTAGAGATCATAGAGAGGTACTGCAAAATACCCCTCATCATGTTATACAATTCTTTGGCATATTAATATTAATACAGGCTTTAAAAAAAAAAAAACGAAAACCATTTTGGTTACAAAGATAGGATATGGCAGGATTAAAACTCCTTACGTAGCTGTGATCTAAATCCCTCTGTACAGCATCATAGTTTTTAGTCATGGGTATACAGGGGATTATTTAGAGGCCCCTTCTCATTTAGGAGGCAGTAGAGATTCTGGACTAGATGGACTGTTTTTTCTGACCAAGGATGCAGTCTCTGGTTAAAGGTACTGTTGCTACATAGACACAGAGAAAATGCAGCACCGTTTCTGATCCATGCTGGCAAGACAACATAAAAAGGACTTTGATATCTATCAGAAGATTCCCTCCTGGACTTCATTTTTTTTCTCTTTAGTATGAAGAGGAAAGGAGAGAGGCTGCCTTTCTAAGAGTTACACATTTAGGATATCTTTGGATGAGTTAAACTACCTTCTTCAGTAAAGTAGGAACACTGTGCTCTGTAGATGTGGGAAGATGACTGCTTGATGACACCTCTCTTCATCAGCTGTCTCAAGCAGGACAGGCAGATGACAAAAAGCAGCAATCTGTATACTGTGACCATTGCCACTTCCATTTTATTCCAATAGTTTGACTTCACTGATGGGAGTCAGTGAGACTCCTACGCCAGGGATGCAAGTAAATTTGTGGTTAACTAAGCAGTCTTCTCCCTGGACTGTCATACAGAAGTAAAGTAATAGTCAGTTTAGTGTATGCACAGATGTGACCTCATGCTTGCTAGCAAGGGGCTTATTTGTGCAGTGCCCTGAGTATTCCAGATGTGGATATGTCTGCTGTTGCCCACTGGTCTTCTCCCAGCTGTGTGGTGGGTAAGGGATGGTGGAGATGGAAGACTTTCTCCCTCAACCCACAGACCTCCATGGAGAAACACAACTGAGAGACCCATTCCTCTGCACATACCTTTGCTCCTGAAGTAACTACCAGGCTTCTGTGTTCAGGCTACTGCTATCTCACTTCACCTGTGCTGGGAGTCTCCCAACAAGAAGCAAGTATGCAGCTGGGGCAAAAGAGACCCAGGCTGGTTTGTGCTACCCAGCTAGGGTGATGGATTGACAGGTATACATAGAAGATCCTAGCCACAATCCTCCTTTACCACAAGGTCTCCTTCACCCTAGCATGATTTCAAAACCAGTGAAAGGAAAGGTTGATTTCACTGTGATCTTTATAATTAGGGAAGTAAGAACTCCCATTTTCTTATTGCTTGTAGAGAGATTAAGAGGCTGTGGCAGTTCTAGAGTTAACACTCTAGTTTAATTTGAATTTTTAAATAAAGAATTGTATTGGATGCAGAAGAAAAACAATAAGATAAATCTGTATCATTTCATTTGTTTGTTGGACTAGTATACAATCTACTGGATAAGCTATTTTCCTCCTTCTTCACCTTTCTGCCTCCTGCTTCAACTGCCCCTTAACTCCTCCACACTGGCTGATTTCTGCACTAACCTTGGCTGAGTAAATAACAGTTGCAGTCTTCTGGGTTTTCTCACTGTGGGGAGGAGTAGAAGGTGGCTGTTAGCCCCTTCTGGGCTTCATCCAGGGAGTTGAGGAACAATTCAGGGGGATCCCTGTGAGGACCCTTCTGTTATTTCTAAATTGTAAATATTTGTAAATATATTTCTGTACATATGCATTGCATTATGTGCTTGTAAATTTAGCTTGCTGTAAATACATAGCTTCCTTTGCTTCTAAGCCATCTGAGCTGGTCTGGTAAATTTATTTCACAGACAGAAACATCCAGGTTGGAAAAGACCCTCAGGATCACCAAGTCCAACCTATAACCCTACTCAACAAGATTCACCTTAAACCATATTCCTAAGCACCACATACAAACGACCCTTAAACACATGCAGGGTGGGTGACTCAACCAGCTCCCTGGGCAGCTCATTCCAGTCCCTGACCACCCTATTCATGAAAAACTTTTTCCTAATGTCCAATCTAAACCCACCCAGTCTTGGCTTGAGGCCATTCCCCCATGTTCTGTCTCCATGACCTGTGAGAAGCACCCAATACCAGCCTCTCCACAATGTCCCTTCTGGTAGTTGTAGACAACCCACTACAGAGGCCTAAGCTGTGCTTTAAACTGTGTCCATACTGGTTTTCTGCTGGATTCCTTGCGAGCAGTTTGTCAGACTTCATGAATTTCACTTTGGAATGAAATCAGATTCACTGCAATGGATAACAGTTTTATTAGGAGTTAAACACAGAGATGCATTATAAGTTAATTTAACTGTAAATAAGAGACAAGATTCAGTATAATTAGATTAATACAACAAACTATAATAACATCCCTCCCTCAAAACAGAGTGATGCAATACCAACTGCATTTGCACTTTGTGCTGATCTGGAAAGAAAAAGAAATAATGCACTGGGGAAGAATGTCACCAGAGTATTACTGAGAGCCTCTTCTGTTGTGTGATTTATTTTTTTTTTTTTAAGATCCAGAACTATTTACTTGTCAATTGGAAATTAAACCAGTGAGACTCAATTAATGCATGACACTGTTCCCTTTGAGTGCAAACATGACTCAGAAGCGGTTCATAAAGAAGACAAGCTCTTGCTTAGTTTAGTTACATGACCTGCTTAGTTCTCAAAGGGACCCTTCAAACTGAAATTAGGCAGTTAAAAAAAAAAATTCTAAATAAATTCAGGAACTAACACATCCTTGGATCCCTCTGCTAATTTGTATAGATTTGCAATCACAATTTGCATTTTTTTGTCAGGTTTCCCTCTTAGGTGAGAACAGAAAGGGGAGGGAAGGTTGTCTGATCACAACTTCACAGTCTGCACATCAAGTGACATATTACACTTAGCATGGTGTCAGCCCACTACCAAGAAAAATATTCTTGGTCATATTTGGTCCTGTGCCATGGCTGACCAGTTTCCTGACTTGGTCAGTCATGGTGAGGATTGCTTTGCTGGCACAGCAGGAATGTTTTCTCTAGGACCAAGCTGCCAGAAAGAGATGAGCACAGAAAGTATCTGCTTTTCATATCATATCACATCACACCAACCTGAGGACCTGGGAAAGGAAACGGACATCGTTCCGTGTGGTCATTCTGGCCTTGAAGTCATCTCTCATCTAAGAGATTCCTTGGGGTGCAATGTTTGTTCTGTTTTGCTGCAGATAATTATCCACAGGAGGGTTGAGTAACTACGACAATATTTGGAAAAACAACTCATCCCCCTTTAAAAAAAAAAGCACAAACATTTCAGTCTCAGCAGCTTTGTTTTTGAAAGAAGATAGGTTGGGACTTGGTTGCATGGTTTCAAAGAGGAGCTGTAGAGAGGCGACGGTCACTGTAGAGATAAGGTGGATCTCTTAGGGTTGCGATATGGTTGTCATACAGAGGTCCCCCGCCCCATGTGAAACATGCTACAGCATCCAAGTCATCCATGTATAGCTGTAGAGATGACAGAAAAATACATATGGGTGGCTTGGAGATCCTAAGGTGTCCCAAGGGCACTGAAAACCTTCCTGTTCAGGTACCTGAGTCCTGCTCCCTCTGTTGCTCCACTAGAAATCAGGTGGCATCCCAGACCTACAACATCCTGAATAAACAACTCACGCATGCAGGCACGACACTTTGTACTAAAGAGGTCCATCAGGTGAAGTTTTGGATACTTAAAAGGGCAAATTGCACAAAGGACTTCATTATGCCTGTGTTGTTAAGGGTTAAAATGATTTCATTTTTAACTGTCAAATTTCGGTTTGATGGGTCCCTTTGAGAACTAAGCAGGTCATGAGATAAATGTTACAACACAAGGCTACATGGAAAGACTCACAGTACTGGTTTGGTACATCCCAAAGTCACAAGAATTCCCAGCTGGAAAGGACACCCTCCCACCCCTCAGTGCCTCATGGGCTGGGGCAGGGCTGAGTGTTTCTGAGCCACCAGTGCTGAACGTTTCCTTCATGTTTCTCTTTGACAAGTTGAGCAAAACATGTCTGGGTTACTTCTTCCAGCACTGCATGATTCCATCATTAGGAAGTTTTCTCTACTGCCTAGTCTAAATCTTCTTTACTTCAGTTTAAGCTGATTTCTTCTTGTCCTTCTTTTGATGGACATGATGAGCAGTTGATCATAATCCTCTTTATAACAGCCTTGTATGTACTGGAAGACTACGAGACACATTTTTTTGAGGACTTGGGGTTTGGCCTTAAAATAACTCTTCCAATTTACTTTGCCTCTGCACTACTCAGCCTCAAAATAGGCAGTTTTTCATAAAAGAAAGAAACAGGAATGATCATTTGATAACCATCTCTGTCCCTCTGCAAATGCAGGTTTTAGTCCTCTGAGAGGAAACCTGTCAGACAATAAACTGATACTCTTATTTATCAGTGTCATGTGTAATCTATAAATCCTTCTAGTGAGATAAAGATTTGTAATTTTGTTCCAGCAGAAACGCTGGAGACTATAACTGACTGGTGCCTCTGATCCCTTATTGAACTTGCAGTGGCCTAAGCGACTAGTTGCTGAGCCAAGGAAAGCTATATTAGGTAATCTGGATAGTAGCACAATAGACTTCCCACTTCTCACAAAGACAGAGGTTAAGAAAAGCAGTGCAGGTCATAAACAAAGTCAAGCCCACGCAGGAACATTTTCTTCATCATGTAGGACAATGTTGCCGCTTCAATTATGTGTTTGGCTCCTGGTGCAAACCTTGGGCTGCATGTGTCCACATCTCCTCTCTCTTCATGAAAGGAACCTCTTGCATGGAACTCGATTTGCCTCTCCTGGAATATGAAATGTGCTTGCCAAGGAACCTACTGCCTGAAATCCAGAATCAGTTGGTGCTGCAGACATTCATCTTTGAGAAGCACTGACAGCCTTTGAAAAGCAGCAAAAAAACACGTGGGTTCCTCACACTGCTATTACAGTTTAGATTCTGCGTGGCCAGCAGATCCAGAGAGGTGATTCTGCTACTTTGTTCTGGTAAGACCTCACCTGGAGTACAGTGTCCAGCTCTGGTGCCCTCAACACAAGAAGGACATGGACCTGAGGGGGCAGGTCCAGAAATGGGCCTCAAAAATGATCAGGGGACTGGAACACCTCTCCTATGAGGACAGGCTGAGGGATTTGGGCTTGTTCAGCCTGGAGAAGGGAAGGGTCCAGTAAGACCTAATAGCAGCTTTCCAGCACGTGAAGGGGGCCTACAAGAAGGCTGGAAAGGGACTGCAGTGATGGGACAAGGGGCAGTGGTTTTAAATTAGAGAACAGTGGATTTAGTTTGGATGTTAGGAGGAAGTTCTTTACCATGAGAGTAGTGAAACACTGGAACAGGTTGCCCAGGGAGGTAGTTGAGGTCCCATCCTTGGAGATACTCAAAGTGAGGCTCAACAGGGCTCTGAGCAATCTTATCTAATGGAGGATATCCCTGCTTGCTCCAAGGGGGTAGGGCTAGATGGCCTTTGGGGGTCCCTTCCAACCCAAACCATTCTATGATTCTGTGATTATGGATCTGGGCCAATGAAGTCCATCACCAATTGTTAGCTTGAGGGGGGATTCGTTTGTGAGGGAAGCAAGGAGCAAACAAACCTGAATCCCAAGGGTGAGCAGGTTGGAAGAAACCCAGGCTCAACACTGAGAACAATACGTGTTGCACATGAATGGTATTGCTTTTAGCCATTTGTGGAAACATTTATACTCTGTGTGCAGTTCTGGAGCCCCCAACACAAGAAGGACATTGAACTGTTGGACTGAGTCCAGAGGAGGGACATGAAGATGCCCAGAGGGCTGGAGCAGCTCTGCTACAAGGACTGGCTACAAGAGTTGGGGATCTTCAGCCTGGAGAAGAGAAGGCTTTGAGGAGATCTTGGAGTGGCCTTCCAGTATCTGAAGGGGGTCTACAGGAGACAGGGAGGTACTATTCACAAGGTCTTGTAATGACAGGATGAGGAGTAATGGGTTTAAATTGGAAGAGGGGGAGATTTAAACTAGGTATTAGGAAAGGGTTCTTTACAGTGATGGTGGTGAGACACTGGAACAGGTTGCCCATGGAGGTTGTGGCTGCTCCCTCCCTGGAGATGTTCAAAGTTAGGCTGGATGAGGTCTTGAGCGACCTGTTCTAGCGGGAGGTGTCCCTGCCTATGGCAGGAGGTTGGAACTAGGTGATCTTTGAGGTCCCTTCCAACCTTACCATTTTATGAGTCTATAAGTTTCACTCAGAAAACAGTTTTTCTCTATGGTGATGTGACATGACGACAAGGTGGAGCAAAAGTGATGGGTGACAGCAGCACTGCTTTGTCACCCTCAAGTTAATAGGAATGTCCATGCGAATATATGAGTACTGAAGAAATATATGAGAAATAAAGATGGGGTTGTGGGCTTGGTCATCCTTCCTGAAACATCTCTGCTGTACCATGGGCAGTGCAGTGCTGTACCCCCCTGTCTTTGTATCCTCCCCTGCTCTGATATGGCACAGCTGCGTAACCTTGAGTCAGGCTGCTGGGAAAGAGCCATGAGAAAGTCAGCACACAGATAAGAGAGCTAAAATTACAGTCAGAGGTAGGGATACTGAGATGGGCTTGTTGCAGAGCTCAAGAATGCAAGGGGGAAAATACTTTCAGGGAAAGGTACTGAATCCTTAACAAAAAACCCAACCCAAAACAAAACAAAACAAAAAACCAAACAACCAACAACAAAAAAAAAAAAAAACCAAAAAACAAACCAACAAAGTGAGTCTGTCTGGGGGCTTTTCAGAAATTAGGGAATGGTTGGGCTGAGTCAGTGGTGCTACCTCCCATTGCACAGAGATAAAAAGATTTTTTAAAATGCTTATTGCCTCTTGTAGTAAAGGTGCATGAGTAAAACTTGAGCCAAAGACGTCCCTCCCAGCCTCTGGTTTGGTTTCACATATGGAGAGATGCTGCTGTGACAGCACAAGGGGTATGGCCATGTCCTGTCTGAGCAGCACGGTGTGGAAAAGCAGGTATTAATTTTGATACCTCAATGTGAAGCAAGGACACACATGGGTCATGCTTGCTGGACCCATGCACAAACCCCAGGAGCATGGTGCCTGCCTAGACACACACACACATGTGCACACACACTGAGACATCCACTGGATTTCCAACAGATTTTCTGGTCCTCAGGAGGCTAATTCCATCTGGGCTCAGTTGTGCCTTTATTCTTTCTGAGTCCCAAAATTCAGCCAAAGATGGGTTTGGACATACAAATCTGCACACCAGCTGCCAAGCAAAGACCATGTTGGAGGATGAACTGATGTCTGTGGGGAACCTTAGGAGGAGAGGAGGTCTACCTCAGATGGGAATAGGGGCCAAGGTCACAGCCCTGTGTGGCTGTGCCTTTGGGCATCTTGGGAAGTTTGCCTTGGCTGTTTTATTGCAGCTGCACGCTGGTCCCATGAGGTACCCTCCTCTTACATGCAGCTCTAGGACACGTACCCTCCTCTTCTACATGCAGCTCTAGGACAAGGTAAATGAAACCTCTCCGGAGTCCATGACCTTCTTCCTATCTGGTCTTACTCTTTCAGCCCTCTTCAGCTCTGAAGATGCAGGCTGATGGTTGAGGCCCTCAGGGTAGCCCTTCCCTGACTCTGGGGCCAGCACTGGGAAGAGGGCTGTGAGAGAAAGAGCTGTGGACAGCCTCTTCAGGCAGCTATTGCCTGGTGCAGACCCTCGTCCCAGTCCCACTCTGAGCTGTGGCACAGCCCTGCCCAGTCACAGGCTCTATTCATCCTGACTCCCACCCACAGGCCCATCTCCCTGATGCAGGTAGGTGCCCAATGCCCAGGACTGGGGCTGTCCCAGTGCCCCCAGCTGCTCCAGGCTGGGTGTAGGACAGGCCCAGGCTGCCAGGTCCTTCCCTGTCACCCTCCTGCTGCCCCAGTCCCTAGGAATGCCATGGGTAATAACATCTTGCTCCTGTGAGAAAGGCAAGATTTAATCAGCCTGCAGTACCAAGCAGAGAAGTTTGCCTGTTACTTTTCAGTTTACTTTTATTGCCAGCAGTTAAACCATTTCATAAAGAAATCATGTTCTTACCTAAAACGAAATCAAGCAATAAAAAGATGTGGAGACCAGAGAAGGTAAGGTGTGTAGAGGTGTAGCATACAGAGAATTTATGTTCCTTTCCTTTCTTATTCAACCTGCAGGTCATAAACTGCATAGTTCACACATCTACAGAGCGTTGTGAAACGTTAACAGTTACCTCCTCTATAATATATATTAATGTAGGGGAAAACAGTATTTGAAACTGCAGGAACATGAGAAACCCTTTGGAAAGGCAGGTCATGAGCATAACATTGTCAAGACCTCTCCTCATATTGACAGGAAAGGATTTGCACAGAGAAGTCCTATTACTAGAGATTACTGGCATAAATCTGTAGCACAACAGACTCCAAGTCATGTGTGAGGTGTGCACTTCTCCTGTGGCATGTATGTTAAAGCAATGTCTTCTCAACCATGGATTCATTTTGCCACTCAAAACCTGTGACTCACCAGCATTTAGTTCAGTTGCAGAAGCGAAGTCAGGCTTATGGATCTGTAAATGTGGGGACCATGGTGCTCCCTCTCCTTTTCCAGTGTGAACTCCACTAAACACCAGCTCTCAGTAATTCCCTTTCTATTAAGTTACCACAACTGTTCCACAAAAGCTTTCCAGTGTTTCCCTCTCCCTTCGCAATCCCAGGACATGATTTATCACTCGAGTCTGGGTGTGCTGACAACTTTTAATAGTACTAATTGCCTTATTATCCACTCCAGTGCAAGAGTAAAACCTTTTGACATTTTCCTACCTTCCCTGAGGAAAACAAATCCCAGTTCCTGGGATGTTGCCTTCTGCTGCCTCTGTGATTACTGGGGCGAGGAATTCCTTTAGGCCCTTTGCCTTATCAACCTCATCTGTCACCAACTTTCCATTCCTGTCTCTCTCTCAGTGCTCCCTAATCACTTTGCATCTTCCGTTATTTTGTGGCTTTGTGCTGTTTTTTTCCCCCCCCCCTCTTCCTTTTTCATTTGCAATGCCATTCTTCATCACATATTCTATTCCTTCTTTTCTATCAATGTACCTTTTCACAGCAGGCTCTGTGATATTTACCTTGCTCCAGTTTGCTATTTTTAAATTAGTGTAGAAGTGCCTATTAAAAGCAGGGGAAAAAACCCACTAAATAAATAAATAACATGTCTAAAAGGCATTTTTCTGCCTGCTCCGTATTTGAGGATTTGCTGCAACAATTCCAAGCAAATCGCACACACACACCAATTCCTGTGTATTATCTACTAGGGGATTTCAATTTTCTAATATGACCAAACCATGTAGCAGGCCTCTAACCTTTCCAACATTGATATAATAAATAAATTCGCCTTTATTAAAAAAAAAAAATTAAAAAATAAAATTAATTGTAGTACCCCCAGCATCTATTTTTCATGCTCAATGTGATTAGTGAAGAGATCAGCATTTACGATGTATATTCAGATGTGCAGGAACACAGGGTTAATCCCAGGAGAAAGACTGAGGGACTGAGTGGGGTAAAACCTACTTTCACAGTCATACAGATGTGCTAGCTAGATGGAATGTTCAGAGCAGGGTGATTGGTCATCAACACTGAATTGGGTCAGCTGTGCCTCGGCTCAGCCAAATCTTCATAGAGCAGAATCACAGAATTAACCAGGTCAGAAAAGACCTTCGAGGTCATCAAGTCCAACCTATCACCTAACACCTTCTAATCAACTAAACCATGGTACTAAGTGCCTCATCCAGTCTCCTTTAAAATACTTCCAGGGATGGTGACTCCACCACCTCCTGGGGCAGCCCACTCCAATGCCAATCACTCTTTCTGTGAAGAACTTCTTCCTAACATCCAGCCTGAACCAGCCCTGGCACAGTTTGAAACTGTGTCCTCTTGTTCTGTCACCAGGTGCCTAAGTGACCAACCTGGCCAGGACCTTCTTTCAGGTGGTTGTAGAGAACAATGAGGTCTGCCCCAAGCGTCGTCTTCTCCAGGCTGAACACCCCCAGCTCCCTCAGCCTCTCCTCGCAGGGCTGTGCTCCAGCCCCCTCACCAGCCTTGATGCCCTTCTCTGGACATGTTTAAGCACCTCAACATCTTCCTTAAACTGAGGGGTCCAGAACTGGACACAGCACTCAAGGTGTGGCCTAACCAGTGGCAAGTACAGAGGCAAAATTACTTCCCTGGTCCTACTGGCCACACTATTCTTGATAAAGGCCAGGATGCCATTGGCCTGACCAGTAAACACACACACACACCTGTCCCTCTCTGCCTGGGTGCTCTCCAGTCACTCTGTCCCCAGCCTGTAGAACTGCATAGGATTGTTGTGGCCAAAGTGCTGAACCTGGCACTTGGACTTGTTAAATCTCATGCTGCTGGACTCTGCCCATCTCTCCAGCCTGTTAAGGTCCGTCTGCAGAATCGCCTTGCAACCACCTGGGTAACCTACCCAATGCTGCATCACCCTTCTTGTAGAAAGCTTTTCCTAATGTCCAGTGTGACCCTCTCAAGCCACACTTTGTAGCTTCTGTCCCTTGTTCAGGAGGATTTGGCTCCATTATCTTTGCACCCTTCAAGTAGCTGTAGCTTCTTTAGTTTTCCCCTCAGCCTCCACTTCCCCAGGATGAACAGCTTCAGCTCCCTTTGGTGGTCCTATACTTTAGGACCCTAATCAGCATAGGTGTTTTTGTCTGGACTCCTTATTTCTCAACATGGCTCTTGAACTGGAGGGCCCAAAATCAGTTACAGTATTCCAGGTGTGGTCTCACCAGCACAAAGTACAGACAGACAGATCACAACATTCCATAACTGCCGACCATGCTCCTCCAAAGGCACCTCAATATGTCATTTCCTTCATTTGCAGCCTGAGTGCAGTGATTATTCAAATTCAGTTGGAGATCCATCATAACCTCCATGCCCTCTCCAGTATAGCTGGTGCTCAGACAGCAGCTCTCTTAAGGGGTTAGCCTTCCTCAGGCACCAGACTTTCTGTTTCTCCTTGCTGAACTCTGTGAATTTGCTCTTTTTGCCCCAGCTTTGCTTTTGAATCAAAGCACTACAGTTTAGTGTGCCAGATGCCTCTCCCAATTTGTTGCTTTCTGGCCCACTGCACAGGTCTTTGATGAAGATACTGAAGAGTACTTATGCAGCAGCAGTTCCTGATGTACTGTGCTTGTTACCACTTCCAATTGGCTACCAAGACACAGCTCACTGCCCTTGGGGTCTGGAGGTGCAGGCAGTTTTCCATCCACATTAAGAACTCCCCTTCTCTACCTAGCCAGTTGTTTCATCAGAGGAGACAACAGGCTGGTCAAGCATGCCTTGCCCTTGGTAAGTTACTTTGTCATCTTTCATGCCCTTGGCAGTTCAAATATGCTTTGTGGAATTAATGTCACCTAACCATCAGTACCTGCAGGTGAACAGGTCATGGTCCGGACTGACTTTAAAAACAGTGGGGGGAAATACATCTGTCTAAGTCAGATTCATCTGAGCCACCTCAGATGTCAAGTTTAGAGTAAGGTAAATTTGACACAGAACTGCTTGTTCCCTCTCATTTATATAAGCAGGCCATAGGTACCTAGCTCCACACCCATATTCAGACAGACAAATTCTACTGCCTGTGCCTTATATTAGCTCCTTTGCAGTGTGCAGTCCTTGGTTTCCTGATTCTCTGCAGATGATCTGAGAGCCCCAGTGCCTAATGAGTTTGGTTTGGCTGAGCTGGAGTCGATTCTCCCCAGAGCATCTTTTGCAGTGCTGTAGCTGGGTGTTGGTAACACAGCAGTGTTTTGGTTACTGCTGAGCCAAGCACCAAGGCTGTGCTTTTCTAACATTTCCCCCTGCAACAGCAGGCTGAGGGATGGGAAAGACCTTGGGACGGGACACAGCTGAGCAAGATGACCCCAGCTGACCAGATAGGTGACATGTGACATCAGCTCAAATTTAAAAGCGAAGTGAAAGAAGGAAGTGTGAGGCAGCCATTCATCAAAGGTGTTTGTGCTCTGGAGCAGCAGCCACTCCTATTGAAGCCCTGCTTCCTGGGGAGTGGCTGAACATCACCTGCTGATGGGAAGTACAGAACAGCGTCTTTGCTTTTGCTTTTCATCCTATTAAATTGCTTCTATCTTGACTCACAGGCCTTTGGTTATATTTTCCCTCTCCCCTGTCCATCTAAGAAGGGGACTGATAGAGTGGTTTTGGTGGGCACCTGGCCGCCTTCCAGGGCCATGTCACCACACCTAACTAGAGATTCCTGTAACAACATGAAAAGTGAAAGAAATCTGTGTATCACTTCCAACATTTGCTCTACTTTTGCTTTCATATACAAACCAGTTAGTTAGTGAAGCATCTGCTTCGCTTTACTTGCACAAGCAGCCTACAAAAAAAGCTCCCATAGGACCTGGCATGCTGTTTAGCTATTGCAAGAAGCTTTTAAGTTTAGAAACTAAGGATCATATTTGACGTCATATAAATAGGAAAAAAAAATTAAGATATATATTATTAATGTTGTCGAAAGGCAGTTTCTCACTATTTTTTAACCTTAACCATCATACATACACTGTTATAGGAGCATTATGAATGCAGTCCCCCTTTTCGTTGTGAATTTTTATTCCTACGCTTTGCTGTCCCAAGAGGATTTTGAAACTGTATTTGGCAACACTTGATTTTTTTATCCATTCCTTTCATACATCTGTAGCTTTTTTGTTGTTGTTGTTGCATTTAGAGATTTCCTCAGATGTATTTTGGCTTAGATTTCTGTCTGAGCAATGTCTAGCTACCAAGGCATTTCAATTGTGTCACTGGAGAGGGTATGAAAGCTGAAATGGAATTTTATATATTTGGCTGCAGCATGAGTTTGTTGTCTGTCAAACACAGGAGAAAACAGCACAGCCTTTACATCACAATGAATACTTCAAGAAAGTAAGATGTTTAATTAAAAACCTTACTAGATGTATTGGTTCTTAATTCTCTAGGTCCCAGGAGTGCATATTGGCAAGTGTATGTAGATAGCCTCTTGTAGTGATGAAAGTTCAAAGCATCTATATTAGACAGGAATTGTATATTTCAATACTCATTAATTCCCATTGTGGATGTTAACATTTTCTATTAAGTATTTTTTTAATATATAGTCTACATATGCAGAATTTTTTGGTTGCTTATTTCTTGTTTTGTTTTTGTTTTTGTTTTTTGTTTTCACACTTTAAGGCTGAGTGCAATTGATTTATTTTTAGGGAGTTTGATGGTAAGGCCAGAACCCCATGTATCAAGGGTCAGATGTATAACAATATATTCCAGTTCTCAGGTAGGCATCCTACCAAATGGGCAGCCAAATATCCTTAGTGCAGCCTGCTTGCTTCCTTCTTGATAGAGCCTTTCCATTTCAAGCAGCATATCTAACTACCTGGCAACAATTTAAGGTTAACTTTGACCCAAGTTTCTGTCCACACTCTCATGACTGCTGAGACATCTACACAACAGAAGGTGTCAGCAGGAGAGAACAAGGATCTCTTATGCCAAGGTACTTTATGGTTTGGTAGGTAGGGTACAGGCCTAGGAAGAAGAGATTTTCCAGGAAGAGGTAACTGAATGCAGTCCCCAGCTTCCTTGCACTCTGTAACCCAGAGGCATTAGCTGTCATATAATCCCACATCTGAACTGGTTTGTGAGATTTATTCCCCAACTTCACCCCATTTTCAAGTGTTGCATTTCCTCTTTTTCACAGATCAGCAGTAGTGTATGCTGCAGTGCTCTGTTTCTAAGTAGCAGTGAAAAAAAGACAGGCAAAGCAAAAGTAGAGAGGTAGAAACGTGCAGCACACTGAGCAATCTGGGACACAGAGGTCAAGGGACAAGAGAAGAGAAGGGCACCTCTGGGTGCTGAACTTCTGAACTAGTCAAATCTGTTAATGCTGTATTGGTCTATCCAAACTACAAACTGAAGCTGGCTTGGGTAAAGTAAGATTTCTTAGTTAAAGCATAGCATCACTTGTGCAAGGGTTAGCCATGCTGTTTCCAGTCAGTGTGTGAGCACAAAAGCCCATGAGAAGTCTCTGCACCACGTTCCTTAGTGCTCCAAGATTTAGATGGTCTCTTTGCTTGAATGTGAGGCCAAATCCAGGCTGTGCTGGACCAGCATTGAATGCTTTGTGCCAACTCACCCCACAATTATCCTAATGAAAACTGGCTTCCAGTCTTACAAGTCCTGATGAATGTCAGCTGTCTCAGCAGTTAAGACTCCAACCACCTGTTTCCCAAATTGCCCCAAAATAACAATCAGCTTTTCCATTTGTCACAGTACTGGGACACTACCATGTTGGATTAGATCTGCTTCCCAATCAAGCAAGGGAAAACCAGCTTTTTAGGCTCATCATCCATGTCCCCTTTTTGAACTCTAACACAAAAGACAAGGGAGAAATAACCCTACTCTTGGCATATTTGACTTTAGTCCTTCTCCCACCACTACCTATCTATCGCATGTGCAGTCCTAGGGTGCCCAAAATCCTTTTCTTTCTTTTTTTTTTTTTTTTTAATGCTCAACCTCCTTTTCAAAACATCATGTGCTGAGTTTAGGTGAATGTTATCTTTTTCCACTATCACACAGACAGCTGCAAGCTAAAGAAATTTGATTTTGAAAGTAATTCTTTGGGACTTTCAACAATTGCCAGAAGATTAGGAGGAGGAATCACTGATGCTGCTTCTTCACCTTATTCTATGCTATGTATGTTATGAAATCTGCAGAGGCATCAATTTTGAATTGAAGTATTGACTTCTGCATTTCACTCTGTATGCATCGCCCCCCCACCTTCTCAAGATCTCATGACAAATACATCTGAATCTAGGTGGCAGCTGTATCTTCTAAATAGAATATTTTAACTTTCAGTCTGGCTGCTAGAACAGCAACAGCCTCAAAATATTTAGCTAAATCTTGGCCTCTTAAAATTCAGCAGTAAGATCACACCAGTTTTGACCAACCAGTCATCTCACTTTAAATTATAACTAATTTCCCAGTGCTGCTTCAACTAAAAAGAAATCATTTCAGAAAATGGATTGTTCCATTAGGATAATCCAGAATAAATAGATGATTTATTAGCAATCTCTCCCAAAACTCATTTAGTACATTTTCAACAGATGTTCATTACATTACATTACAAGGAACTATGTATGTTGTGCCTTAGTCTCTCATTTAGCTTAACATTTAATTTTGAACAGTGGCTGCTAACAACTGCTTGGGGGTACAAAGAAATACACAAGCCTGTAGAAGGCAAAGGTAGGGCAATCTGATCACTAGAACCATTTAATTATGAATTTCACCAAGCAATAGCTGTGGCCAGAGAAACCTAAGGCTGCCCTTTCTTTTTTTCACATCCTTAGATATAACTGAGCACTCCTGCAATTAACCTTGGTGCTACCCCATCTTACCCTGAGTGGAGCCTGTTCCCTGGTTTCAACAGCCTGCAACGGGAACGAGTTCCATGAACCAATTATGTGAAGAGGTGTTTCCCTGTCCTAGGTTTTCCACACCTTTTAAGTTCTTCAGCTCTACAATAAAAGCCATAGAAACGCTGGCCCAGTCTTTCATTGATTTACGTGTTTCTAACACTTTCCTTCTTAAGCATGTTTTCTAAAACTGATGTTCTATTTACCCCAGCAAAAAATGCTCTTTACATTTTTTTCAATCCGTTTGACCCTTCTCTGAATGTTCTTAGCCTGCATTAGGTTTTTGTAAGCAACTGAGATCATTCCTGAGAACCTGCCACCAGACAGTATTTCCCTTATGCTACATTGTTTTCAATAACCCCATCAACATTCACTTTCCAGAGCATTCCCTTATGCACAGTGATATCCAAGACTCAGTTCTGAGCTGACACATATAAAATCTCAAGTATTTCTGTTATGAATATTCAAATTTAATATGCCGAGATGGGAAAATATCCAACGTTATTAACGCAAATCCCCACACCAAACAAACACACCCCTCAAAACAGTGAACTATTCACAATTTACCAAAAGTTCGAATACCCAGTTGGGAATTACTTACAGAAAAGGTACAATAGGAATTTTATGGAGCAATTTAGGGAAGGGACAAAGATATATATATAGATAACCCATATCCTACACATAACTCAGATCGGAGGGCGAGGAGCAGCAACTGCCGCTGCCAGTCACAAGATGGATTCCCCTTGCCCTCGAACAGGGCTGTTGGCGGGAAAACCAGAGACTCCAATTGATTTAATAGCTAAATTTACTCACTGATCAGCCCGAGACGCTGCGGTGAGGCAATAATCGAAGAAATTATATTTCCAAATTGTGTTCTCGGCGCAATCACAAGGCAGAGAGGGTAGCAGGACCTGAGTGCGCTCCTAAAATCGAAAGCAAAAGCGGGGGCAGGGGGGAGCCAGGTGTCCTCAGGGGCAGTCTGCAACAACACTGGCCGCAGGCGGAGGAGCAGAGCCCGGAAGCAAGTGAAGTCAGGCCCTGCCAGAGCAGACCCCCTTCAATCACCCCTCGAGGCAAAACAGACCACTGGCAGGAGAGAAACTTGAAACCCTGCCAATCAAACAGGGCACCAGCACTGCAAAACAAGTCTGGGCCTCTTTTGCCCCAGCAGGATAATTTGCAAGAAAATCTGCATTTCTCTCAGTGCTACACATTTATCAGTCTGCCACTCCATCATCTCCTTGACGTCAGTTCTAGCTGTAGTTCCTGGTAGCACCTCCCTTCCTTCAGCAACCTAGGGAACTATATCAGAGAACAAGGCAAGCATCACTGTGCCAGCAGCCATTTGTCTATGCCATGAATGCTTTATGTGAAGCCCATCACAACACAAGGCACCAGTGTTCACGTCTTCAGTGACAGCATTTCTCCTTCTGGTTTTGTCCCTTTGACAGTTTTACATCACTATGCTTCTTATTCCAAAGGCTTAAAATACCTAAAATAACAACCCCCTGAATGTATTTAACTCAAGCAGTTCTTTATTCATTACCAAAGATTCTCAATAAGGCAATGACAACAGAATAGCAGAACCCTTCTGCATAAATCAGTTTTGTGTGCTACTATACCAGGTTTTTTTTGCTTGGTTTTGTGTTTTGCTTTTTATTTCTGCTTTTAACTATTAAGCATAGTCATAGCAAGCACACTAAAAGATGCTTCCTTGAAATTCTTTCAGAGACTAGACCCTTTTTGAAAATGGAGGTGGTCACTTCCTTCCTGAAGCCAGAGTTCCTTCAAATCACGATGGTGAGTCACATCAGCTGGCTTCAACAGCTTTTGAGATGCCAACAATCCATTAGCTTCATCAGCAGAAAAGAGCTGCCTAATCCTTTGGACTGAACACTACACAAAGAAACTTTTATATTTTCATGTTAATTTTTCTTTAAATCCCAGATGACCCAGTACACATTCCTCCTTGATCTTTTAATTTCCAATGAACTGCAACAATTGCATGTAGATAGCATCCTAAGGTGAGTATCTAAAGCTAACATGTTACTTGCAGTCATTGATTCCTTAGTTTTGGGGCATTTGGTGTGGGCAGGGAGTGTGTATTATTTTCAAGTTACAAACAGGTTGTGGCTTAACCATTCAACCTCACAAATATGCACAACATGCTTCATCATAGAACCACAGAATTACTGAGACTAGAACAAACCTCTGAGATCATAAAGTCCAGCCTATGACCTAACACCACCACACTGACTAGACCATATCACTAAGTGCCAGACTTTCCTCAAACACCTCCAGGGACAGCTACTCCACCACCATGCTGGGCAGACCATTCTGGTGTCTAGTTACCCTTTCCATGAGGAAGTGCTTCCTAATATCCAACCTAAACCTCCCCTGGTACAGCTTTAGGCCATGTCCTCTCCTCTTGTCACAAGTTCCCTGGGAGAAGAACCTGACCCTCACCTACTACTGCAACTTCCCTTCAGGTACTTAACTTACCTTGGCCACAAGCACACATATAAAGTCAGCATGTACTATAGGTCTCCGAAGTCCACAGAAGCACTCATCTAAACGAGGTTAGTGTGTCAAATACATTCCAGGCACAACCCAGCTGGTGGATGTTTATCCCATGTCCTGTATGTCCAAAGTTCACATCCATCCACCTGATACTAACGAATCATTACTGTTGCTGGACATGGGAACAGGAACCCCACAGAACCTGTGCAAGACTCCATTTCATATTAACTTGCTGGTACAGTAAATAGCAGAGAAATAGGGACAGAGTGAACAGCCTTTCCTGGGCAGAAATTTCTAAAAGGTTCCCAAGTTTGAAATGCAGAAAAGTCCTTTAAGCATTTACGTGGCCTCTCAACCTCTTTAGAATAACTTAGTTACAAATTACCAAAACCACCTCAAACACCTACTTGAGAAATACTTTCCAGTTATGCCTCCAATCTCACTTTAGAATCAGCTTCCTGTTTTGATCCATCAAGGGTGGAGGCAGCCTGCATGCACTGAGCACAGTAATTCCCATTTGCTTCCCCAGACTTCAGCAGCGGCCCACACTCTTCCAAGAAACTAACTGAAGTCAGTCTGTACCCTTGTTATTCCACAGAATTACACAGAATCACAGAACTTTAGAGGTTGGAAGGGACTTCCAGAGATCATCAAATACAACCTCCCTGCCAAGGCAGGATCCCCTAGGGTAGTTTGAACAGGAATGCATCCATTTGAAAGTCTTCAGAGAAGGAGATTCCACAATGTCTCTGGGTAGCCTGTTCCAGTGCTCTGTCACCTTCACTGTAAGGAAGTTTCTCCTCATGTTGAGATGAAAGCTTCTATGTTCCAATTTGTAGTCACTGCATCTTGCATTACTGCTGCTAATCACAGAAAAGAGATTGGCCCCATCCACTTGACACCCACCCCTCAGGTATTTGTACACACTGATGAGATCCCCTCTCAGCCTTCTCTACTCCAGACCAAGCAGCCCCAGGGCTCTCAGCCGCTCTCCATAGGAGAGATGCTCAAGTTCCCCAATTATCCACATAGCTCTCTGCCGACTCTTGCCAGCAGATCCCTGCCTCTCTTGAACTGGGGAGGCCAAAACTGGACACAGTATTCCAGGTGTGGTCTCAGCAGGGCAAAGTAGAGGGGGAAGAAAAAAAACCCTAGACCTGCTGGCCACACTTTTCCTAATGCACCCCAGACAGCTGACAGTCTAGACAATGAAAGTCAAACTGACAACTACTAAAAAATAATATTTGTCTAAGTTGGAGAGAACACCGCTGCAGAACAGATTAATATTAAATGAAACTAAAACAGAGTCCAAGAGCAGCCTCCAGTTCATTCACTGTGCTGACATCCCAGCAAGCCCCACAAAGTATTGGCCTTTGCAGGGTGCTAAGGCAGGAGCCTCCTCTTACCTCACCAACTAAAGTTTGAAACCATCTCTGTGGCTTACTGGGTGTAAAACAAGCAGCAGATCACTGTGCAGTCTGCACTTGCAATGATTATTGATAGAGCTGTGGCACCAGATGAATTTATGAACATCTACACATCTGGAAAACCCAACAAATCTTCCTTCACTTAGCACACAACTCTCACAAGCATCTCTCCAAGTATCTGTACCAGATGCAGCAAGCATGCTGCAGACATGAGACCTTCTTCTCTATGTACAGCCTGCTACAAACATGAGACCTTTTTTTTTATATACACAAAAGCCAGAGCCAAAGTTATTTTTCACTTTTAATAAGCTCATGATTCTTTGTTATTTAATACTCTGTAAAAAGGTATTACAGACTGATAGCTTATTGCAGAGATTTCTAAAGAACGTGGGCAGCCACGAGGCTGAAACTACAGTATCATATACATTGTGTAGTCAATGGTATCATCTACTACAGCATGAAGTACTTTTAGAATGAACAATATTTAACTGAAAACATAGAAATGGAGCTTTCTTTCTTACAGTATGGTTACATTCTGTATTCCAAGAATAACATTTTTTAAAAATGCTAGATCTTGAAAGGTCATAGATAAAAACAGTCATGATGAAGATGAACCAGTTTTGCCCAGAAATGCTATAATGAGCACACTGCACCGTTTTTCAGCAAATCCTAGTTTTGCCAAGCTTCGAGAGGCAAAAGCCTGAAATGTAAAAGCTTCCAAGTTCTCTAACTAGTCCACTCGTCTTGCTCTGGAAGGCCCAGTGACCCACATTGCTTTTAAGACAGCGTGACATCACCACTGTTCTTTGCTGACATGAATGCCATCAGGAAGAGACGATTCAAGTCCTTATGATGCCAGGCCTAACAAAAAACCTCCAACAAATCCACTGGACACCACAATGTTCTGTTTGATAAATTCTGTTGACTGAAAAATAAAAAAAAAAAAATATATATAAAGAACAGAGTTAATAGCATCTGATTACAGCATTTAATACTTAGCACAATTGGTTGTGGGGAAAAAAAAAACACAAAAAAAACAACTCAAAACTTCTTCCCTATTTTTATGGAGACCATAGAACTGTTTTCAGAGTTTCCTCCCACAGAGCTGAAGATGGGAATCGTTTGGGTTTTTTTTTCTACCAGATATGGATGTTAGGAATAAGTTCTTTACCTTGAGGGTAGTGCAACACTGTAACAGGTTGCCCAGGGAAGTGGCTGGAGATACTCAAGGTAAGGCTTGACAGGGCTCTGGGCAACCTGATCTAGATGAGGATATCCCTGCTGATTGCAGAGTGGGTTGGACTAGATGCCCTTCAGAGGTCCCTTCCAACCCAGACCATTCTATGCTCCTAAAAACCACACAAAGCTAGGTGGCAACTGCTGGCACCCATGGAATGAAAACTGACTCTCAGCTGTCTTTAGCATTAAATTTAAAATACAGTTGGCATTTTAAGTCAAAATACAGAGGAACTGACATAGCAATTTTGTGGTAACACCACTTGTTTTGATTAAAACAAGACAGATGTTTTATGAACTCCCTTGGCAAAAAAAAACATGAGTACTGCCATGACTTCAATTCTAAATCACTTTTTTTTTTTTTTAAATACTTTTTCCCTAAGAGTAGACCACTAGAAAAGATACAGGTTTCACTCCATTATGGGTCAGCTTCCTAGCCACTTAATCCCACAAACACTACTTATGTACTTGTGTACAGTATTTCATTAAGTAATGGCACAGGGTACAGCACACTATATCAAATGTGTTATTTCATAATTCCTTTATTTTAAACACTTGAGATTGACTGCTTCACAAACAGAAGTAATAAATACAATCTGAGGGGAAAAACACAAAAGAACAAGCAAAAACTCCATGTTGTCCCACCCATTTCTACAGAGGAATGGAGAAGGACAGGTTAAGCTATATATATAAGCCAGAAAACCATCTCTCTTGAACTTCCACTTCACATTCACATTAAAATTTAAATTTTAATTTATCAATCTGTGTGCAACTCCATACAGGTTAAATCTGAGATGTCAAAGCTCTTAATTACAGAACACTGGTGTGACTGCTGCATCATCTGCAGCATATTCCAAGTCAGGATTCACAATTACTGAGAAAGAAACTCAGATTACCTATATGACATGTGAAAATATGCAAAACAGGCCTAACTTTTTTTTTTTTTCTTTAAATAAGAGAGCTAAAAATGATTAAATAAGTATTCAAATGACAGGATGAATTAACCCCAGGGACACTGATCAGCATCACAGTCTACTTCTTTTCAACACAGTATGTAACTGACAGATTCTGAAGATAGATATTTTTCAAACTATTCAAGTAAGATAAACTCCATAACTCTAGTTACATAGCTACTGCTTTTTCTCCAGAAGGAAATTCAGTCTCTTCCAGTCAAATAACTTCGTTACCATCAGTCCAAGAAGATTTGGGCTTTCCCATGGTAGATACCAAGTTTTAACCACAACCCCTCCAACTTTTTACCTTGTCATGACCTTACTGGCTTTCTCACTAGCCAAGGACTAGTACAGACTAAATGACAAAGCCAATGGCAGTCACTGAACCACATCACCACTAGAAATGCATTAACTTTGATATTCGTGTGTCATCTTTAAAAGCGGACAAAACAGAAAGTGGAATGGATAAAGGAGTGCAATCTGGTGACTTTAATAAAGCACACAGACAGACCACTTCTGATGCCTTCCAGTTTCACACCTGAGTGTTCAACTAATCATCATCTGCAGTGGCAGGTGACAAAATCTAACTAGTACAAAACAGTTTACCACCTTAGACTTACCTCTTCAATTAGAGTATTGATTTCAGGAGCTGCCTTATTTGCACGCTTTTTTAACTGTTTTTTCGCTTTGTTTACATCTTTTTCAACCCTCTTCCAGTCAACTTGTACATATCCACTGTGACTGGCGATCTAGGAAAATAAAATATATTTAGCACAATTGTAGTTTGCATTTCTTAAGTGAAAATACAGTATCTGAGTGCCTACAAAGGTAGGGGTTTTTTTGTTGTTGTTTGCTTGTGGGGTTTTTTGTTTGTTTTTCTGTGGGTGGGTTTGTTTGTTTCATTTTTTGAGTGGTTTAGGTTTTTTGTTTGTTTGGGGATTTTTACTGTTGTGTTTGTTTTGGTGTTGGTGTTTTTTTAGTTACAGATACAGGAAAAGACACTGTTCCAATCACAGCAGGTACTCTGCTTCAACACTAGCATTTTCCACAGTAATAGCAGTTCAAATCAGAACAAGCAATGATGAAGTTCAGTAGACTCTTCGTTAACTTCAGAGATTCTCTATTCTTTAGTTAGAAAAGCTTTAAATAACAGCATTTTTTCCTTAGGCATTTACAGCAACTTTAAGAAAAGGAAAGGGAAAAGCATGTTCATAGGACAGCAATGGAAAAAAAGGGTTTCTTTAATCTTATTTCATAATTGTGGGATTCCAATTTCTCACAGAGTATCTGGAGCTATCAGAATCATCCTTACAAATACATAAAACTATCATTTTATCTTGCATCATTTAAACTGTCCAACAAAAAGGGTACAAGAGAATTCTTATGCTTTCCACAAAGCAAAATCAGAAACTAGAACAACAACGTGGTCTGTGTACAGCGCAAGTTCTGGAACATCATCAAAATGGGCAAGCTCTGTGGGACTGGTCAAGCCAATTCACACTCAAAACTCCCAGAATGCTTAAACAACATCCATGAGATTTTAGAATCATAGAATGGTAAGGTTGGAAGGGATCTCAAGGATCATCTAGTTCCAACCCACCTCCCACTAGTACAGGTGAGTAGATAGATTTAGATAGATAGATTTAAACCCTTTCCCAACCCTTGGCCTTCTTTTTCTTCCTAACATTTGATCCTGCAAAGAGGTAAGATGTTCTGTTACTTGACCAACATTGTTAATTGTATTAAGAAAATTGGTGAGATTATCAAAATAGGTATCTAAATGTTTGTAAGATCATAGCTTAAAAAAAATACCCCAACAAACAAATGAGGCAATTAGAGCATCCTCTAGAGAACACTTAAAATAAACAACTCATTAGTTAAAAAAACAGGAGGTGGGAAGCAAACCCATCAAAACTAAGGATTACTGCTTCTTTTAACTGTTCAAAACAGATGTAGGTAATCAACTTACACCAAAACCTCTTCATTTCTCAGATACTTCTTAAGGTCATGTTTGGCAAATTCACGTAACTTATTTAACAGTGTTGCATGCAAATGGTACAGTTCAGAAATAAAAAGTCACAGATAATGAACTTCTGTGTAACAGATATTTAAGTTTACAACGTATTAGGTATAGCATAAAGAGAAATGTTTCACTCGGCTTAGATGCACTGCAAGCATTTTGACCTTCACGTAGTTCTTTCTACCAAATAAGTAAAATTAAACCATCTACCTTGTTTTGAAACAGCCACAATAATTAAGCAACATCTTTAACCACAAATTAGAATTTCACAAACTTGGGAAAAAAAAAAAAAAGTGTCACACAGTTCCTGTCTGAATTCAAAGCGAAGCTCCTAAGACCACCAATGTAAGAAAGTAAACTTTAGTTTCCATGTTTGCACAAGATTTAAAAGAAAATTAATTCACTGGACAAAAGTAAAATGAACTTCTTAAATATTACACTCTACTTCATACCTCAGAATATAACAGATTTATAGACCCTGCCTGTCTATTCTAAAATCTTTTAGCCACACAGGCATTAGTGTGAGGCAGGGAGAGCCAATTAAGGACTGCAGACAGTATGAAAATGTGAAACCAATTTTAAAGCTGTACTTGTTGCATACCCAGTCACTGTATGACAAAACAAAATAAAACATAAAAAAAAGTTAAGAGTATTTTTTATTTTATGAATTCAGGAGTAACCACAAGAATTTTAAAAACACCCAATCACCGAACTGGTGCCTTCTAACTCATAAAACAGAAAATTAAATATGGACTAATCTACCCAGCCCAACAGAATGTAAGAAATGTTCATGTATTTCTTTGCAAAAATGTAAGAAGATAGATTTTAAAAGAAACATTTCATTAAGACTAGTTTAATTAGCTCAGTTATCCATACAGTAAAGATGAGGCACAAATCTGATTTGAGTTCTGTTTAGCTCTCCGGTGGTTACAGCTTTTAATTGCACCAAAATTGCAGTTGACACCGTAACAGTTACACTACATTTCTCCCTGAATTTAGTAGCAGAGATATTATGTTCTGGTTTTGAGTGCCTGTATATCTCTATGAAATAAACAAGAGAGCACAATGAAGATTTTGAATATAAAACTGAATATAAAATATTTTGAATAAAAAATTTTAACTGAGAAGGAAAAAAACCCTGTACTTCACTGCAATGATAGTCAGAGCCTGTGTCATACCCGTTTTGGCTGTAATCCTACTTATTACGTAACTTTATATATGAGCACAGAAATAATCCAAATGAACTCGAACACTGGTGGGACAGCCTTCAAATTTTAGGGTTTTATGATGTTTTAGGGTCTACTATCTTACAACAATAAATTTCAATGAACACAAATTATTAAAGCTGGTTAGTATTTCTAAACCCAGTTCCTACAATAACAAACTCAAATGATGATATTCTCTAATTACAGACTCACACAGGTCTATACATATATATGTTCCTAAAAAGACATATATAGAATTATAGAATGGTAATGTTGGAAAGGACCTCAAGGATCATCTAGTCCAACTAGTACAGGTTACCCAAGGCCTCATCCAACCTGGCCTTGAACACCTCCAGGGAGGGAGCATCCACAACCTCCCTGAGCAACCTGTGCCAGTGCCTCATCACCCATATAAGAGGATGGGTTGTATAAACAGAAATCTATCTATATATGGATATGTGATAATGCAAAGAATTAATATTATTGTTATTTTATTATTATACACACTGGGTTAGCAACATTTACTCTTATTAAAGACCTTCCAGAACTGCTAAAAAAAATAATTTTTGTTTTCCAAAAAATTGGGAAAAATAAATAAGTCTTTGCAAGAACAGTAAACACAGGTGCATCTTTCCCTATGCTAGTTGAAGAGAACTGAGAATCTAAGAGGGAAGACCTCATTTTGGGGGAAATTCTGGAGAGGCATGCAAGTACTTCATTACTGTGAAACATCTTTAAGAATAATGAACAGAAAAATGTTTGAGAGCAGAAAATTTATATGGCAAGAGAAGAGTTTTCATTTCCTCAAAGACAAAATCTCTCACACTAAGAAAACCCAACCAAGCCCAGAAGGTACATGTGAGCTCCTTGTGCTCAGCTGCTTGTACAGCATACACAAGCCATGTATACTTTGAGGTATTTTCTGGTATTTAGATAGGTAGCAACCCCACCATGCTCAATCAATTTCCAGAACAGCTCTGGCAAGTCTCTAACTTCAATACACAGACACAAAGAGACTGAGGAATAACACATTTTTCATAAGAGTTAAAACTGCAGAGGCTTTGTCTGCAGCCATCATCTGCTGGTAGAGTTTCACTGTAACCAGTGGAATTACTTCACTCTGTTAGAAAGGCAGAGATGCCCCTCCATTTCATGTCAAAAACCTCCCAAAAACGTGGTGTTTATTTAAAAGGCCAACTGCCAACTAATACTTGCTTTGGCTGTTACATCAAACGTTCCCTCATAGTCTGCATGTATCAACTGCTAAGTGAAATCTTCAGCCCAAAACTGAATACAAATCTGAGTCCCCACCCCCACAAGCAAGTTGTTCTCTCCTCACTTTTTTCAGATGCCACAACATGATAACAGTATGGTATCAACAAACCCCTGTACAATATATAGCCAAAGAGATCTTAAGACTTTATTTCGTTTCTCGGGTTGTTTTCAAAGATTTACTTTTCTTAAGTCAGAAAACAGTTCAACAAAGAACTGAATTCATCAATGGCATATCAATGGGATGGTGCAAAATCTATTAGCAACAGCAAAAATAACAAAAATGCAATTTTATGATTAAATAATAGACAACACAATGGAAAAACCTGCAATTTGCACATTGATTGCAGAGCAAAAGCAATGAAATCATTAATAATACAAGAATTAAAAAACACAAAACAGACGTTCATTAAGAGCAACTGTTTCTAACTAATTAATTATTTTCCTACTCTAAGATTTCACTAAACTGTGCTGTACAAACTAGAAGTTACACAAGAAAAATCCCTTATTAAGAGAAATTAATTAAAATTCCTGTAATATAGTCCATGGGTATTGGTCTTATACCAGTAGATTTAAAGAACTACACCTATTTCAATTTAAAAAAGACAGTTAATTGATCAGATTAAGCTGAGGAAATACACAAAAATGTGGTTACATTTCTAATTTTTAAAAACTATGCAAATTCCCTAATACCATTTTAATCTGTTCCTCAAACTACTCTTCATTTAATCTGTATTAAGACTGAAAAATTTCTAGATCAGCTAGAGGGCAGGGATGGCATCCAGAGGGACCTGGA
>VWZE01003954.1:0-20453 GCA_013396675.1 Eubucco bourcierii
TTCCAACCTTACCATTCTAGGATTCTATGATTCTAACTGTAGTTTTGAAAATTATCACCAGATTACAGTGAGGGTGACAGAGCACTGGAACAGGTTGCCCAGAGAGGTTGTGGAGTCTGGTCTGAAGACTTTCTAAACCCACCTGGATGCATTCCTGGGCAAACTACCCTAGGGGATCCTGCCTTGGCAAGGGGTTTGGACTTGATGATCTCTGGAGGTCCCTTTCAATCTCTAAAGTTCTGTGATTCTGTGATTCTGTGATACGTGTAATTACTTAGAGCTTTTGCAGAATCAGTATCTGGGAAAGGAATATATTGCTATAACATTTTTTTAATAACATGTGGAAACAAAATTATTCTTATAATGTTCTGTTCTTTGATAAATCTCAATGCTGACCTGTTAAACAAATTTAACTTTACTGTTTACATTAATAGTTTTATCTGTTTGCTTGAGATAGGGCTTCAAACATTAGATTTGGCCAGCTTATTCGCTTCAACGGTGCTTACACAATTGAGGTCATGGTGTAGTTTCCTCACACTGAACTCAACAGCCCTACTCAATGATTAAGCTGTTCTATTTTGTCTCAAAAAGCTAGTAAAATAAATTCACAGGATCACAGAATGCCAGGTTGGAAGACACCTCAAGGGTCATCTGGTCCAACCATTCTAGGTGATAGTGTAGCTGAAACGAGCTGGCCCAGCATCCTTTCAAGCTGAGTCTTCAAACTGCCCAGTGTAGGGGAATCCACTGCCTCCCTTGGGAGGTAATTACAGTCTCTAACTGGGGAAACATTTTCTTCTGGAGTCCAATGGGAATCTCCCCAGGAGTAACTTGTCCCTATCACCCCTTGTCCTTTGCATTTGATTCCTCCTAAAAAGGGAGTCTTCATCCTCCTGGTAGTCACCCTTGATGTGCTGGTCCATGGTAATGTGGTCTCTCCTAAGCTTTCTCTTCTCAAGGCTGAACAAACCCAGTTCTCTCAGCCTTTTCTTTGTAATGGTAAGGAATTCACATATTTTTAATCCTCAATAGAACTTTCTGAGCGACACCACTGAGTATGAACTGTAGATGAACTTAAGTCTGAAGTTTGAACTTCTTTTATTATCTGAAGTTTTTTTTTGTTGTTTTTTTTTTAATTGCTTTCTACAACTACCTGAAGGGAGATTGCCATGAGGTGGGCATTTGTCTTTTCTTCCCAGTAACTATTGATAGTATAAGAGGAAATGATATCAAGCTGCACCAGAGCAGGTTTAGGCTGGGTATTACGAAGAAAGAATTCATTGAAAGTGTTATTGGGCATTGGAATAGGCTGTCCAGGTAGGTGAAGGAGTCACCATCCCTGAGGGTGTTTAAAAGCCATGTAAATGTGGTACTTGGGAGGTACGTCTTAGTGGTGAACTTCATAGAGTGGGGTTAATGGTTGGACTGGATGAACTTGAAGGTCTTTTCCAACCTAAATGATTCCATGATACTACCTGAAGTTGTTACACATACAGCTCTGCTCCTGAACCTGAAGTGGTTTCAAACATATTTAGAGTGGAAGGGGATAAGATATTACCAAAAGCTATTAAAAATACCCAGACGTAGTTAGCTAATGATAGTGTTAAAATGAGATTCCCAGTACAGGTATACTTCAAGAGGAGTCATTCACACCCAAGATAAACACCACTGTACACAGGTTTTCCCACTTTCCCTGTAAAAACACAACACAAAGGCATGACCTATGGCAGGGGGTTGGAACTAGACGATCCTTGAGGTCCCTTCCAACCTTACCGTTCCATGATTCTACGATTCTATGATTCTATGATGAAGTCTGAAATACTCCACAGGGCATACGAAAAGAAATCAACAGAACACAAATGCCAAAACTTTTCCATTTTGCTTCTACTTCACAACACTGAAGAATCACAACAGAATCGCAAACCCCCTGCAATTTATCACACCTAACTAATCACAAATGCCATTTCCAGTTTCTCTTTGACTTGCTTCTGCTTTGCTGTTAAAGTTCTCAGGAAAGTACATTTCATTATAGCATCCCTGTGAGCTTGGCATTAAAATACACAAACTTGGGGATTGTTGCACTACACAGAAAGCAGACAGTATCTCTGCTATAGATATGAGGAATGTAAGCAGCATGTTTTACATATTAAAGATCACTTATCGACTCATACACATTTTCCCTTCCTATTTAACACCCTAGGAGTTGATAGATGGTATAAAGGCCAAGCACATTGCTTTCCTTTTCAGATCAAAAAAGATAACACAGGACTTATAAAGAATGCATGAAGCTCTAAGTATAGAACTGGATTTTCAGATAGCCTCCATGCTCTTTCCTCTGCATTAGAAGTTTTATCACTGCTATGCAAAAGGAAATATGTACCCAGTGTCAAGATCACAGAATACATCAGGTTGGAAGGAAGACTAAAAGGTCATCTTGGTTGATCACCCTGCAGTAAGCAGGGACACCTCCAATGAGATCAGGTTGCTCAGTGCCCCATCAAGTTTGATCTTGAATGTCTCCAGGGATTTGGGCTCCAGCCCAGCACCTTTCTGGGCAACCTGTCAGTGTTTCACCACTCTCACTGTAAAGAACTTCCTCCTAATATCCAACCTAAATCTACCCTTCTCCAGTTTTGAACCATTGCTCCTCATCCTGTCACCACAAGTCCATCTAAGCAGTCCCTCCTTAGCCTTCCTGCAAAGCTCTTTCAGATACTGAAATCCAGCCATAAGGCCTCCCCAAAGTCTTCCCTTTTCTGGCCTGAACAACCCCAACTCATGATCCTGTCTTCACAGAAGAGGTACTCCAGCCTTCTGACCATGTTTGTGGCCCTCCTCTGGACCTCCTTCAGCAGGTCTATGTCTTTCTTGTGTTGGGGGCTGCAGAGGTGGACACAGTGCTCCAGGTGAGGTCTCACTAGAGCAGAGTAGGAGAATCACCTCTCTCAAACTGCTGGCCATGCTGGTTTTGGTGCAGTCCAGGATGCACATTGCTGGTTCATGTACAGCTTCTCACACACCAGCAGCCTAAGTCAGTGTCATCATCCTCTAACCCAGACTGATAACTAGGATTGCCCAGACACAGGTGCAGGACCTTGCAGTTTGCCTTATGGAACCTCATGAGATTCTCCTTAGCCCACTTTTCTAGCCTGTCTAGATCCCTTTGGATGGTAACCCATCCTTCAGTCTTATTAACCACGCTACTCAGCTTGGTACCATCTGCAAGACAAAGCTTTCAAGAGCCAACAGCTAAATGGCAGGCACTGAGAAACCACAGCAGCACTTCACAAAGGCATTAGCTTAGCTGATAATGGCAGTTTTACTGTTGGCTTTGACCAATATCAAAATAAAGTAGATCTCTGTGGAACGTTGTAGTCAACTGTGCAAAATCTGGTGCTCTCAGGGACTACTTTAATAAAATTATTACAATAATGAAACACAATTTTTACACAGTGTAGGCAATAAACTCAATGAAGTCTGAAGCAAACTTCCAGAAATGAGGCAGCCAGAGCAAAATGCATGGACTAACTGTCACATGGCCAAAGCAAAGAAAACTACCCAGGCAGAATACCCAGCAATGGGAATAATCCCAGATAGAAGGGATTCACTCATTCAAATGTCAGTGAACAGACTCAGGTATCTGCTGCCAATCAGAGCAAAACAGAAGCATATGTAAACCCCTAAATGAAGAGTACACAGCAACAGTATTTGGAATAGAAAGCCAAACAGGAACAGTTGGACAGTCTGCAGGAAGGATCGAAGCCCAGATTTTCCAAGGCTATTTTTCCCTAGGTTCTTCAGCCTGGCCCACAAAGTTGTTCTCAGTTGCTGCAGTGTAAACGAAAAGCTGAGAGGCAGAGTAACAGCAGAAAGTGAGGGTGGGAAAACACATGGAATCATGGAATCATTTGGATTGGAAGAGACATTAAAAATCAGCCAGTTCTAACCACCCTGCCATAGGCAGGGACACCTTCTACAAAATCAGCTTGCTCAAAGCCCTCTCCAACCTGACGTTGAATACTTGTGATGAGGAGGCATCCATAACCTCCCCAGGCAACCTGTTCCATGAGGTCCATCAAAGTGCTGCCCAATTAGCAATTTTTCACCTGAGGCATAGGAAAATACACCTCCTACACCTGAAGAAAAGTGTGTGGCTTTTTCTAGTTGCAATAAGTTAATTTTCTAAGTAGCACATCCACAGCACATGAAAGAAGGAGTGCCTCTAAATTTCAGGTGGGTACTTACAGGAAAGAAAGGGACCGTGTGAGACATCACTATCCCAGGCTAATGAGCTCAGTGTCATCACCCTGACAGACCTTGTCACTTTAATCATAGAATCACAGAATGGTTTGAGTTGGAAGGGACCTTAAAGATCACCTTAAAGTTCCAAACCCTTTGTGATGGTCAGGGACACGTCTCACTAGACCAGGCTGCTCAAAGCCTCATCCAGCCTGGTCTTGAACACTTCCGGGGATGAGGTGTCCACAACTTCTCTGGGCAATCCACTGCAGTGTCTCACATCCTTCACAGTAAAGAACTTAAATTCTGGAAGAAGATCTAGTAGAATAACTGGAAACAGACATTGGCTATGGGGACTGAACTCTGCACTTCGTATTCTGGCAGTTAAATGGATTCATTGCACTTGAGAAGCTTCAAAGCTGGACTCTTTTTCATATCGGTTCGTGAGGTCAGAGTAGTGGTTGGATCTTTGCAAACAGAAAAGGATAAAAATGGCACTTTTCATTTAAGTCTCACTCTGAGGAGAACGCTGGCAATCAGTAAGAGCTGAAGAAATAATAAAATGAGACTACAAAGCTCTGTTCTCTACAGAGGTTTGGTTTAATCCTTTTCCTCAACAAAGTCCAGGTCTGCTTCGAGTAACTGCACTGTTAATTTCTCGATTTTTCCTAGGATTTTAAGGAGTTGTCTCACATGTGAGAGCTCTCTCTCTGTAAGTTGTCACAGCCATCTGATGGCAATAGTCTCTTTCTCTGAAAACACTTCTGTGTCTGAATGATCTTATACATATTGATGCTTAAAGGCAATACAAGCAAAACCAGCTTAGCCAGGCCTGAGAAGGAGTTAGTGAATCTAAGAGCAAGGACAATCACATAAAAAAACACCAACCAAACAACCAACCAAAAATCTTTAGGAACATCTGAATAGGACAAGGGAGGGAACTCAAAGGGCCTTACACATTAAGTTCTTTACTATGACTGGTGAGACACAGGAACAGGTCACCCGGAGATGTTGTGAACTTCTCTTCCTTGGAAGTGTTCAAGATCAGGCTGGATCAGGCTTTGAGCAACCTGGTCTAGTTGAAGGTGTCCCTGTCCATGGCAGGGGCATTGGAATTAGATGATCTTTAAGGTCCCTTCCAATTCAAGCCATCCTCTGATGATTCTATACCCCTAGAGGTGTATGTGCTTTTCTATTCCACTCCATGACCTGGCACAGACGAGGTCAAACACCAGCTACACAAGAGTAACAAAAGTCTCCCAGATTAGTGAAACTCTATGGATGAGTAATGATGATGCATGTAATTGGCACAAGGAACATGATTTCATAGAATCATAAATCATAGAATCATCCCCTGGTTGGAAAAGACCTTAAGATCATTGAGTTCAACCATAATCTAACATCTCCCTATACACAACTGTCAGATCATGTCCCTAAGCTCATCATCCAAATGTCTTTTAAACACCTCTAGGGATGGTGACTCCACCACCTACCACGCAGCCAGTTCCAAATCTTGATAACTTTTGCAATGAAGAAAATTTTCCTAATATCCAACCCAAGTAAGTGAGAAACAGGAAAGACATGCAAGGCCTGGAGGTATAAGCTATTCTTCTGAGTCCTGTGTGCAGTTCTGGAGCCACTAGCACAGGAAGGACATGGAAGTGTTGGAGCGAGTCCAGAGGAGGGCCACAAAGATGATCAGAGGGCTGGAGCAGCTCTGCTGTGAGGACAGACTGAGAGAGTTGGGGCTCTGCAGACTGGAGAAGGCTTTGAGGAGACCTTATGGTAGCCTTTCAGTATCTGAAGGGGGCCTACAGGAAGGCTGGGGAGGGATTATTGTCAAGGTCTTGTAATGACAGGATTAGGGGCAATGGGTTTAAACTGGCAGAGGGGAGATTTAGACTGGATGTCAGGAGGAAGTTCTTTGCAGTGAGGGTGGTGAGGCACTGGAACAGGTTGCCCAAGGAGGTTGTGGCTGCTCCCTCCCTGGAGGTGTTCAAGGCCAGATTGGATGAGGTCTTGAGCGAGCTGTACTAGTGGGAGGTGTCCCTGCCTATGGCAGGGGGTTGGAACTAGATGATCCTTGAGGTCCCTTCCAACCTTACCATTCTATGATTCTACTATTCTAAGTGAAGGCTATTCTTGGTATAGACTTCAGGATAAGGGAGAAATTGTATCCCACTTTCATTCATGTCCCCACTTTTTAAATTAGATTGGGTTGTTAGCAACAATTGAAATATTGTGCTGGTTGTTTAAGAAGAAATAAAGAAAGTTGACATTTATTACCCACATTCTTTTTCAGGTCTCAAAACAAGTCATTTAGTTCTTATCTCTCCACAGTGACACTAACTAAGGAGCAGGATATGATTTCCAATTTCATGCTCGATATTATTTTTAGCATAAAATATTTCCAAAAGGTCATTCAGGTATTTTCCCTCATCTAGGTCATAACAGAGAGATATTTCCTATTTTTTTTTTTTTGCATATTTTTGTCACTGTTACTTATTATTTTAATGATAATGATTAATTTTGGCAATGCTGACAACAAGGCTTTGTTTAAAATAGATTTCATTGGCTCGTGGTTCATTCCTGTACTCAGTCATGGAGATGATTGGGAACATTTTGGCATTGGCACAACATGAAGAGGAATCAAGAAGTGTTTGCAGCCTTTTCCATTACAGGAAAAACTTCATCTTCTAATAATTCCTTTCTTGAAAACATGAAGATTTTTTTCCCCCCCTGAATTTATAAACTAACTGACATCCTTGTTTTCTGTCATCAAATAAAAGTGACACAAAACTTTCATGCAGACCTAAGATTTATTTGATTTAAACCATGCCTAAGTGTTTCACAGATTTGCAGATTGTGTCAGGTTGGAGGGACCCTTGAAGGTCATCTTGTCCAATCCAAACTACAGTCAACAGGAACACCTCCAACTACATCAGGCTGCCCAGGGTCACATCAAATCTGATCTTGAATGCCTTCAGGGACAGGGCCACAACCACATACCTGGGCAACCTGTTTCAGTATTTCATCAATCTCATTGTGAAGAACTCTCCCCTAAGGCCCAACTTAAATCTAGCCTGCCCCAGATTAAAACCATTGCCCCTCATCCTATCACTGCAAGCCCTTCTAAACAGTCCCTTCCCAGCCTTTCCTTCAGATAGAATCATAGAATCACAGAATCACAGAATGGTAAGGTTGGAAGGGACCTCAAGGATCATCTAGTTCCAACCCCCTGCCATAGGCAGAATATTCTCTTCAGATATTAAAATGTAGTTATCAGGTCTCCCCAGAGCCTTCTCTTCTCCAAGCTGAAGAGCCCCACATTCTTTCAGTTTGCCTTCATGGGAGAGATGCTTCAGTCCTTCATGCTGTTGCTTCCCCTGCTTTCAAGAAATTGCATGTGTTTGAGTAGCAAGTTTTCCTTCCTATGGTTCTTATGAGTTGTGATTGAAGATCTGATGAGCCTCCTAGCCCAGCACACAAGATGTCATGTGGGACCACGGCTGTGGGACTGGCACCCTGGGACCTCCTGACCTCAGCAAATGGTAGGACAAAGCTCAGCAGAAAGCACATTGCCACTGTCATCCTTTTTGGACAACCATCCTTTTGATTTCTTCAGCCCTTCTTGGCTGAGTCCTTTTTCCTTAGGTTGTATGCAAAGGAGCTGTGCCTCTTCACCTCTCTGTCCTCTTTTTCAGGAATAGATGCAGGCAGCATGCTCAGCTCTTGTCACACCATTGCATTCCTGTCAAGCTGCTCCTTTGAATTCCTGCTCACTAGTCTTTCATCAGCAGTGACCTCTGCACTGCTTATGTCAGCTAACACCTCATTTGCTTTCATGTGAAGTACCTCCTGGGTGGAGGATATTGCAAGTGGCAGGTGAGTGAACTACTTCTAGTCGACTGGTGCTCTCTAGTCAACTCAGGCTGTCAGTTTGGGCTCCCTCCCTCTCCACACACCCTACAACACACTGTTTGCCAAGGTCTAGACTCTGTGTGTGAGAAAATATCTTGTAGATTTGTGGGTGATAGCTCAAGACAGAAGAAAGTGGTTTTCTCACACTGACTTTGAAGAGTTTCAGCTCTGTATATCTGGATTTCATCACAGTGTCTTTTGAGATCCTCAGAAGTTATTCTTTGTTTGACCCCCAAGTATTTTCTTCCTCCCTTTCCCCCTCACATTTCTTCTCCTTTCAGATGTGGGATTTAGTATATAAATGTATAGTGCACAAAATGCAGTTGCTGCAATCTCATTGACCACATCAGCATTTGGTGGGTTTGAATTTTTCCTGTCTTCCTTTTGACTTCAGTGAGGCCTGAGTTTAATGGTTCCTTTAAATTTTTTTTATTTTTTTTTTTTTCAGATGGAACACCCTGGTGGTTTGTAGCCTTAGGACAGATTATGGAATATCTACCATGTTCAGATGGTCTCTAATATTATGGTTTTTTAAATAACCCCCTTAGACCTCATTGAGAACCTAAAGATGCCTTGAGACAAAGATTTCAATAAGGCTGTGTCTCAATAAGTTAGACCAGTACTTTGAAAATGATCTGGGGTATTTCATGAATATATCACTTGCCTGGGATTGCAGCTTGTTTTCTGGAGATGATTGAACTTTCCATTGCAGTAGACTGGGAAAGTTCATTTAGTCAGCTCTGCTGAGAGAAAACTGAATTTCCAGTTGATAAGGGGCAATGTGATAACTTGACTAGTAGCAACCAGATCAGAATATGTTGACTTTCTCTGCTACTTCTGTCTTTGTATTTTCTTCTTTTGTTTTAATCAGCACTGTCTCCTCTGGAGGGGCATTTCTTGTGGAATTCAGAATATGTAACATTTATTTGATCTCTGCTTCATGTTCTACACAGTCATGCCTTACACCTCTAGGCAGGCTTTCTGGCTAATAAATTCAAACAGTATTCTTTTCTGCTGGCTGGTCTGGTTTTATGCAAAGATGTTGGTGATGTCCCAAGGACTGTGTTTGCATGGATAATGCCATGGGCTTCTTGTTGATGATATTCTGAGAATCTAGAGAACAGGTCTGCAGTTTAACACCAATCTGGCACTTCCTGAGGATATTCATCGAATGGCTTGTGTTGGAAGGGACCTTAAAGATCATCCAGTTCCAACCCCTCTGTCATGGGCAAGGACACCTTCCACTAGACCAGGTTGCCTCATCCAACCTTATTTTCAACATGTCCAGGGAGGGGTTATACACAACCTCCCTGGGCAACCTGTTCCAGTGTCTCACCACCTTCAGTGTAAAGAATTTCCCCCTAATGTCCAATCTAAATATACCCTCGTCTAGGTTAAAACCATCCCCCCCATCTTATCACCACAGGCTGTTATCAAAAGTCCCTCTCATGATTTCATGCAGCCCCTGTCAGGTATTGGAAGGCCACTACAAGGTCTCCCCAGAGCCTTCTTTTCTCCAGGCCAAACAAACCCAACTCTCTCTCACTCTGTCCTCATAGGAGAGATGCTGCAGCTCTATGATCATCTTTGTGGCCCTCCTCTGGACCACCTCCAACAGACCCATGTCCTTCTTGTGTTGGGGGCTCCAGAGATGGACATGGTACTCCAGAGGACACCTCACCAGAGCAGAGCAGAGCAGAGGGACAAAATTACCCGCTTTGGCCTGCTGGCCCCAACTGTTTTGAAGCAGCCCAGGATGTGTTTGGCATTTTGGGCTATCAGCACATGTTGCTGCCTCACATCAAGCTTCTCACTCAGCAGCACTCAGCTCAAGTCGTTCTCTGCAGGGCTGCTCTCAATGGCTGCATGACCCAACCTGAATTTGTGCTTGTACCACACATGTACATAAACGAGTGCACTTGCATCAAACACTACCCTCTGTTTCATTACTGGACATAACTGCTATCTACTCCAGAAGAAGCCATCATCTTTGCAATAAGAAGCTTGTATGGTACTACTGCTAGCATATATACCTGCTGTTAGAGGGCAGCTTGCACTCTACACTTCTGAGGACGGCAGGCTGAAAGACATTAGCTGGCCAAGGAACATGTAAGCGAAGAGATGTGCCCAGGTTCTACACACTTCAGCTAACAGTAGCTTCTTCAAGCAGGCCCTGGAAGTGAAGGGAAGAGAAGCAACCTTTGAGAAACACTGACAAAAGTGTGGCTGTCTTCACATTGGAAAGGATGAGATACCTTTGGTAGAGCTTCAATACCTTGACCTAAAACTGATGGGTTTGCTGATCAATTTAGTTGGCTAGAACACCTAGGAGTAACTCTTCATTTTAAAATAAAAGGGGAACAAACCACCTCTTGCAACTCTAGCATAGAAATTCCTCCCCATTTGCCACTGGAGGACACATAACTCATTCTTGCATCTCTCCTGAGCCCACTGCTGTTGCATAGCTGTCATGATCCAGAGCACTTTTAACCTTACCTGAAAGCAGAATGATAGTCAAAAAAATCTTTGTAATGGTTACTATCTGTAAATGAGAGAACTGAGGGTATAAATCAAAGGGGTTTGACTCTCATTTTGTTGAAGCAGAAAATAGAATTGTCCAGCTTGAAAACAGAGGGGGAAAAAAGAACAGAGCATTGGGTATGAAGGAGATGGACAATAGATTAGCTTAAGGATTTAGAGACTCACTGCAGGGGCTCACACATAAGGCTTTTTAGCACACCTTAGTGTGCTCGGAGGCAGATCCTGCTAACTGAGTATCCCCTGCCCTCACATTTCAATAAAGCAAGGATGAAAATAATACAGGGTTCAGATTTGAAGACAAAAAGTTCGTGCTGAGAGAAGCAAATAATGTTCTTCCACAGTACTAATTTCTCCTTCTGCCTTTCTACCAGGAAAGAAAAAGACACCTTGTGGCAGCCTTTAACCTCATTAAAAAAATACACTGTATGAAGAATATCAAACATGTGCTTCATGTTTTTAAAAGTGTAGGAACAAAATCTTTCTTTTATATTACATCAACACTGATATTTGCTTTTCAAACTCACTGAAAAAGCTGAGATTTTTGCAAAAGCTCCTTTAATATAGTAGTATTGTTATATACTTGTTCTTGCATACATAGAAAGAACTATGATAGCTTGATACACCACTGTCATGGTTTAACCTTAGCCAGCAAACAAGACCCACACAGCTGCTCTCTCATTCCTCCTCAGTGGGGTGGGGGAGAGAATCAGGACAGTAGAAATAAGAAAACTTGTGGGTTAAGATACAGATAGTTTAATGGGCAAAGAAAAAGCTGAGTGCACAAGCAAAGCAGAACAAAGAATTCATTCACCGCTTTCCACAGACAGGCAGGCAGGTGTTCAGACATCTCCAGGAACGCAGGGCTCCATCATAGAATCATAGAATTGTTCACGTTGGAAAAGACCTCCAAGATCATTGAGTCCAAACTAATGCCACCAATGCCTGGACTCAGAGAACAGGTGAACAAAGTTTCTAAGTTTAACAGATGTGTGTCTATATAGACTCATAGAATCACATAATTGTTTCTGTTGGAAAAAATATCTGAGATCATTGAATCCAACCTTCAGCCCAAGACCACCATGGCCATTAAACCATGTCCCAAAATGCCATTGCCACACATTTCTTGAGCACCTGCAGGGATGCTGACTCCACCTCCCTGGGCAGCCTGTTGCAATGCTTGGCCATTCTTTCAGGATAGAATTTTTTCCTAACATGCGACCTAAACACCCCCTGGCACAATTCCAGCCCATTTCTGCTCACCTGACAGAGAGACCAATCTCCACCTCACTCCTTTAACAGCCATGGTGGTGTTATGTTGAAGGTTGGACTCGATGATCTTAACTCTATCTTCCAACTGAAACAGTTCTATGATTCTATAAGTCTATGAAATTCTGTCTCCACCTACACACATTCACGACAAGGGCTTATTTTTGAATCATTATATTTCCAAACCTCCCAAAGAAGAAAAGACAATAAGGCATGAAGTCTGCCTGTGCCTCCTTTGGTTTCTGAGGTCCTGCCTTAGTAAGAGATATTTTGAACACTAAAGAATCTGCCTGCCCTTTGAGAAAAGTGATAGCTTACCTTATTATTTGGTTGCATCAGGGTGTTTCACCCCATCAGTTTATCCATATCAATAGAAATAGCCTCTGAAGCAGCTTGGAAGTAACCTGTAATGCATTAACATCGCAACCACATTTACGTTTTAAAACAAGTGAAAATCATATCTTCCATCGTTCTTTGCCAAATGTAGCATTCAATTTTTTGTCAAACTGAAGTTTCCACAGCATCTCAAACTGAACTGGTGTTCTGACTCCCCAGGCTGAACCTCTGTCGGCAAATAAGAAAAGTATAAAAGTAGAAGTCTGATGTGGGGATTAACATAGGGATGGGGCAGAGAGAAATTAGTCAGAATGCTAAGAAGCAAAGGGTCTAGAAAGCAATGCCCCTCCTAGAGGTTATAAGGAAATCAGGAATGATGACTTTTCATTCTCTCACAAGCATCTAAGAAACTTAGGATATTTTTGGACATTTGGAAGTAAAAAAAAATAAAAGTACAAAGATATGGAATAAAATTCTCAAGAAATGTGTGGACATGACATTTTGGGACATGGTTTAATGGCCATGGTGGCCTTGGGCTGAGGGTTGGATTCAATGATCTCAGATATTTTTTCCAACAGAAACAATTATGTGGTTCTATGAGTCTATATAGACACACATCTGTTAAGCTTAGAAACTTTGTTCACCTGTTCTCTGAGTCCAGCCATTGGTTCCTTAAAGACATTGTGGCAAAGATATTCAAGAGGGGAAAAAAAAAAAAAAGAAAGAAAAAAAGGGGGGGATAAAAAAACCCAAAACCAAACAACAACAACAAAAACCAAAAAAACCCAACCAAACCAAACCAACAACAACAAAAAAAAAATCAACACAGAAGAGTCTGAACAAATGCAGGAAGAATTTCTTACCCTTCAAGATTTATCCTTCTCAAGCATCACTTATCACTAGTGAAATATTACTTATGACTATTAAATCGGCAGAGTACTTTGAATCTCTACTGTCAGCATGAGTCATGTTTCATCAGGAAAATAGCTCCATTCTTAATAACTGCTCAGTTTGTTCTCTCATTTTTCCTTCCATTTAGAAGTCATAGTTAATACTTCCCATGAAGTCCATGAAACTGCAGACACAGAAGGTGGAAGGGTTCCAGTGCCATGACTTGAAAATTAACTGCAGGCTTCATGATATCCATTGTTGCACTCTATGCCTCACTCACCTCATTCAAGGTTTTCCTTTAGAAACTTGTAGCTGTTACACTTGCAAAGAAACTACAGAAATTGCTCTAAAGTCCCATAATTTCTTTTTTTTTTTTTTAAGGCAATAAAAATGAAGTCAAAAGAAAACTTGGTTACAGAATTGCCTGCTTTACAGAAACTTCATTACATTTTTAATAAATTCATGGATTCCTAGAATGGGTTGGGAGGGATCATAAAGATAATCTAATTCCATCCCTTCTGCCTCAGGTAGCTACACCCTCCACTAGATCAAGTTGCTCAAGGCCTTATCCAAGTTGGCCTTGAACACATTAAGGGCCAGAGCATCTGCAACCTCCCTGAGCAACCTCTTCCAAGGTCTCATCACCTTTATTGCAAATGAACACAACACACAAGTTAGAGTAAGTTTTTAGCTTCATAGAAGGCAAAACTAAATGCCCCTTCTTGGTCTGCACCAGTTTTGGATCTGGCCCATAAAGATACATAATGTGGGCTGATGAAAAGCTCAACATGAGCCTGCAGTGTGCACATGCAGCCCAGACAGCAACCGAGTCCTGGGCTGCATCAAGAGCAGTGTGGCCAGCAGGGCAAGGGAGGGGATTCTGCCCCTTTACTCTGCTCTCCTCAGACCCCACCTGGAGTACTGTGTGCAGTTCTGGAGCCCTCAGCACAGGAAGGACATGGAAGTGTTGGAGCGGGTCCAGAGGAGGGCCACAAGGATGATCAGAGGGCTGCAGCAGTTCTGCTATGAGGACAGGCTGAGAGAGCTGGGGCTGTACAGCCTGGAGAAGTCAAGGCTTTGAGGAGACCTTGTAGTAGCCTTCCAGTATGTGAAGAGGGCCTACAGGAAGGCTGGGGAGGGACTATTGACAAGGTCTTGCAATGACAGGACAAGGGGCAATGGGTTTNTTCTAATGGTGAAGGATTTTCAAGCTACAAGATAACAAAACCAGACTAAATTTGAGTACGTAAGATTGCTTCTAGACATCAGATTTTCTCCCTGTTGAATATCAGTGAATGTGTGATGTGACAATAATTACTTATGAATTATGATTATTAATTTTTAATTACTATTACTTTTTCTTATTTATAGTAAGAAGTCAAGGAAATTCCCTGAGATTCTTTGGATTTTTGGTTGACAGGAAATAGTTGCACAAGGGATATTTATGAACACAGAATTAAAGAGTTTAAACAATCAGAACTTGGAAAATAGGAACACAAAACCAGGAAAAATTCTAACCACACTACAGAGGTTTAGTATCAACTCTAGCAGATGCACTCACGATGCCTTGGTCCCTGAGTAAGTTTCCTGTATGAGGACACTTCCAAAACTCATGATAATGATCCCATGGTAAGATACAAATATTCCAGGTAGAGGGAAGGAAAGAAGAGCTGAGTTGCTGCTGAGTCAGTCAGCCTAAGCCACAAACGTGGCCACAACGATTCCCAGTTAATGAGCTGCCAGTGGGTACTGAAGAAAGGCAATGCAGTCAGGAAAGGTGGTCAGGAAAGGCAGTCAGCAAAGGCCTCCAGGAAAGGCTTTTAAATCACCCCCCATTAAATAGACCATTGTGAAAATTAAACAGGCCAATAGGCATTAGCATCATTGTTCTGCCCAATGAATTCAAAGTTTTGTGCCTGGTGTGACCATGCAGGCATGTTGAGGGGCTGCACCAGACACTGGAGAAGTAGTGCTAAGCTCCTAGCCTCAAGGCTTTGTTTGCTCAATCTACTACAACTCCCAGACCCACAGCAGAAGGAGAGCAAGGGTTATACCAGCCTGGCAGGATTTATGCCCCACCAGAACAACATGGTGAGGGACTTCCTTTTGTTAAATGAATCTTTAAAGTCTTTACTGTGGGATTTCAATTGTTCTTCTGAAATCAAAATAGATGATGAGTATCAGACATCAGAACCATAGAACAGACACAGAACCATAGAAACATACCAACAGACACAGAACCATAGAAACATAGAATGGTAAGATTGGAAGGGACCTCAAGGATTACCTAGTTTCAATCCCCTGCCATAGGCAGGGACACCTCCCACTAGTACAGCTCACTCAAGGCCTCCTCCAATCTGGCCTTGAACACCTCCAGGGAGGGAGCAGCCACAACCTCCCTGGGCAACCTGTTCCAGTGCCTCACCACCCTCACTGCAAAGAACTTCCTCCTAACATCCAGTCTAAATCTCCCCTCTGCCAGTTTAAACCCATTGCCCCTTGCCCTGTCGTTGTAGGACCTTGTAAATAATCCTTCCCCAGCCTTCCTGTAGGCCCCCTTCAGATACTGGAAGGCTGCTATCAGGTCCCCTCGAAGCCTCCTCTTCTCCAGGCTGCAGAGCCCCAACTCTCTCAGCCTGTCCTCATAGGAGAGCTGCTCCAGCCCTCTGAGCATCTTTGTGGCCCTCTTCTGGATCCGCTCCAACACTTCCATGTCCTTCCTGTGCTGAGGGCTCCAGAACTGCACACAGTACTCCAGGTGGAGTCTGATGAGAGCAGAGTAAAGGGGAAGAACTGGACAGGGTCTTGAGCAACCTGGTCTAGGGAAAGGTGTCCCTGTCTGTGCTGGGGTGGGGTGCTCTGTATAGAACTAGAAGATCGTTAAGGTCCCTTCCAACACAAACCATTCTATGAATATATGATGACTCTCAGACTGATAAGAAAGCATAGGGGACACTTCTAAACTATACTCATTAAGCTTTAGGTTTGACTGTCACTTGGAGAAAAAGAATGCTTCCAGCACACGACACAATTTTTATACTGTCTAATATCAGCATAGTTCTAGGACGGCTTTTTTATATTCAGTCTCTAAGGAACTGAAGGAGAAGGGTTTTTCTGGCTCACTTGTCAATATAATGGTGCTCAACCATGCTGTAAGGCATCTAGGGATTAATTTCTTGCTATTAGCAGATCCAGCAGGGAAACACAGGTGTCTAGGAGAAAATTCACCTATCAGAAAAGGAGGAGTATCAAAACCATTTTAAGTAATGAAGGAAGATTGTAACTGAAAAATGACAATACTGCTAGAGAAAACTGTCTGCTGTGCGTGACTGATGATGAGCAGGAGCATGATCTAGCCAGTGATGAAGCAAAACTAGGCAGGGATAGATCTCTGACTGAAGGGGTAAAATCGTATCACTATAGCACAAGAAACCTCTAGGGCAAGTAAATATGTCTATACTGAAATGACTTCAACTTGTGTAACCATATGTAAGATAAATTTAAGCTAAACTAGGGCAGGTATTTCTAGTAATGTAACCATGGTAGCGAAAAAAAACAACCTCAGCTCAGGCTAAAAAATCCCCACCTGCTCAAGGAGTTGCAGAAATACTTCTCGCTTGGCCCCACAGAGCCTTGTACCACTATGGTTGCACCTCCAGTAATTTCCAAGTCAGATATCCCTGGAGGTGGTCAAGAAATGTGTGACCACAGCACTCTGGGACATGATTTAATAGCCATTATGGTGTTAGGTAGATGGTTGGACTTGATGACCTTAGGGGTCTTTTTCAACTGAAACAATTCCATCATTTTATGCTACACAGAATAATTGTAGTAAAGATGCTCCTCCAGATTTAAACTGCCTTAAAAGGATCCAAAGCTCATTGGTGTTCCTAGTAGACTTCTATTGATTTCAGTGAACTTTGGCTCAGGCCAAAGTTCTCCTTCTTCAAGAAGAATGTAACATAGTAAATTATTGAGGAATGTAACATAGTAAATTATTGAGGAGAGTATTTGGTGTTAATAAGAGCAAATTATTTCTTCTGGGTAATAAAATTGCTCCAGTTGTAGTGAGACAACTGAGAAAACAAGTCTCAGGGAAAACTAATTAGAGCATCTTGAGTACTAGAACTGAGTTTCAGCCTCCCTGACATGAGAAATTATTTTCAGAACTTTTATAAATCATTTATTCTCATATAAAGTAGGTAATAAAAGTGATACAGAGTAGTCTTCTCTCTAGCCAAGATCAAACTACCTACCTGCTATGAAAAGGAACAAATCACCCAGGATGTGCCTCTTGAACACAGGAAAAAAAATCAAAAATAAAAAGGTTTGCTATTGAAATGTGAAAGTCTATTAAGAGCTGGACTGTGATTGCTTTCCAATTAGCTTCCACAAAGTTCTAAGAAAATAAATTTTGAAAAGAAAGAAGATGGTTCCCCAGCTTGCAATATGGCTATTAGATTTCTACTCAAATGAGGGTCACTAGAAGATTAGGCTCTGTTTCATCATGTAGATGCTTCTCTATTAAGAGGAAAAGGATTTCTGGGAGAAGTGGAAGGGCAAAGCTAGAGAAGGTGAGTTACTCTCTAATTAGTAAAAGCTATGCTGGCTTTAGTGAGGGTCAGCTCTCCCCAGCAACGGGACACAGGCTTTTGCATAAATCTGTGTGGATACCGAGAAGGTGTTTGATTGACTTTGCTGGGACTGTTCAGATGCAGGATTGAGAGGGAAGAGTTTGAGTCAGAGAAGCTTTTGAGCCTGAACTGCAGCATTGTTCAGAAAAGTCAAATGATAGGATGTTTGTTGGGAGAAGAAGTAGCTTGTTAATGTGACCACCAGAAACATAGAATCACAGAATTGATGGAAAAGACCTCTAAGATTATCAACCTAAGAGCACTATGGCCATTAAACCATGTCCCAAATTGCCATGTCCACATGTTTCTTGAACACCTCCAGGATCAGAGATTCCACCACCTCCCTGGGCAACCTGTTCCAATGCCTGACCACTCTTTCAGGAAATATTTTTTTTATCCTAATATTCAATCTAAACCTCCCCTAGCACAATTTCAGGCCATAAACCAAGACCCTCCCTTACAGTGACTACTGTGAGTATATCAAGCTTTGATGCAGAGGGGTTAGAGCTAAATAATCATTACTGCTGGTATTTAACTGCAGATACAAGAGAAGCCCTGTTGACATTGCCAAGCCAGTTTCAAAGCGGAGAAGAGGTTATAGTGCTCTGCTGGCTGAGAGCCAGAAGCAGTTGAAGTTAGCATTAAGACCACTTTGGAGATTTCTTTTTATCTCTAAACTTTCAGAGCATACAGACCTCTTCGTGGATAGTATTGGGAAGGATTATCAAGGTAAAGCAGATCTAAAATATTTAGTTTTGAAACCAGCTGGAAGAGAACTTGAGACACGAGTTGAATCCCATGCTATAGACATCAGGGGAATTTCCTTTAGCCCTTAAAGAGAAATTTTGTCTTAGACTTTCAAACAGCTTTAGGGACTGTTTGTGGGTTTAGTGGCTATTTGTTGACTGATACTTCTAAAACAAAACTTTCAGGTCAATTTTTATTTCCCTTAATGGAATTGCTTTATAATCTTTCTGATCTTATTTTTCAGGTCAGAAAAAGACTTGTATCCAAAAGCATTTGCTCAGAAATTGGATTGTGATACTAAATGTCAGCCAGGTATATCAGATCCCTCCTTTTCTTTGATGCCATCCCACACTGTTTTCAAGGAGGTATCTGAAATTAGTTATCACAATGGGAATGACTGTAAAATATGTCAGAAAGTAGGCTCCATTTCAACAGAATTAGCTTCAGTGTTTTCTAATCCCTGGGAGAGAAGTGTTCTGCTTAGTTTTGTACAGCTTTCTATCAGGCTTACAGTATTTGCTTACAGATGTTTTAACTGCCAAGGAAATCACAGTTCAGCCATGGTTAACTGCAAAAGTCCTACTGAACTCACAAGAACCAAGACTTTTTTCCAGTACAGTCATTTCCTAAGCCCTGATGAAAGTGATAAAAAAGGAAGACTTCCACACTCTAAAGTTCAGTTTATGTTCAGTTTTGGCCCCTCACTACAAGAAGGACATTGAGTTGCCAAAGGGCATCAGAGAAGGCCAACAAAGTTGGTAAAGTTTTCAGAAAATCAGCCTTATGAGGAGTGGCTGAGGGAACTGGGGTTATTTAGTCTGGAGAAGAGCAGGGTGAGAGGGGATCTCTTTGCTCTCTATGGTTCCCTGTGTGCTGATTTGAAGCTAATTGGTGTATTTTAATGAGAAAAATTAGATCATTGGTAGTGAAAAGAAAACAGCAACAAAGTCTGTATCATTCATTGGTTTGCTGAGAAGGATAAAAAATCAAAAAGTAAACAATTTGTCCCACTTAGTTTTGCAACACTGCTCCTATTCACTTCGCCTTCACTCCGCTCTAATCTGTCCACTAACAAATAACAACGTAAGCTTCGCTGGTTGTTTTTCTTTGCCTGTCTGGGAAAAGAGAGGGAGAAAGAGAAGGTGGCTTTGAGCCCCTTCTGGCTAGTTTCTTTGTGCAGGAGGGAGTTTGGATTTCTGTATTATTTCTAATTTGTATAGAATTGTAAATACTTGTACATATATTGTGTATATATTACACAATATATTTAAACTGGTTTAAACTGATTTAAACTGGTTGGACAAGGTCTTGAGTAATCTGTACTAGTGGGAGGTGTCCCTGTCTATGGCAGGGGTTTGGAACTAGATGATCTTTGAGGTCCCTTCCAACCTTACCATTTTATGATTCTATGAAACCAGTTTAAACTGGAAAACATGAGATTTAAACTAGATGTTAGGAGAAGTTCTTTAGAGAGAGGGTGGTGAAACACTGGAACTGAGTGCTCATGGAGATTGTGGCTGCTCCCTCCCTGGAGGTGTTCAAGGTCAGGTTGGATGAAGTAACCTGTTCTATTGGGAGGCAACCAGTGACAGAAAGAGGGGACCCAGTCTAGGTTTGATATTAGGAGGAAGCTGTTCAAAGAGAGAGTGATTGGCATTGGAATGGGCGGCCCAGTGAGGTGGTGGAGTCGCTGTCCCTGGAGGTGATGAAGAAAAGACTGGATGGGGCACTTTGTGCCATGGTCTAGTGGATTGGTTAGGGCTGGATGATAGGTTGGACTGGATCATAGAATGGTAAGGTTGGAAGGGACCTCAAGGATCATCTAGTTCCAACCCCCTGCCATAGGCAGGGACACCTCCCACTAGTACAACTCACTCA
>VWZE01003954.1:26867-39614 GCA_013396675.1 Eubucco bourcierii
AGTAACCTGTACTAGTGGGAGGTGTCCCTGCCTATGGCAGGGGGTTGGAACTGGATGATCCTTGAGGTCCCTTCCAACCTTACCATTCTATGATTCTATGATTCTATGATTTCTTTTGCATTCCAAACCCCCTAACCAGAGGTGGGGGGGAGCAGAACAGTTTCGCACCCCATTCAAACATTCGGTGGGGTGGGGGCTTGGGTGTGCCCCACCAGACCCACGTAGTGAGTGGCCCAATAATCCTGTTTGAAACCTTCTCAGGTTCAGTAAGTAGTAGAGCTAGCTAGAGACTGATGGTCTGTAGAGATCAGCATTAAAAGGCAATAGCTCCCACATTGTGGTATCCAAGATATTAAATCTATTTCCCGTACACAGAGGAGGAAATCAAGAAAGTATTCAGATATTAATGTTAGCCAGCATTGGTGAAATGACTAGGCTTGACCTCAGCCCTTTGTCTTTTCTAGCAAAAACGAGGCACTGAAATAAATGTCTCTTTATGTGTGACCTTGAAATCATCAGCCCTGTGCACGATTAACATAATGCAGAGGGAGAAAGAAGAGAAGAACTTTGGCAAAGGGAACAAACACAGAGGAGTTCTGCAAACCCTGCTGCTCAGAAGCACACCCTTTCCATGGATAAACAGTTTTTCAAGCTCTTAGGCTGCCAATCCTGCTCTTTTAGCACCTATAAATATAGGTATGGTATATTAAAAAAAAAAAAAAAAGGTCCTGAAATAATTAAGGGAGAAGATATGAACTCACAGTCTAGATATTAACCAAAGTATTTTATATTAATCTAGTATGAAAGCTGCCACCTCTAGGAATTTTCATTTATCATATTTCCCTTTTTAAGCAGCTCACATATGATTTGCAATAGTTTCCTCACTCCAAGGCTAGGGAATCACTACAAGTGCTAGAATCATAGAATCACAGAATGCATCAGGTCAGAAGACACCCTCAAAAACCATCTTGTCCAACTGCCCTGTAGTGAGCAGGGAAATCTCCAACTAGGTTGCTCAGGACCCCGTTTAGTTTGACCTTGAAAGTCTTCAGGGATGGGGCCTCCACCACCTCTTTGGGCAACTTGTTCCAGTGTTCCATTACCTTTACTATGAAACACTTCCTTCTAAAGTCCAACCTAACTCTGCCCTGATTTAATTTCAAATCATTGACTCTTGTCCTGTTACTACAAGTTCTTCCAAACAGTCCCTCCCCAGCCTTCCTGCAGGTGCTTTTCAGGTACTGGAATGCTGCTACAAGGTCTCCCTGGAGCCTTCCCTTCTTCAGGCTGAACAGCCACAGCTCTCCCAGTCTGTCTTCACAGGAGAAGTGCTCCAGTCATTGAATCATCTTTGTAGCCCTCCTCTCTAGCAGGTCCATGTCCTTCTTGTCTTGAGGGCCCCAGAGTGGCCACACTGCTCCAGGTACCAGAGCAGAATAGAATAGTAGAATCATCTCTCAGGACCTGTTGGTCACACTGCTTTTGATGCACCCCAGTATGCCACTGGCTTTCTGGATTCTGAGTGCACACTGCTAGTTCATATCCAGCTTCTCACCCAACTAAAATTGGAAACCTTCAATGGGGTAATTTTAAAATACAAGAGGTTTTGGTGTGCTGGAATGTTCCCAGGGACCAATGGTCAGCCTTTCAGAGAATCAAGGAATGGTAGGGGTTGGAAGGATCCTCCAGAAACCATAGAGTCCAAGCCCTTCTGCCAAAGCAAGACCACCTAGGGCAGGCTGCACAGGAACGCAACAAAACAGGTTTTTAAAGCCTCCAGAGAAGGAGACTTTCGCTGAGCAGTGCATTCAAGAGGTAGAGAAGTTTATTGTGGAAAGAGAGGAGTTTTTATAAGAAGTGTTTTATAAAACTGGCCACACTTCTTCCAAAATAAAGGTCAGAAAATAGTGCTACATTGTAGTAACACTTCCTTTGTGCAGGGCTCTTGTCAACTGAATGCAAAGAGCTGAAGGCATATCTGTCCCAACTGCAAGCAAAGAGTTGCTCATTGCAACAAGATTCCAAAGTTTTCTAGAAAAAATCCAAGTTTTATGGCCACCCTTGAAAAGTGAAGGTCCTGAAACACCTGTTGAGGTACTTCAGTTGTGCGCAGAGGATTTGGGGGCATGGAATGGCCTGAATGTGCATCACCCTCGATGCTTCGCAATGACCTTGGCTAGCCTGGCCTCAGTATGGGCCCTCCCATCTCCAAAAACTTCATTATCAGTCAGAAATTCTCTTGTGGTTATTGCTCAAATGCTGAATCAGACTTTGTCTGGCATGGAGGACGTCTGGGCATCAGAGAACAGTAGGCATGGTGCCTTATCTCTTTTGAGCCGTCTCCAAACCCTCATATCTAACTGATACATAGTGTGCTGCCTTAAAAATCAATTGCACATCCCAGGGGCTGGGGGAGGTGGTGATCCTCTCCTAATTTCCACACAGATGCCTTTCCAGGCTGCTGGAAGAGGCTGGTTTCCCTGTTGCATTGGATGTTTACTTCTCCAGGGTTGATCTCACATGGTGTTGGCCCTTCTTGCTTCCACAGATTTTGGGGAGGTCACGCATTGTCTACATGAAGGTTTGCACCTTCATCCATGCTTGCATGCAATGCAGTTGCTCACCTGCAGCATCTTTTTCTTTTTCCTTCATTATCTTTCCTCTGTAAGCTAAATATAACAAGACCACAACCTCCCACATGACAAGGGCTGACTATTGCATCTTGTAGCATCTATCCAAATTCAGTACCTGCAGCCCACGGCATCCTGAGCTGTCACAGCTGCATCAAAAGAAGTGTGACCAGTAGGATGAGAGAGGTGATTTTCCCCCTCTATTCTTCTCTTTTGAGACCCCACCTGGAGTATTGTGTCCAGTTCTGGGGTCCCCAGCATAAGAAGGGCATGAAACTGTTGCAGTGGGTCCAGAGGAGGCCACAAAGATGATCAGAGGGCTGGAGCAGCTACCCTGTGGGTGAGGACAGGCTATGAAATTTAGGGCTGTTCAGCCTGGAGAAGAGAAGGCCCAAGAGAGAAATTAAAATGCCCTTTCAGTATCAGAAAGGGGCTACAAGAATTCTGAGGAGGGACTTTTCATGAGGGCTTGTAATGATAGGATGAGGGGCAATGGCTTTGGGATGAGGGGCAATGGCTTTGGGCTAGAAGTGGGGAGATTTAGACTGGATATTAGGATTAAATTCTTGACGGTGAGGGTAGTGAGACACAGGAACAAGTTGCCAAGGGAATTTGTGGATGCCCACTCCCTGGAGATGCTCAAAGCCAGGTTGGATGAGGCCTTGTCTAGTGGGAAGTGCCTCTGCCCATGGCAAGGGGGGTGGAACTAGATGATCTTCAAGGTCCATTTCAACCCAAATCACTCTGTGATTCCATGATCACTTCTGATAGCTTTTGCTACAAAGACTTTTGGAGTTCTTTTCGTCCCATTTAAGACCTGTCAGTCCTTTGCTTCTCTCTAGACCTTCCTGGCTCTGGATTGATGCAGCTTATTAAAAATTCCTTATAGACCTAGATTACTATAAATGAATAGGTAAAGAACATTATCCTGCCTAAAGTGTGAATTTCGATTCAAAGAATTCTATTAGCAAAATTATCTTTTTAGAGAAATTAAATGTGCATTATTAGACTTGACGTGCTACAAATTATAAAAGCAAAAATTTCACTTGTAAGGTTGCAGTGTTATCAAGCAATTAGCCATATTGCACCCAGCACACCAAAATTAAAGACATAAATTAAAACAGCAGGAGGGATAATAATGTTAGAAAGGGGGCGTAGACTTGATGCAGTATGTTGCTTCTGAAGCTACAGCTAAAGATAGTTCTTGACAGGAACGGGTCAGGCAAGTGGGGTTAACAGGTTTCCCCACATTTTTCTAACTTGTGATGTAAAAAGCCTACTTGAAAGCACAATTATGTGAACTAATTTCGCCAGGGATAATAATTTAATCCAAGTTTGTCATTTACTTGCAGCAGGTCCCTGATTTTTACAATCCATAGCTGGTTTTGGCATGTTAATCAATAGGGATACTGGGTCTAAGCTCAACATTCAGACTTCTTGGGTTCTTTTTTAATGATTATTGAATGCCTGTGGTTTGCATCTGTAAACAGCCACCTACATAAAAATACACAGCGCTTTCTAAACACTTTTTTTTTTTTTCCTTTCCAGCACTAATTATTACAACAACCAGAACTTATCAACACACTGAAATATTTCCAGGATGACAAAAGCATTTAGATAACAACAGTAAATGAGCTAGCATGGAGAAACATATGAATGCTGCTGCAGGAGTGCAGCTCCATTGAGAAGGAACTTGGAGTTCTGGCGGACAATGAGTTGTCCATGGGACAGCAATGTGCCCTTGTGGCCAAGAAGGCAAATGGTATCCTGGGGTGCTTTAGGAAGAGTGTTGCCAGCAGGTCAAGGGAAGTTCTGTCCCTCTCCTCTGGCATGATGAGGCCACCAGTTCTGACTCCAGAGTTCAAGAGGGACAGGGAATTACTGGAGAGAGTCCACCAGAGGCTTTGAGTATTATGAAGAGACTGGAACATCTGTCTGATGAGGAAAGGCTCAGAGACCTGTGGCTGATAAGCCTGGAGAAGAGAAGGTTATGAGGGGATCTTATTAATATTTGCAAATACCACAAGGGCAGGTGTCAAGAAGGTGTCAGTCTCATTCCAGTGGTGGCCAGTGATAGGGAAAAGGGCAACGGGCACAAACTGGAACACAGGAATCTCCACCTCAACATGAGGGAAAACAACTTTGCTGTGAGGTTTCTGGAGCCCTGGATTAGGATACCCAGATAGACTGTGGAGTCTCCTTCTCTGGAGACTTTTTAAACCCACCTGGACACATTCTTGTGTAGCCTGCCCCAGATGATTCTGCTTTGGCCGGACAACCTCCAGGGGTCCTGTCCAACCCTTACCATTCTAATTCTGTGATCATGCTCCAAAGGTGTCTTATACTCACAGCTTCATGAAACTCTTTGTCATGGATTGAGCACAGCTAGGTCAGTTGGTAGAGCATGAGACTCTTAATATCAGGGTGTAGGTTTGTGTCTCACATTGGACACTATAGAAGGAATATAATGGTTTAGCAGAAGGGCTAACCTGTCTGATCCTCCAACACAAAAGAGAGAAGAGTAACACACACAGCTCAAGGTTAAGATAGAGGCAAGAGTTTAATGTAACATGAGATATAGAATCATTGAATCATAGAATCAATAAGGTTGGAAGAGACCTCCAAGATCATCCAATCCAGGCTATCACCCAGCCCTAGCCAATCTACTAGATCATCACAGTATCACAGTATCATGGCACTAAGTGTCTCATCCAGTCTTTTCTTGAACACCTTCAGGGACAGCGACTCCACCACCTCCCTGGGCAGCCCAATCCAATGCCAGTCACTCTTTCTGTGAAGAACTTCCTCCTAATATCCAGCCTAGACCTGCTCTGGCACAACTTGAGATTGTGTCTCCTCATTCTGTCACTGGTTGCCTGGGAGAAGAGACCAACTCCCGCCTGGCTACAACCTCCTTTCAGGCAGTTGTATACAGCAATCAGGCCACACCTGAACCTCCTCTTCTCCAAACTAAACACCCCCAGCTCCCTCACCCTCTCCTCACAGGGCTGTGCTTCAGGCCCCTCACCAGCTTTGTTGCCCTTCTCTGGACACATTCAGTACCTCAATGTCTCTCTTGAATTGAGAGGCTCAGAACTGGACACAGTAGTCCAGGTGTGGCCTGACCAGTGCTGAGTACAGGGGAAGAATAACCTCCCTTGTCCTACTGGTCACACTGTTCCTGAGCACAATATGTAATTACCTTGGCTAATAATCTAGTTAACCTAATAATACAATGCATTATTACCTTAGCTTAGACTATCTACAGAAGAAACACAGTGAAATACAGAGGGGAAAAAACCCCAGCATAAACCAGAAAACCAAACACAGCAGCTACCTGACTCCCACTCCTTCCACCACCATTGTCTGCAGAAAAGAGGCCAAGCCCAAGAAGCTGGAACCCAGAAGCAGCAACTGGAATAGGAAGCCTTCCATGTTGCAATCTCAACTTTAAGCCCCAAAACACTTTGTTCCAGTTAGCACTTTTATTTTCCAAAGCTGGTGTGACTGCAGCATGGTATGAATAACAGCAGCAGGTTCAACTCAATCCATTACATTAGAATCATAGAATCACAGAATGGTAAGGTTGGAAGGGACCTCAAGGATCATCTAGTTCCAACCCCCTGCCATAGGCAGGGACACCTCCCACTAGTACAGGTACATTCTTCTAGACATGCTTCAGCACAGGAAATGCCCTGAGTTTGGCATACAAAGTTGAATTGAAACTGAAGAAATGCAGGAAGCCAGGAATGATACAGAAAAGGTTGTCTCAGACTCCTCAGCTGAACCTGGCCTGTCGTTTGCTCCACAAGTGGACACCAGAATAATGTGGAAGAGAACAGCTCCTCTGTTATCACAGTCAGCATGGACCAGGAACACCTGCAACATGTTCATGCCACTTGATGGCAGAGGAAAATTTTCTTTCAGACCAAGCCTGTGAGTTGATTATCTTCTGCATTTTATGCAGTCATTCCCTAAGAAATGGTTAAAAATTCCCTCTTTTTCCTGCCTCTTCCTAGTGCTTCTAAGAGGAATCAGATGACATGTGCTTCCCATGAAATGTTCTGGAGTTTGGATAATTTTCCAGCAGAATTCAAGCTATTTGCTTTGCCCTGAAATCTACTAAATTGTTCAGGTGCTGACTGCTTTAGGTAGCATCTGTCTCTCCCTGGTGCTGCAGTGCCATGGTGATATAGAAGACATTTGCCAATTAGAGGAGATTTCAAAAGAGAGATCTTTTGACTTTTTTTTTTTTACTTTTTTTTTTTTTAGCTCACTCCTCCATCTTTTAGCATGCCAGGGTTTTTGTTTGCTCAGTTCTTCACATCCTGCACTTTCCCTATTTTCTTTTCCCTTTGTTGGAGAGCCTGTTCTAATGTCCAAAAAGGAACAGATTTAGATGAGTATAGAATCATAGAATCGTAGAATGGTAAGGTTGGAAGGGACCTCAAGTATCATCTAGTTCCAACCCCCCTGCCATAGGCAGGGACACCTCCCACTAGTACAGCTCACTCAAGGCCTCCTCCAACCTGGCCTTGAACACCTCCAGGGAGGGAGCAGCCACAACCTCCCTGGGCAAACTGTTCCAGTGCCTCACCACCCTCACGGTAAAGAACTTCCTCCTAACATCCAGTCTACAGTGAGGGTGGTGAGACACTGGCACAAGTTGCCCAGGAAGGTCATAGATGCCCCCTTCCTGGAGGTGTGCATGGCTAGACTGGATAAGGGAGGTGTTCCTGCCCATGGTAAGGGGTGAGAGGAAGGGGCATGCTGAACTAGATGACTTTCAAGGTCCCTTCCAGCCCAAACCATTCTACGAATCTGTGAATTACCCATAAGGATCTAGCCCTTTTGTCTTCATTTGTAGAACTTGGGAACATGACTGAGCTGCAAAGGTTTAACAAGCTGGGGATGAATGTCCTGAGCAGGAAGTGCAAATATAAGGAACAAACAAGTAGATTCTTGTTTAAACAAAATGCCTGCAATGTGCATTCTGCCTCGGGTGCTAATTTTGGGGAGGAGAAGTATAAAACCCTGTGGTCTTGCACAGGGCAAAATGTGTCTTTACAGGCACGAGATACCACATTTTGACATACCCATTGTTTGGCACCAGTTTAAATCTGTCCAGAGGTGAAGTGATTAAAGGTAACAAGTTGTTTAATCTTGTGGCAATCAACATTCTCAAGGAAATTCTCTACTAAAGCTACATTTGAAGACATTTATTAGGAGGAGCAATATTTTTATTAGGAGGGATTTCTTAAATTTATTAGGTGGAGAAATTAATTTAAGGGTGAGAAAGCACTATAACAGGCTTCCCAGAAAGGTGGTGGAGTCTCTGTCTTTGGAGACATTCAAAACCCACCTGGACATGTTCCTTTATGACCTTATTTAGGTGAATCTGCTTTAGCAGAGGGGTTGGACTCAATGATCTCCAGAGGTCCCTTACAACTCCTAGCATATTGTGATTTATTTTCAACAGAACCAAGTGCTGAGAAGATGGCAGAAGTAGAAGTTTGGACAACAACAACAAAAGATAGAGGATAAAGGAGATTAAAGTTTTCCCCACAAACTTGATAAAGCTGTTTGAGAAGTAATATTGGGTGTTTTCTCAATATATATGATTCAAGGGACTTTTTAAAATGAGTGTCTCCAAAACAAAGAAAATCAGTATTATATGAAAGATGGTACTCTCTTATTAGCTAATTATTGTTCCTGTAATTATCTGAGAGCAACTAATCACACTGCAACGTCTTTTGAATAATTGACTGATGGAGGTAATGACTACCTTTCAAATGTATTTGTCACTAATTTGTACCTCACATAGGTGAAAATATGCAATAAAGTCAACGACTGCTTGGAACCTGAAGTCAGAGAACAGCCCTCTATTCATGTCCATGCCACCCTGCTGTAACAAAGCAGCTTTTAAAGTGCTCCATGAGAGACTTTGCATATTTGCCATTTTGTCATTGATATACCCATAGAATTGCTTTGGTTAGAAAAGACCTCTAAGACCATGGAGTCCAAACGTCAACCTAACACCACCATGGCTATTAAAACCATGTCCTAGTGTGCCACAGCTAGACATTGCTTGAACACTTCCAGTGATACTGACTCTCCTATATCCCTGGGCAGCCTATTCCAATACTTGGGCACTCTTGAGGAAAAGAAATTGTTCCTGATATTCAATCTAAACCTCCCTTGGTAAAATTTCAGGCCATTTCCTCTAGATCTATTACCTGAAACCAGGGAGATGCCTACTTGTCCCACCTCACTGGAACCTCCTTTCAGGGCTTTGTAAAGAGCAATGAGGTCTCCCTTCAGTCTCCTCTTCACCAGACTGAATAACCCCAGCCAGCTGCTCCTCACCAGACCTGTTCTCTAAGTCCTTACCAGCTTCGTTGCCCTTCTCTGTACATGATCCAACACCTCAATGTACTTCCTGCACTTAGAGGCCCTAAACTGAATGTAGTATTAAAGGTGCAGCCTCAACTCTTTCCCCCCAGAGGATATCTAGGTGGTTCCTGCAGACCAGAAACAGACATCTTTAACTACTCCATCATCTAGATAGGACAGTGTCAGCCAGCATCTGGTCTAGACTTTTGATGCTGTTTCCCATTCCTTATGGTGACCACAGTTTTGCCCTTGCTATTCTTCTGTATTTTGTCTGTGTGCCTGACACTAAAACTGTGCAACCTCCCTGAAGTCTACATTTTGAGCAGTCCCACCAGATGTCAAATCAGTTTTCAAACTATAAGATCCAACTTACAATCAAAGAATGGTAGGAATTGTAAAGGACCTTCAGAGATCATCCAGTTTAATCCCCAGAAGGCTGGGGAAGGATTATTTACAAGGTCCTGCAACGACAGGACAAGGGGCAATGGGTTTAAACTGGCAGAGGGGAGATTTAGACTGGATGTCAGGAGGAAGTTCTTTACAGTGAGAGTGGTGAGGCACTGGAACAGGTTGCCCAGGGAGGTCATGGCTGCTCCCTCCCTGGAGGTGTTCAAGGCCAGATTAGCTGAGGCCTTGAGTGAGCTGTACTAGTGGGAGGTGTCCCTGCCTATGGCAGGGGGGTGGAACTAGATGATCCTTGAGGTCCCTTCCAACCTTACCATTCTATGACTCTATGATTCTAATCCTCCTGCCAAAGCAGGATCACCTGGGGAAGGCCACAGAGGAACATGTCCAGGTGGATTTGGAAAGTCTCCAGAAAAGAAGACTCCACAACTTCTCTCGGATCCAGCACCCATACAGTAAAAAAGTTTCTCCTCATGTTAAGATGGAACTTCCTGTGTTCCACTTTGTGTCTGTTGCCCCTTGTCCTACCACTGGGCACCAGGGAAAAGAGATTGACTCTTTCATCTTGACACCCACCCTTCAGATATTTGTAAACATTGGTCAGATCCCCCCTCAGCCTTCTCTTCTCCAGGCTAAACAGCCTCAGGTCTCTCAGGCTTTTTTCATTAGACAGAGATGTTCCAGTCCCTTAATCCTCATAGTTCTCAGATCAGAAGCTTAGGAACAGATAAAAATAATAAACCCCCATCTGTCTAACCAGGCACCAACCACTGTGTCATCGGAGCACCTGACAAATAAAGCATGTCCTAGAGAACATTTGTTGCCATTTATCTCAGGGATGTTGTATGGATGTTAATCTTTACATCTGGGTTTTACAAAACAACTAAAGACATGTGAGTGAAGGCACAGAGAACAAAATGACCAACAACTGCAGTTCTCCAGAGAGACCTGGACAGGCTGGAGAGGTGGGCCCAGGCCAACCTCATGAAATTCAACAAGGCCAAGTGTAAGGTCCTGCACCTGGGTAGGCACAATGCCAAGCACAGCTCCAGGCTGGNAAGTGTTGGAGTGGGTCCAGAGGAGGCCACCAAGATGCTGAGAGGGCTGCAGCAGCTCTGCTGTGAGGACAGGCTGAGAGAGTTGGGGTTCTGCAGCCTGGAGAAGAGAAGGCTTTGAGGGGACCTGATAGTAGCCTTCCAGTGTCTGAAGGGGGCCTACAGGAAGGCTGGGGAAGGACTATTGACAAGGTCTTGTAATGACAGGACAAGGGGCAATGGGTTTAAACTGGCAGAGGGGAGATTTAGACTGGATGTTAGGAGGAATTTCTTTGCAGTGAGGGTGGTGAGGCACTGGAACAGGTTGCCCAGGGAGGTTGTGACTGCTCCCTCCCTGGAGGTGTTCAAGGCCAGGTTGGAGGAGGCCTTGAGTGAGCTGTACTAGTGGGAGGTGTCCCTGCCTATGGCAGGGGGTTGGAACTAGATGATCCTTGAGGTCCCTTCCAATCTTACCATTCTATGATTCTATGATTCTATGATTCAGACCCCATGACACTTTTCACCACTGTCCAAGTACAAAGCTAGCTAATGAGGCAGTCCATACTTGTAAAGGATTCATACAGAAAAAGGCCTTTACTTTCTCTTACTGCACTATACTTTGTCTCAATTGCTCAAATGCTCCAGCAGGCCATCACAGCAAGTCAATTCTGTGTGTGCAAGTGTACCTAAAGTGATAAGGTATAGTCTTCCATTAAGACAATATGTTAGGTTGTAGTAGCTGGCAGGTGAGGCTAAGTGCATGTCTGTCTGTCTAACCCACCACAGTAGAATTCAAGAATACCAAACCATCCACAGTCCCATAACAATCCTGCATCCAGAGGAATCTAACTCCACCTTTTCCTCTGTGGTGGTGTCTCACAACCCTCATAGTAAAGAAGAGCAGTAAAGTAGTAATCGTAGTAAAGAAGTAGTAGAGTTTAGTATTAGTACTAAAGAAATTGTTTATTTTTTCCTACTGTGAAGGTGGTGACAAAGTGGAATGGACTGCCCAGAGAAGTTGTGGACATCTCATCCCTGGAAGTGTTGAAGACAAATCTGGATGAGTACTTCAACAAGTTGATCCAGTGGGAGGTGGCCCTGCCCATCAAAACTGGGATGGAACTAGATGATCTTCAAGGTCCTTTCCAACTCAAGCTATTCCATGACTCTAAGATATCTCTGCCCAGGATATTTCTACCTTGCTTTATTCATTTCAACATTTTGAATTTATTTTTTTTTTAATTACTTTGAGAAACTCAAAAGTAGACATTTCTGAGTTTTAATTGATCAGTGTTGTTTTTTTTTTTTCTTAAACAGGAAGCAACATAAAACATTTCAAACCTGGATTAAAAGTATGTAGGATGTAGATCACCTCCTGCAGTAAGTGTTGGAGAAAATTTCCCCTTCAAAGGAACATACTCTACTAACACAGAAAATTTCATTCCTTATCCAAACACTGACCCTTTCTTATGCCTCTCTGACTAAGTTGCATCCCAAGAGGCTAGAAGCCTAAGTGTTTTTCCAGCAATTATGCCTAATTACATAGTGATGCAAAGTGCCTTGAAATGAATAGGAGAAGACATTTGCAAGGAAGTGCTTTTATAATGCTTCTCATGATGTATGTCGTGGTTTGGGAGTTTCTCCCCCCCACACAGCTAGATTAACCAGGCTAACTCAGCCAGCTGGAAGTTAAGGAATGAAGTTATACTTACAGTGTGCAGAAATGTAGAAGCATATGTATACAATATATATACAGATATTTACAATTATATACAAGTTAGAAGGAATACAGAAATTAAAAATCCCTCCTCAGAAGCCAGACTGCCCAGGAGGACTCTCAAGCAACTCCCCTCCTTTCCCCCCTTAACCCCATATCTCAGAAATACCCAGATAAAGCTCTGTGTAGCTCACATGATAAATTTGCAGAGATCTGAGGTAAGATGTCAAAAGGCAACAAGGAGTTATAAGGATATGGTTAGATCAGGTGATGTAGGTTTCATACAGAGGAGTTAAGGCAAGATCCAGCCAGAGACACAAACCAAACAAGTGAGAAGTGAGTGCACTGTCTTATATTTTGACTATTTATAGCCCTCAGCAGAACAAATGAGTGATATAGACATCACTGTTTTTTCCTTTTCATAGCCAATGATCTAATTTCTCTCAATAAAATATTCTGATTAGTCTCAAACCAGCACAAGAGGTCATATAGTTAATTATTAAGTAGTTGAAGGAGTCTGAAAAATGCTTTCCAACACGGAAGGGCTGGTGAGTGAAGTGAAGCTGAA
>VWZE01003955.1:0-20051 GCA_013396675.1 Eubucco bourcierii
CTTACCATTCTATGATTCTATGATTCTATGATCAAAAGCTAGGGAATGTCTTGACCAAGTTCCTGAAGCTTCCATGAACAAATATAGATGATTTGATTTCTTACTGACAACAGAGCAGTGTAATATTGACCAGAAATAGTCAATATCTCAATTAATAAATCAGTGGGTTTGCATCAGAGTGTACCAGCTATGCTGTGAACTAGATTTTGGCCTGATCCAGTCTGTATTTCTGGATTTCTGATCATGTGCTTTATGTGCCATTTTAATGAGATTTTGAACACCACCACTCAAGTGAAACTCAAGTCTCAAGATTTATCTATCTTTATACTTTGCCTCTAAGACAAGAGATGTGAGGGGAAAAAAAAAAAAGAGGAGGCAATGCTGAAAGCAGCAAAGGTGTGTAAAAACTTAAAACTTTAGGGTCTGTCTTAGTTTAAAAGTTTTTTTTTAAATGTGACCTGCAGTTATACCTATCTATCAGGAAAGCCTTAGGCTTGTAATTGATTCCTGTCTGTCAGGCTCACACCACTAAAAAGTTTGAAATGAGCCTGGGAAATGATTTCTTCATGTGGAGATTGATTTTCTATAACAAGTACATAGGGAATATTTTCCTTTCCTTCTGCTTTCTTGAGCATGATATGAAAACTTTCATGGGATCAAAGAGTCCTCATCAAATAAAGGCTTTTCACCACTCTTTGTGCTTTGCAGAAGTCAATGTTCAGGAAAACTTTAGATGTTTCTTGTAACTCCTGAAGGGGTTTAGCTGGGAGACCTCATTTGTACTGGCTTACCAGCTGGCCCCAGGAACACACAGTGTTAGGGAACTCAGCAAACCCCATCCCATTACTTTTGCCCTTGTGTTAGGTGATATGTGGACCCTGTAGAGAGGACTGTGTCTGCCCAGTACTGGCCATATGCTGTCTCCATTATGTGTACTTTGGGTATGCCCACTTCAGCTCAGAAAGAGTACTAGAACTGGGATAGTAAGAGGTAGGAAAGAGAAATTAAATAAGTAGGACACTGGCTCAGCAAATTGATGATTTATAGGGAAAACAATGATACATATAATGATGAATGATGTGATGAAGGTAAGCAGGGAATGGCTATCCATTATTTCTAACAGCACAAGAACTATTTAAAACATCACAGAATCATTTAGGTCAGAAAAGAATTTTAAGATCATGAAGTCCAGATCATCATCATCATCAGGCAGACAGCTCAAGACTAAGAAAATAAATCAATACTTTGAAGTCTGCCAGATTCATAGAATCATAGAATGGTTTGGGCTGGAATGGACCTGCTAAGATCATCTAGTCCAACCCCCCCCGCAGTCAGCAGGGACATCCTCAACTTGATCAGGTTGCCCAGAGCCCTGTTGAGACTCACTATGAATATTTCCAGAGATGAGGCCCCAACCACCTCCCTGGGCAACCTGTTCCACTGGTCTGCCACCCTCATCACAAAGAACTTGTTCTTAACATCCAGTCTAAATCTGCTCTTCTCTAGTTTGAAACCATTGCCCTTGGTCCTTCATGTATGCCCCCTTCAGGTACCGGAAGGCTGCTACTAGGTCTCCCCAGAGCCTCCTCTTCTCCAGGCTGAACAACTCCAGCTCCCTCAGTCTGTCTTCATAGTAGAGGTGCTCCAACCTCCTGGTAATTTTCATGGCCCTCCTCTGGACCTGCTCCATCAGGCCCATGTTCTTTCTACATTGAGGGCTCTAGGCCTGGATGGAGTACTCCAGGCGAGGTCTCACCAGAGCAGAGTCAAGTGGCAGGATCACCTCTTTGGATCTGCTGTTCATGGAAGAAAGATCTGTAAAGGTCTATTAGACATAAGCTCTGGTTCTAGTCATCTTTCAGCCTTCCCATCTACTAGACATCTAAATGTATGAAAATATATAAATATTTGCTTTGTGTCCACAATAAGGAAAAGGAGAATTTGGTCATCCAGGCTATAAAAACGGTCTTAAAGGACTTGGAAATATTCAGGCCTGGTACATCAGTTGAAATGGGAGTGTTGCCAGCATAAAGGAGGTGACTATGACTTTGATATATTTTTCTCTGAAAGTAGTTTCATTACCCTTTCAGGCAACACAAAATTACTATTTTCCCTTGTGAAGGAGATGATCTCCTGTGGGAAGTGCAGTGATTCCACATTTTGCTCTTTTGGCTGTGGATCTCATAATGGTCTAGGAGGATGGCAATTATTCCCATCAGCCTGCAGATCAAGGCACTCAACAGATCAAATGAAAACAAACAAAAGGAAGTTGTAATCAAAAGCCCTTGCTAATGATTTGTGTGGAATCTGCAATACGTATTAATATTTTCTACTTCCCCCCTTCTAGGCATGACTCAGTGGGAGCCTTTCAGTGACATTCCCCTGACTATCTATTTTTTTACAAAGGAAAGAGAATGTGAAATGAAGAAAAGATTATTTTTTAATCTGGGACTCTGCTTGCAGTATGCTGGTGCCGAGATCTGATGCTTAAAGGCTACGTCCTGCTCTAACACACTCAGAAGGGGTTTATGGTTTGACAGAGCTGATCTCTGCACCTTAAGCTTTTGATTCACACATTTATAAAACTGTCTCTTAGATTCTTTTAATTAGTGGCAGGCTGCTCTTGGAAGGAAAAAATAATGGTTACGCATGGGAGCTGGCAGGAGTCTTCCTAAGTCCTTGAGCCAGCTGCTGCTCCGCGAGTTCAAAGGCAGCAGCAAACGCTCCTCACTTCTGACAACCAGGCCACTTTTATTTAAGTACCCTTCAGGCAGAAAAATGTGACATTTGTGGATTTACACTGCCTCTGTTTGCTTTTGCATCTGTTCAACGAGATCTGTGGGCAATGCTTTCCCATCCCTCGGTGCTGCTCTGAGGTTTTGTTAGCCAGTGGAGAGACTGGAAGCCTGGAGAGGGCAGGGTGACTACAAAGCGACCCATTTTGTTAACAGCAAGGAGAGGGCTCGATGGCTGAAAAACCTGCAGATGTAATTTTGGCATCCCTGCCCTGACAGGCTGTTGAACTGATCACGACTCGTGTCATTAAGATGATTTAATGTTCAATGCCAGCTGAGTTAAAAGGAAATTAATTTTACATGCAAACCATACAAAAGCATTGGAAGTTAACTCCAGAGAGGGATCATGTGAAAGGAAAACTTGCATGCCCAGATCTCCAGAAGAGAGTGAGACAACGATAGTGTTTTATACAGACATCTGGAAGGAATCAACTTGTGGTACCTTTGAATTCATCAGTAAAATGTTGTGCATGAATGTGTACATGTACACACAGTGTACATGAGGAACCTGATGAAGGTAGAACAAAAGGACTGGGGAAGGACTGGTAGTAGAGACTTCAGTCATCAGACAAGTAGCCCATTGCCCAGACAGCCCAGCTCCCATTTATTTGTTGTTGTGGGGAAACTAAAGAAAAGATACTGACAGAGGACTAAGAATTCACTAACTCACCACCTCCAGGCATCAGATCTGACCAGTTGTTCCTTTGTGCAAGCTCCTCACATACAGGGGGAACCAATCACCTCTACTGAGCAAACAGAGCCCACATGCTGACCTGGCTGGCAAACAGGCTGACTCAGGGGAACGTGCTGCAGCCTTGGAACACCTGAATAATATTTACAAAACCAAAGCCATGCTGATTATCTATGGTTGCAGGACTTGGCTGCCAAGGTGGGGCAGCTCTTCTGCTTTTGCCGGTATCTCCACAGTGCTGATGAACACAAGGGACCAAGCCACCCACAGCTCTGTGGCTGCCTTTGCCTCTTGCCCAGAGGTGAGGTGTAGAGTGCTGGGCACATGGCAGGACTTTGGACCCACTGAGCAACTGCAGCCCCCTCAGGCTTCACTGAAAAAGGCAGCTGGAAGAAGTTTGATTTCAGAGCAGCTTTTTTCTTGACATTGATTGCCGCAGACTGGCAGCCACTGGCAGGATTTCTTTCCAGCAAGGTTTTTAGGTATCTTGACAGTTCCATAAACTGTGCAGAAAAGCTACAGAAAGTTGTCAAGATCCATGTACTTCCTGTAGCACAAGTCTCCTTCATGCAGCTCAAGAAGCAATTCTTCCTGGTCCCAAAGGAAAGTCCTTAGTCAGAACGGGAGAAAAAAGCTGTTAGTACTGGGACAGCTAAACCCACCCCCAAGCTATTTTCAAAGTTGGAAACAGCAGTGGAGTTTGCTGCAGTCCCATGTAGGCTTGCAGACTATGACCCCTGCCCACACAGACCTCAAACAGCTGTGAGGTGTGATTATATGGCTCTTATATATGTGCCTCCGGACAGAATTCACCTTTTGATGCCACAGTGTGCTCCCACAACTCTCAGTACACAGCAGGGGATGCTTTACAAACAGAGTTGCCACATTAGAAGCAGCTGTGGCAGTAAATGTTTTATCTAAAGAGATAAAATGGTTTACAGCTCAGCCTCCAGAGATAGAGTTTAGAGCAGGGATTTTTTTTTGCCATTTAGACTCTTCTTAGTCAGAAGACAAGGAGGAGGGAACGTCCTTGTTTACTGAAGCACCTTGGCACCTCCCTTGGGGCAGACTCTGGGCTGGTTCAGTGGTAGCAGCAGTTGTCATGGCTATCCAGGAGCTCCCACAATTACAATGCAAGGTGCTTGCCCTCAGGTCTCTCTACACTCATCTCATATTTCCTATGTAGGAGCCCTGATAAGAGCAGCACTGAGGTTTTGTGGTAGAGCAGATTTGGCTGGGAAATAACCTTGTGGTGGAGCAATGCTCAAAGAGCCTCATCTGCTGGACTTCTCAACCTTCTAGAAAATCAGTGGCACAAAGGGGTCAGCATACTGTGGAGAATTTTTTTTTTTTTTTTAATTATTGAGTGTCTTTGAAGCTTTTAATAACCACACAAACCCTGCTGGAAGATTGACAGGTTTTGTACATATGTGAAAATCTGAATAGAATTGTCCTGCATGCAAAGAGAAGAGAAAAATACCTTTAGTCAATTTACATTTGAGGACATTAATTTTTTTAATAATCTTCTTGTTAAAGATGTTGGGAATAAAACTCACAAATACTCCATTGAACTTTCTCTGTGTTATGTTGAATTTGGATACTATTGGCATCAGGTATGACTTTTTCAAAATTGTACTGTGTGCATAAAATACACAGCCTGAGAAAGTCACCCTGTGCTTCATAAACTGCTACATGACGTAGGAGAGCTCAAGGAGCTGGGAAACACAGCCAGAGCAGTCATTTCATGTGCAGCTCCCTCCTGTAGAGTCCTGCTTGTGTGAGCAAGCCCTTTCTGCGACCTGCTCTGTTGTTCCCAATGCTGCTTTTATCCTTCCAAAGCTTTAATTACACACTTTCTGGGCTGCAAGGCTGGATGTCCAAATAACCAAGCTTTTTCTTTTTTAACCTTCTGTTTCTTTCAATCCCAAAGGATGAGCTGGCATCAGAAGAATTTAAATGAAGAGAGGCAGCAGCAGGAAGCAGAAGTTACTGAAGCTAATCCGGCATATCACTGTCACAGCTACTCATGGGCCTATGAGAACAGAAAGAGGGAGCAGCATCAAGCCAGGAGGAAGCTCTGTTTAGCATCAGTAATTTGCATCTTCTTCATGATTGCTGAGATTATAGGGGAGTATGTTTGCCCAAAGAGAGCTCAGGTTGATGCCCAGCACATCCCTGTCCACGCAGTTTGCTATATACTCTGACTACAGGCAACTATGATGCACAGAGGTGAAGCCACCTGGATACTGTAACTCTCTTTTCTCCCTAATCTTTAAAAGAATTATGGAGATTTGAGAAGTAAAATTATCAAACTATTTTTATGTGCTCATTTAAGGATCAACACAAAGATCAGATCATAGAATCATAGAATGGTAAGGTTGGAAGGGACCTCAAGGATCAGCTAGTTCCAACCCCCTGCCATAGGCAGGGACACCTCCCACTACTACAGGTCACTCAAGGCCTCCTCCAACCTGGCCTTGGACACCTCCAGGGAGGGAGCAGCCACAACCTCCCTGGGCAACCTGTGGCAGTCTCACCACCCTCACTGGAAAGAACTTCTTCCTAACATCCAGTTTCAATCTCCCCTCTGCCAGTTCAGACCCTTTGTCCCTTGTCCTGTCATTGCAAGACCTTGCCAATAGTCCCTCCCCAGCCTTCCTGTAGGCCCCCTTCAGATACTGGAAGGTTATTCTAAGGTCTCCTGGAAGCCTTCTCTTCTCCAGGCTGCAGAGCCCCAACTCTCTCAGCCTGTCCTCATAGCAGAGCTGCTGCAGCCCTCTGAGTATCTTTATGGCCTCCTCTGGACCCGCTCCAACACTTCCATGTCCTTGTGCTGGGGGGTCCAGTTAATAGTCTGAACTGTTCTCCCAGGTCCCATTTGGCTAAAAGTGGTTAGCACATCTTAGCATCATGTCACAGAAGGTTTCTAAAAAAACCACAGAAAGTTTCTAATAGATTGGATTATATTTTTTTTTAATGTAAACAATTAAAAGACTATATATTTGTTGAAGCAAACAAGTCCTCCACATTGATGAACTCTGCAAGCAGCAGTCTTTACAAATTCCAGGGAAATCCAGGGCTAGATTCACCATCTGCTTTGCTTTAGTTAAGTCAATGTACTTATACCAGGGCACATTTATCTTTTTAAACTGGCCTGCTGTTGTGTTTCTGGATCAATGGAAGATTACTCCCCTGTCTAATTAGCTTTCACTTCTGGAACCATCCTACAATATCTAATATTAAGTATTTGGCAGGCTCATAGGGCATTAGCTTTCATTTTGTCCCACTGATCTACTCTCTGCACGGCTTCTGTGGTATTTATACCCACCTGATAATGTCTGGATCTCTCATTTCCCCCTCTCCACAGTGAGGTGATGTAAGGCATCAGGAATGCCACCAGAATTTTGTCACCAAGGGAACGGAACAAAAATTAGCCCGGAAGACCTCTGAAACGCATTTTCCCAGTTTCAGTATCTCTGGAGTCCCATGAAAATTAAAATTAAAGCCTTTGCATTCCCTGCAGGTGAGAAGTGGAGGCCCTGAAAGAGTTGCTGCATTCCCACCTACCTCACCATCTGCCAAACCCAGCAGGGACTTGTCCAACTCTTCCCTCCTATGCATGAAGCCCTGTTTGTAGGTCACATGCATTTTCCCCACGACAACACATGCATAGCACTAATCTCCATGCAGTAATTCCAGTGCTAGAAGTAATGCATTATTAACAAACCAGCAGAAGCAGTAGGCTTTAGTTTGGTGAATGCAGCAGCCTTAGAGGATAATTGGAAGGACAGATGATATGTTAACTAAATGTTTCATTTTGCTTAATGAATCATACAGCCTTTTTTCGCAGTGACAGCTTAAGTAACAAGCTTGAAGACCATTTTGCTTCAGACCATTACACTTTGACAAACCAGTTATTAACTGCAGTTACAGGAGGCAGTCTATGGAGATTTTTGTAATTATGAACCACACGTTTAATTTTTCTAATCGTTAGGCTAGACTGCCTGTGCCCGGTGATTGACCACTGACTGACTGACATTTTCTACTGCTTTCTCATATACAAAGCTGTAAACATCCATTGTGGGTAATAGTAAGTCATAAAGACCACTTGTTGGGAGTATTGACACAAAGCAATAAAAGCCCATAACTATTACACAGGGCCTTCTCTTAAGGGCAAACGGCTTCTGTGGGCATTATTATGCTAAACAGAAGCAATAAAGCCTTTCCAGAGGTTAGGAAGTTGTGCTTCTTTGAATCTCTGCGTCTTTCCCGTGGTATTTTTGTTCCAACCATTTGTGCTGGCCCTTACTGCTCTCCCAAAAGGGGCACTGTTGGCTGAGCCTGATACACAAACTGTCTCAGAAAGACAATTATCTTCTGTTCTTCTGATGCAGATGAGTCCCAAACTCCGTAGTTTTGGAGGTATCAAACCGATGACACCCTGTGCACAGCCCTGATGCAAAAGTACTTTCCAAGGATTTTCAATCACTGAGGACTACATGTGGATTTCTAAGTAATTTCTTTCCTTTTGGGCACTAGAAGGAGAGGTAAACCCAGCATGTGTCCTCATGTTAAAAAGGAATATAAAGACTTGACCAGGTTGCTAAGATAAGCAAGCTATGATTTCAGAAACTCACCCAAAGGCATCAGATACAGCAGTAATACTTAAAAAAATAATCTGCCAACACATTTCAAAGACAGCAGGCTAGAAGTAAGCTTTTGTAATGCTATCCCACAGAGCATGGGAACACAGCACCTAAAATGCAACAGGGTTTTGCAGGCACCTTGCTCTCTACGTGTTTGCTTGCTGAAAGTTAACTGCTACCTTGGTTGTTCACATCTGTGCACTTTCAGACAAACCTGCTTCCCTCTGCTGTGCAAAATTGCTTCCCACTCGAGAAGCAGTGACCCTGCCAACAGTGGAAGCCATGACCAAGAAATATATGTGCATTTACACCTGGGCATACTCCGGGAAATCCCTCTTCTGTGGAATTTTTCACTTTACTGCAAAGAATGAGATGCCTCCAAATTCTGCAGTTGTGCTTGCCCCCTTTTGAGAAGCAACTTTCCAGCAGCTGTATATGGGAGGTATAGAGGCAAAAGAGAAAGATGCTGTGTGCCTTATATGTGCAATATACAATCTCCTGCGGTGACAAACCATGCAGTATTAGGTGTATTAATCTAAAATGGGGGGGGGGAGGAAAATACACAGGCACTCCCTCCTGCTGACATGAAGACTTTCCATCTCTAAGTGAACAAGAGATATGTCTACATGTCCCCTTGGCAGTGGTATTTTGCTGAAGGTTTGAACGAATCATTTTGTGATGTTTTCCAGCATTCATTGGGCTGTGATCAGGAGAAGCAGGTGAACTGCAATTAATTAAATGCCAAAAGAATTATGGAAATCTGTTGCTAAATACAGAAACTGGACATTTTGGCTGTATTATCTCATATTCTCATCTTTCTACATTTTCACTCTGATGAAAAGATTCCCCTGCTATAACAAGTTGGCCAGACAGCTTCCTGCCTGTGATCCCTGTCTTCTCTCGTGGCCACTGGCAGCTGGGGCAGCTTAGAGCAATCTTTTAGTTTCTTTGGATTTGCCTTTCGCTCTGAGACATAGTTAGAAGAATTTGGCAATATAATTATATTTGGCTTAGTGGTTAAAAGAAATGTGGCTTCAGATAACCTAAAACGGTTTGGGTCGGTTTTGTTTGTTTTCCAGAATTCACATGAAATCCAAACCCCTCCAAAGTAAAATGACATTCAGCTGCGTTTTCCCTGCTCTAGCAGGAAAATTAAATCATGCATTACAGATGCAAAATGATAGATTAGTTCTGAGTACAGAATATTTGTCTCTATGCCCCCATCAAAATGGCTGGTTATTTATCACAGCTTTTATACTAGGACCTTTCATTTTATTCCCATTGAGTGTTGCCTGTGAGAAATAAACAGTTGGGCATACAGCCATCCAAAACTCAGGAACAGCATGCATATGTTCCTGTAACAAATAGGAAATGAATCCCATAACCTAATTCCCTGAGTTTTTGTATGCATATGAAAATATCAGCAGTCTGTGGAAAGATAGCAGGAGAATACTGGAAATATGATCCTTACTGCTGCTTCTCACAAAGAAATATGATATTAAAATAGTCCTAATGAAACAGTCCAACAGTAATGTAATCCCAGCACTAAAGTATCACAACTCTATTGTCCTTAGGACTTTTTTTCTCAGACAAAGAAATTTAGCTCAGCTCTTTCTGTTAAATCATAGCTTTCACTGCATGAATGAGGTACAAAACGAAACTATCTTCATTGGAAGAGTTTTGGTCACAGAAAACTGAGTGTTCCCTTCAATTCACAGCAAAGGAGGTCTCAAGTTAGGTCGGGATAATTGAAACTTCTGAGCAGAGTCGTGATATGGATTGGGTGTTTCACACAGGTGGGCAGATCGCCGGGAGCCTGGCGGTGGTCACGGATGCGGCACACATACTTGTGGACCTGACCAGCTTCCTCATCAGCCTCTTCTCCCTGTGGATTGCCTCCAAACCTCCCACCAAACAGTTAACTTTTGGGTGGCACCGAGCAGGTAGCAAACATATCACAGTATAAACATGTGGAAGGGGAAAGGGAAGTCATCACAGCCAGGGACTGGAAAAAGTGCTGATGTGTAACACAGGTCTGCAGATATTTAGAGATTGTGCAGTGATGTGCTCAAAGCCCCTAGAACACGGAACAAACATAGCAAGCCAGTGAGCTCCAGAGAAGTAAAGAGCATGCTCCTGTCTTGTCTACAAATATGTCTGTCAGTTCATCTATTTAATATAGTCTTGAGGTGGTGTTTGCTGGGGCTAAGATTTCCTCAGTAACTTGAGTGCAAGGAGGACTGAGTCCTCAAGCTACTGTGAACCACAAGTTTCTAGAAAATCATAGAATGGTAAGGTTGGAAGGGACCTCAAAGATCATTTAGTTCAAACCCCCTGCCATAGGCAGGGACACCTCCCATTAGAACAGGTCACTCAAGGCCTCCTCCAACCTGGCCTTGAACACCTCCAGGGAGGGAGCAGCCACAACCTCCCTGGGCAATCTGTTCAGCAATAGCCATAAAACGGAGACTCTTCTCTATTAATTGAATGATAAAGCAACTCATTCAGTTATTTTTTTAATGATAACAATGTTATATTTGTAGAAAACCAAAAGCCTTTAACATTTACCATTTTCTTAAGTATTCTCCCTGTGTATCTCTATTGCTGCTGGGGTTTTATCAGACGGAAACGCCAGTAGGTTTTTAAAGTTCTCAGTCAAAATATATTTACAGATGACTTCTAATGCTGAAAGACATGCAATCAAACACAAGGTCTTTTACAAAAGGCAAGACACAAGTAAAATATCAGCCATGAGAAAAGCATTTCTAGAGGGATAAGTGGAGATTTAGACACCTAAAATATCAGTACCTACATGTATGTCAGCACAGATAAGCACAGGCTCCAAGTGTCTGACATGTTCAACAGAAATCTAGACTCCATTCATCTTCCTAAACACAGAAGTCTAGTGCTACATCCTTGGGATGTCTGGCAGCTGTTGCACAAGACCCACAGAAGACTGCACAGGATGCCAGGCACAAGACCAGGGCATTTCAAATGCCACCAGACACTCATAGGAATCACTCCCATTCAGCCAATGGAACGGGAAGCTGTGTGAATCACTGTTAATTTGATGATTGTTGCCCGCAAAGGGAGCTTAGACACTTAGCTCACACCTACATGTAGACATTCTAATTTTGTTGTCTCTGTCTGGAAATTAATTCCATGCTCAATGTCCTAGGGCTCAATTTAGTTGTTCACATGTACTTGATTAGTGCTGTTTCAAATGTCCTAATCTAATCCAGTCTCTAGCTGCCACTCCAGAAGTCTATGGGTTGTCTATACATCCCGTATCAAGCCACACATGAAGGTGTCAGCGTGTCTCAAATATCTCTAGACACCTGCACACCTAAACTGAGGACTTGGATAATAAATGTTTCAAGGATGTTTGATATGAAGGTCCAGTAGCAGCTTCTGACTCAGGATGTTTGGTGACCAAGGTTACCTGAAACTACAAAATGTACCAGGGAATACATATGCTGTACTTGTCTTTAGATTGCTCTGTAAATGTGTTCTAACAGCTCAGCTGGAAACAGGCTGCTGGGTGACAGAGAGGTTTAATATGACAAAGCATGGTTGTCATTATGTAGACAGCACACAGCTGAATTTCCCAGCATTATCAAACTAGTTCTTGCCACCACTTGATTCGTAACTACTTTTCATGTTTATGCTCTCTTAGCCTGGGAGGCTCTGGGCAACCTAGTTGAGGATGCCTCTGCTTACTGCAGAGGAGGTTGGACTAGATGATCTTTGGAGGTCCCTTCCAATTCAGACCATTCTGTGATTCTGTGTGAAAGTGAAAGAGAGAATTATCTCTTACAGCCTCACTGTTGGTTGGTGCTAGATTATTTTAGTATTTTTGTCATTGCAATGCAGAGCCTCAAAACAAATCTTTCCCTTTGCATCCTGGTAGCAGAGAGCCTTGCATCAGATGTCCAGTGTCTATTTAATTGCATTCTAGGACAGTTATCCTGCTTTTTGTTTATTTTCTGATCTATATTTCCAGTTTAATATGCAGGTGACTTCCTTAATATAGTAGCTGAGGGCAATCAGGTGAGTGGCAGAGTTGCTGTGCACTGACTACCAAGGTCTTGCAGCTGCAGCCCTCTGTGACACTGGAAGCTGGGTTTTTGCTTCTTTCGACAAATAGGGTTTGTCCTGCAAAGGCTGGATATGATGGGGTGCAGGCTTAGAAGCCATCTGAATGCCTCCTGTCCTCGAACTTAGAATGAGGCAATAGTAGAACCAGTAAAGACAGCTATAAATTTTAGACAAAATGATTCATTTGATAAGCATCTGAAGCCTGGACTGTTGCAAAAGGTGTGGCCCTTAGAAAAATATACTCATCATCATAAGTTGAGTTTCTCCTGCATTCTGGCCTGAGAGTGGAGGGCTATGCAAGTTCTTCACCCTTCCTGGCCATCTACTGCCTTTCACTTTATTGTGAGCTTTCATTTTCTTTGATGTTGTTTCAGTTGTGCTCATAAAGTGCCACATTTACTCATTCAAGTCACACTCCAATTACTACTCCCACATCCTATTAAAAACATGTTACACACGTTCATACAAATATCCCTGGACCTCTCCTATGGCAGTGCAATAAAAGGTGGCCTTGGGAACTGGATTTATTTGAGCCCAACTCAGAGCCAATAGAGACAAAATTAAATTTTGTTGCCCCAGGGGAAAAAAATAGCTTCTTTTGTCCTCACCACGGTTGGTTGAACAAAAATAATTTTGTGGCATTGGCAGGATGAGTTCTGGAAGAGAGGAAGGAGAGGCTTTGCTGGCAAGACCTCACTGGGGGCTGTCACTGCATTTCTGAAATGTGAAGTGACAAGAGCTGTGCAGAAACAAGGGAGGCTTTTGGAGGGGCAATACCTCTGTAGCGGGTTTTGGTGAGCTGTGCCTCTCTCCTTCCCTCCAACTTCTGCTCCCATGACCAGATAATCTTGTTGGGAAAGAAGGGTGGGTTCCTAGGGTCTCCGACCCAGGGAAGGGGTGGCAGGGCCAGACAGCTACCTAAGATGTAAGAGAATTGCTCTTTTATCCTTCCTTACCATTAAAGCTCCTTTTGCTCCTACCCAAACTCCCCAAATTGTCTTTTTCACCTCTCTAATTTCTGCAAATGCTTCATGAACTCAGCACTGGAAAGGGGACAAAAGGAGGAGTAGACAGAACATGGTTAGACCACCACATCCATAGGGCTGCAATTTGCTACAACCAGAAAATGTTTTGTCCTGTTTTCTGTGAGCACACAAGAATTAACTCTTCTGGCTATAAAGCTTACAGATCTGGAACCATTAGCACCAATCTCTTAAAATGTGTAACATTGCTGTTATGTCTCTTGTTAAAATCAGATTGTTTTATTTCCTAGAAATTCTGGGAGCTTTGGTGTCTATGATGATCATTTGGATGGTGACTGGTGTGTTGGCATATTTGGCTAGCATGAGGCTGCTACACCCCAATTACAATATTGATGCTACAGTGATGCTCATTACCTCTGCTTGTGCCGTGCTCGCCAACGTCCTGTGAGTTGTTTTGTTTTCCTCTCAATATAACTTTTGAACCTTGATCCTGCTGCTGTATTTCAATAATAAATCCTACAGAGATATTTGCCTGGAAAATATCAGACCCCACCTGGAGTACTGTGTGCAGTTCTGGAGCCCTCAGAACAGGAAGGACATGGAAGTGTTGGAGCGGGTCCAGAGGAGGGCCATGAGGATGATCAGAGGGCTGGAGCAGCTCTCCTATGAGGACAGACTGAGAGAGTTGGGGCTCTGCAGCCTGGAGAAGAGAAGGCTTCCAGGAGACCTAATAGTAGCCTTCCAGAATCTGAAGGGGGCCTACAGGAAGGCTGGGGAGGGACTATTGACAAGGTCTTGCAATGACAGGACAAGGGGCAATGGGTTTGAACTGGCAGAGGGGAGATTTAGACTGGATGTTAGCAGGAAGTTCTTTACAGTGAGGGTGGTGAGGCACTGGNATTCTATAAAATATAAAGTGTTTATGGGAAGGGGTAGAGAAAAGACATCCTGCTTCTCATTCAAGGTTGCAGTTACACTCTTCCTTTTTGTTAGCTTCCATGCTGAGAAGGCACATTATGAATGCACAAACTTCAGGGAAAGATTAACCTCCATCTCGGTTTTTATTAGATGTCAGAACATTCAAGAACTCCATATGAAGTGAAGCCTCATTAATTACCCCACTCACAGCCTTTTTTATTTATATGCAGAACAATGATTTGCCTGCTTAGCCACTACAGATTTTTACTTAGTGTGTTCAGCATTCAGAAGTGAGAGCAGCGATGACGTGTGTGACATCACTGCTTTCAGAGATGCAATAACCCCACTGATGTTTGTAGCTTTACATCTCTTGCAGACTGAGCCTGATTCTGCATCAGACGGGCCATGGGCACAGCCATGGTGCACAGGCCAGGGAACATCTGTTGTCCCCTCTGGAAAAGCCAGCTCTGAGCAATGCCAGCTTGAAGGCAGCCTTTGTGCATGCCATTGGAGATCTGTTCCAGAGTATTAGTGTGCTAATCAGTGCACTTATCATCTTCTTTAAGGTTAGTTTTATTTGTTCACTTGTCTTCCTTGCAATAACAGCTGATTTGATAGCATTGTGACACTAGCTACTATGTAAATATTTTCTTCATCTTAATGATATAAACAATAATTTAGCCAAATAAAGACAATTATGCTTGGGAATGACCATTGAGAGTGTAACCCTTGCTCCTTGGTGTTTCAATTGCAAGGAGGATACTTTGGTGCCTTTCTTTTTCTTCTTACATAGCACCTTCATTCCCTGTGCTGAGGCTCCCTAACTGGCAAAGGAGGTCAGCACTCATTCTACACTAGATGAATGAAATGTATCATTCTTAGAGATTAACTAATTAAAAATGGAAATAACCAACAAAACTGAAATTAACAAACTGATATGTCCATGTTTTTCTAGCCGGAATACAAAATAGCTGACCCGATCTGCACATTTGTGTTTTCCATCTTTGTTTTGGCAACAACCATCACCACTTTAAGGGATATTTTGATTGTATTAATGGAAGGTAGGACCTGATTTGAGAATGAACACAGTTATATTTTGGTTTTTTCTATCTCTTTCTCCAAGGGGCTTACACTCACTGGCAAAAGTGCAGTGGCACACTTCTGTATCGGTTTCCACTGTTCTCATGATTATTATAATACTTTACACTTAATTACAATTTTAATCAAAACTGTTCTCTGCTGCTGCACTAAAAGATTTTTACAAATGCCAACTTTCATAAAAAAAAAACAACAACTGTGTTTTGCTAATGAATTCTCAACGTGTCCCTAAAATTGAGTTGCTTTTCTTTGTTGTAACACTGCTTTTTGCCACCCCTTGGTGTATGAAATGTCTACACGCTTTGTTCATTGGGTTCATTCATTCACCCATGTGAAATATGAGTCTTTGCAAAAAAACCCAACAAAACAGACCAACAACAACAACAAAAAAAAAAAAACCCAAACAAAAACCCCAGAAAATAAGATTGTGCTTTGAACTGTGTCTGCGAAATGGACTGAGTGCAAGAGGTAGAAGTTTAAAAGGTTTTTAGTGACTCTAGTCCAGAAAAAGGAAGCCAATGGAGCTTTCCAATCGTGTTCAGGTGCAGGAGAATAGACAACCCTCAGCACATCAGCAGGAAGAAGAACTGGGTTTAACAGTTGTCCCAGTTTAGGGCCAAGTGATGGTTTGGGAGTTACCTGCCCCCCCGCCATGAAAATCACCCAGACTAGAACTCAGCCAGCTGGAAGTTAAGGACCGAAGCTCTATTTTCAGCTTAGCACAATGTACAAGCAGAGATATACACTATAGACAGGAATAGTTACAGAAATATACAAGTTAAAGGTAATACAGCAACACAACTCCCCTCCCAGAAATCAGAGTCCCCAGGAGGGGCTCCCAACCACCCTTCCTCCTTCTTCCCACCCCTCTACCTTACCCCAGGGTCTACCTTATGTGCAAGGAGAGTTTGGAGGATGGGCAAGGGGGGTTAGAAGCAGAATGATTAGTTGGGTTACACAGCAGAAGGCAAGAAGACACAGCAGCTCCCAGAGACACTCTGTGTTATCTATGTGTCCTTGCTTTTATACATCTCAGCAAGCCTGAGAGTGAAATAGACATCACCATTGTTTGGTTTTCACAGCCTATAATATAATTTTTGATTAAAACATTCCAATTAGCCTCAAACCAGCACACCTGGGATGGGTTTTGGTCTCTGTAGTTTACTTAAAGGAACCACCCAAATTATCACAATAGTCTTTCATCCTGTCAGCTCTGGGCCTGAGCATTTGATTTGCAAGGGCAAATAACTTGAGCAGTCGTAGATGCGTGGTTTGGCCTTCCTTACACTCATTAACACAACACAATCTCTTCCTTCTCTTATGAAGATAAAAGGATGAAAGTTAAAGGTAGTTGTAACCATATAGGTTTTGAATCATAGAATCATAGAATGGTAAGGTTGGAAGGGACCTCAAGGATCCCAAACCATTACATAGAATCACAGAATGGTAAAGTTGGAAGGGACCTCAAGGATCATCTAGTTCCAACTCCCTGTCATAGGCAGGGACACCTCCCACTAGAACAGGTCACTCAAGGCCTCATCCAGCTTGGTCTTGGACACAAGTGAGTCATTGTCACAGTTTGCATAGCCCACCTGCTTCTCTCTTTCACTTAGCACCTACTCCTGCTTCAAGAAGGAACTTCCCAATACTGTTTTACAATGAAGCTTCACCCTAGGCTTAGTTTGCTTTCAGTGATTATGAAACAGTGATACATTTGAGTAGAAGTGTACCTAGACAGAGTGCAGCAGCTGCTGCATCTCAGCTGCCAAAAAATCATTTGATTACTGGGAAAAAAAAAAAAAATCAAACTACTAGGAAGGTCTGGCAACCCCTGACACTCAGGGAGACCCTGAATTGATCACTGCTTTTCCTCAGAGCAGTGATTCCCAGCTTCTGTAAACAATGCTGACGTCACAATGGACAATGCTCTGCTTCCCTCTGGAGCAAGCCTTTTTATGTTGTCCTTCTCGGGAGGGCTCTGGAATCAGACTCCTACCTCCTAAAATGGATATTCCAAATATTCTCAAGGGAATTTGAATGTTAAGAGCTGGTATTGGAGGTTGCTGTTACCCCACGAATCCATGCATCCTGGGGTGTCAACCTCACAGCCTCTGCAACTGACTGTGCCATGCAAGCACTACCTGTCTGTGGTTTTCTCTAAAGAACAGGTGCATCAGATCCCAAGTCAGTACTCCATACAGCATATAATTTTCTTTATAATTATATAAAGAAATATAAAATTTCTTTATAATTATATTATATTATAGTTATAATTTTCTTTATAATGCACAGGACAAAGCATACAACACTGAAATCATTAACTGTTACCAAAATAATTGTCAGTTACAATATAAAAGACGAGATTAACCAATACTACTCTTATCATCATTCTATTATCATATTATTAAACTGGTAGCATTAAAAGTATTTTTTCAGTTTACTGATTCAAGGGAAGCATGATGAGCAACAGAATGAGGGGACACAGTCTCAGGCTGTGCCAGGGAAGGTCTAGGCTGGATATTAGGAGGAAGTTCTTCACAGAGAGAGTGATTGGCATTGGAATGGGCTGCCCAGGGAGGTGGTGGAGTCACCGTCCTTGGAGGTGTTCATGGAAAGTCTGGATGGGGCACTTAGTGCTGTGGTCTAGTTGATTGGATAGGGCTGAATGATAGTTTGGACTGGGTGATCTTGGAGGTCTCTTCCAACTTGGTTGATTCTATGATTCCATGATTCTATGGTTCTATGGTTCTATGATTCCATGATTCTATGATTCTATGATTCCATGATTCTATGATTCCATGATTCTATGATTCTATGGTTCTATGATTCCATGATTCTATGATTCCATGATTCTATGATTCTATGGTTCTATGATTCTATGGTTCTACGATTCTATGATTCTACGATTCTATGGTTCTGTGATTCTATGATTCTGTTCACATGAGCATAGAGGTGTATTTCCAGACTCCAAGCCTCACTCCAGGGTAGGTCTGTAGTTAAATTTCTTGGTCAAATTTGGATTGAGATTAAACCATGAATTTCATGCTGCAACTCTGTTACAATTGTCCTGACTCTGAATGAGGGTCATCAGCACCAGTGTCATGTGTCAGAAAACTCACCTAGAAAAACAATTGATGATCTGCTCAATAACTGGTCCTGGAACCTAACCTCATCTAAGATTCCTGATCCATTTCAGTCCTTATGTTCACCTTTCCCCTCTGCTAAACAGATGCTTCTTTCATGTAAATGTATTGAGGACAGGATCCTTCAGAGGTGCTCAACTGATGACCATAAAATCTGCATTCACAAAAGATGTTGGTACAAAACCAGGACATGATCTAGCTACACAGCTCACTTCCCAATGTAAACTGGACTCTCAGAGTATCTTCTAAGACATGCATGAGTCTCATTTTTCTATGGAGAAGTATAAAACCAAGGATAAGATTGAATTCCTCAGTGAAGTCTGAAAGGGATAGGCTTTCTAAAGGATGGAATTTTTAAATAAATATGACATGTCTAGCTGAATAATAGCTCATGATGCCTTTTGCACTACTGACCATCATTCTTATCTTTTCAAAATATTTTTCTTCCACCCACATCCTTATAAGGAACAGCAAAAGAACTTGGTTATGATGCAGTGAAAGCAAGAATTTTAGCAGTTGAGAAAGTGGAGTCTGTTCACAACCTTCATCTTTGGTCTCTGACAACAAATCAGACTCTTCTGTCTGCCCATGTTGCCACAGGTCAGTAAATTTCTCTAAACAGGGAGGAAGTATTCAGCTGCTGCCTAGTAAAGGTCAGTTTCTTTTGATTGGGATACAACTGGCTATAGCTGTTGCTTTTTAAAACAAATGTCATCGTTTTGTTGAAAAAATAGCAACCACAACAACTCTCAAACCCTCCTCCCAGAAACCTTACCAAAATGACAGGACCAAATGCAAAACTTGGAAACTGTAGAGGTTGTGGAGCAAGGAATTGAAGTGCAAGATATTTAAAATAAATTAGAAAAACTAGACCCAGGATGGATTTTCCTCACAATATCAAATCTATTTTAGATATCAAACTTCAAAACTGTTGATATCAAATCTGTTTTAGAGTGGATTTATCAAACTTCAGAACTGTTGATCCCTTAAAATTTTTTTTTTACAGTGCAAATCTTCATTCCTGATGCATCTCTAGCTGTTAAACAATCTTTAAACATAGCTTGGAGTGTAGAGGTACCTTCAGGGGAACAACTGATCTTTAAAAATCCTCTTTTAAACATGTAGTCTTTATCCCCGTTGACAAATTGTCTACTACGCAGATCAGTTTTCTTGTTTGTCTCTTCCTTTGTACATGCTAAGGTTTATTAAAACAAAATATTCCATCAGAGTTTGGCCTAGGAAAGGTTGAGAGACAAAGTCTCACATGGAGCCACTCTTCCTAAAAAAAAGTGGGGTCTATCAGCCACCTGAACCACTTGGCACTGTTTCTACTCCCTGACTGGATGAACTGATGTTTATTAAGCATCCCTGCTTTCCTCCACACTTCTGCCAAAATGAATTTCTGTGGTGATTACTCTTAGCTCTGCTCTTGCCAAAATTACATATTCCATGCACATTTGAATGAACATATTTTTGCTGACGTGCAGGTTCCTGAAAGGAGGATAAAAAGGACAAGAAACACTTCTCAAAACACACTTCTGTTAGTAGTTTGCAAGTAGTTTCTGTCAGTCAACACTTACCCTGCTTTAAATTACTGCATATTACTGTGCGCAGCCCAGACAGCAACCGAGTGCTGGGCTGCAGCAAGAGCAGTGTGGGCAGCAGGGCAAGGGAGGGGA
>VWZE01003955.1:20292-30710 GCA_013396675.1 Eubucco bourcierii
TGCCCAGGGAGGTTGTGGCTGCTCCCTCCCTGGAGGTGTTCAAGGCCAGGTTGGAGGAAGCCTTGAGTGACCTGTTCTAGTGGGAGGTGTCCCTGCCATATTAGATGATCCTTGAGGTCCCTTCCAACCTTACCATTCTATGATTCCATGATTATATTTCATGCATTGTGATTTTCTTTCTGTTTGCTATCTACAGCAGACACAGCAGACAGCCAGAAGATTTTAAGAGATATTACCCAAGCCCTGTTTGAGCACTACAGCTTCCATTCCATCACCATTCAGATTGAGTGGGGAGAGGATCAGAAACAAGACTGTGTCTTCTGCCAAGAGCCCAACAATTAAAGGGAGGAGTACACTACGTGAAATGGCAACCACTCCTCTTACAAGTCAATGGAGAATATATGTGCTGATTATATTTCATTGGTTAAAAACAAATGTTAATTAACTGAACTAATAAGCCCTGCAATTGTGAGCAGTACATGGACCTTTATTTGTTGGCAACACCTACCAGAAGAGAACATGTATTAGGGCCATCCATCAGCTAGATTACCTGTCCATCAGCAGTTACTTTCAATTGCAAGAGAAAGTAACTAAATTATTCTTAACTAGAGCAGCAGATGGCCACTAGAAAGACATTTAAGAGTGTCTGTTTGTAATCACAGGTAACAAAGAGCTAATCAACTTTCATCTGCTTGGTGTCAGCAAAGCTCAACACAACTCAGGATGAAAGAGGGTATTTAAAGTAGCACAAAGGATGAGGAGATCTGAGAAAGAAAGCGATGGTGGTACCTTCTCTCCCCGACCTGTGGTAGACACTACTCCTGCTGCATATTAAGGGATGTATCAGATGTGCGCCACAGTCTGCACTGTGGATCCCAAAAGGATTCATTCCCCTCACACTTGGCAAATAGCTCTTTGTTTTCCAGGTAGCCCTATCTATTCTTCAGCTAGCTCTTTCAGCCTGACACTGGCAATATTCTCTACTCCTAAGACAACCCATTGTGATAGATGACTTGGGTGACCCAAGTTGTGATAGAGCATTAATAGTGAATTTTGGGGTGTCCATGTCAAAAAGTACTGCTGGGTTGTGACCAGGTGCTCCTAGAAAAGGAAAAAAAATATATTAATAGGATAAAAATAAAACTTTAGACCATTGTGAACATCACATCTAGTGTCCTTTGCAATGGTGTGTTACCCAGTAATGCTACATCCTTAAAGTTATATACAGATTGCCCAGGGAGGTTGTGGCTGCTCCCTCCCTGGAGGTGTTCAAGGCCAGGTTGGAGGAGGCCTTGAGTGACCTGTTCTAGTGGAAGGTGTCCCTGCCTATGGCAGGGGCTTTGAACTAAATGATCTTTGAGGTCCCTTCCAACCTTACCATTATATGATACCAGATAATTAAAAACTAATTTGCCATATTATACAGCCATTCCCTGTACAGGGAAAGGATGTGCCTCTCCTTCAGGCAGCTAATTCTCATATTCCTTAGAAGGATTTATTAAATCTTCCTCTCCTGCATACCTTGCAATGGTTACTGCAGAACTGGGAAAAAAAAAGAGTCAGGCCTTGCTCCAGTGCCTCTATGTTTGTCCATTCAACTGAATTAAACTGCTACCTGTTGGCAAAACCGAGACATTGCACTTAGAAGTGTGTGCCTGTTTCTTCAGTTCTACCTTGGGCCTTAACAGTGCAGCTTCACTCTCCATGCAGAGACAGACACAGAACTAGATGTGATGCCATCCCACTCCCCAATCCTCAGTCCCACAGCCATGGGGCTCACTTTATTAACAGATTTGTTAGAATAGAATAAAGTATCCCATACCAAGTGGTATTGTCTAGATTGACAGCTGGAAAAGGCACTGTGTTATTAAGGTATAAAGAGACATTGCTTTTTTAGGGAATTTAGTTTTATTTGCAACAGGTTCGCATTAGTTTTCTACTTTATCATCCTAAGGAGAATAGAATTTATTATTAGGGGCTTTTGGCTATGGATAATACATAACTATGTGAAGATAGATTGATGTATTAAGTTGGCATTTCTTACCTGGTAGGGTGAACAAGGAATTATTCCGCTTTACGGAAGTATCCCAGAAGATCTTAGTCAGGTAAACCTCCGACTGAAATCAGAGAAGGTATAAAACACAACCCCCACTAAGAACTTCAAGAGTATCTCATTATTTACTGACTTGAAAGAACTGAGGATACAGAATCATAGAATCATAGAATGGTAAGGTTGAAGTGACCTCAAGGATCAGCTAGTTCCAACCCCCTGCCATAGGCAGGGACACCTCCCACTATTACAGGTCACTCAAGGCCTCCTCCAACCTGGCCTTGAACACCTCCAGGGAGGGAGCAGCCACAACCTCCCTGAGCAACCTGTTCCAGTGCCTCACCACCCTCACTGCAAACAACTTCCTTCTAATATCTAGCAGCAGTATTCAGTATTCAGTAATCATAAAGACAATTCTTGCCCTTTGCAGATGAAATTCCAGAAGATAATACACAGATAAATCAAAGCACAGTAAGAAACCCTAAGTGAATAAATTAATTTGTATTTTGGCCACTTTATCTGCTGACCTAATTTAGCATAGTTGCCTCCTATCGAAGGCAACTCAACTGTGCTTGTTAAATAACCTGACCATGCTTTTCGTTAGATGGGGAGGACAAGTTAATAGTGTGGTCTTAATAAGTTAAAAACAGTATTTCAGAGTGTTTTGAATAAGATGAGGACACAGACCTGAATATATTAGGGAATTCTGGGGAACAGTTTTATGGTCAGGGACAAAAGTTCTTCACTGAGAGAGTAATTTGTCGCTGGAATGGGCTGCCCAGGGGGGTGGTGGAGTCGCCGTCCCTGGAGGCGTTCAAGGCACGTTTGGACATGGCACTTAGTGCCATGGTCTAGTCTTGAGGGCTGTGGTGATGGGTTGGACTTGATGATCTCTGAGGTCCCTTCCAACCCTTGCGATACTGTGATACTGTGATATTGTAATGTAAAATATGAGTGGGTGACAGAATCATCCACATGGGACACAGATTCAATTCTGAGATTAGACTGAGGTGGAGATAAAGACCAGAAGGTTAAGAATAATTGTTGAACTTGGAAAGAAATTAAACACAGAAGTGACATGGTCCCCCCAATAATTGCCCCCTTCTAGTCTCTGCCTTGTGGCTTTTCCTATTTGTCTCTTTTTCAGCAATGCTTCCACAGGCAACCTATTCAAATTTCAATGCCAGCATGATATTTATCCCATCTCCTTTCTGCTCACAGCCCTTCCCATTCGTCTTCAACCTATGTAGTTAAATAAAAGCTCCTCAGAAAGAAACTGCCTTTGCTCCACGTTTGTTGAAAATGATGGTGTAATGAACAATCCTTTAAAAAAATATTCTATTGTAAGTAGAATAATAACAGGGACTTTAAAAAGAAAACAAAGAACGAAAGCAATTCCAGACATCGCATATTGAGCCACTGTGTATTTACTTTGCATTGAGGTTATTCAGGACATTCACAGTTAAAAGCTGGCACCAGATTTTAAGGTACTCTTTCATAGTCTCAAGGCTGCTGATAATCTCCTTCAACTAATGAAAATAAAATCCTTTCTCATCTGAGTACATACATTTTAAGCAAGAAAGAAGTTACAGCCATCCATTTGCTTAATTGTCTCCTTTGACTTCTCTCTACTTGGACTTTATGTCAGACAGTCACTCCCTAGCTCTGCAGATGTGAATGTTTGGGAGTTCCCCACCCCCCCACACTTTGTAAAATGACCCAGACTAGCACTCAGTCGGCTGGAAGTTAAATGATGAAGCTCTATTTACAGCTTTGCACAATGTACAGCAGATATTTACACTATATACAGAATATTTACAGAAATATACAAGTAAAAGGTAATACAGCAACACAACTCCCCTCCCAGAAATCAGAGACCCCAGGAGGGGCTCCCAACCACCCTTCCACCTTCTCCCCACCCCTGTACCTTACCCCAAGGTTTGCCTTATGTGCAAGGTAAATTAGGAGGATCGGCCAGGGGGGTTAGAAGAAAAGTGGTTAGTGAGGATTAATCAGCAAAGGAGCCAGAGCCCAGAAGCTGCTAGATCCCACCAGCAGCTCCTGTTCCAGCAAGAGCCAGAGAGAGACTGACTTATCAATTGTTTTGGTTAGTATTCCCAAACAATTCTCCAGCAAGCGTATGAGTGAAGTAGACATCATGATGTTTTACTTTCACAGCCTATAGTGTAATTTTCTCTATTAAAATATTCTAATTAGCCTCAAACCAGCACAGCAGAAGAGGATGCTTTTGAGAGCAGCCCAGTGAGAACAGTGGCTGGAATAAAAGTGCAAGAGAGGGCTTTTTTACATGGTTACTAATGCACACTCAGAATTTTCCATCCCAGTTTGATATGAATGGTATGCTGGTATGAAACATACCTGCTTTTCACTAGAGTGCTGGGGTTTCATTTTTGATTAAACAACAACACAGAACAAAAACAAACAAAAAACCCAAAAAAACCAGCCCATAACAACACCAAAAAATGATGAAAATAAATGAGTGAGCAAAAGTTAGAAATGTTGCATTGAGAAACATTCCTGGTGGCATCAGAGGCTATTTGGTCCATGGCTTGTCCTCTTCTAGAACAGCAGGATTCGTTAGCTTTGTCTTTGCCTAGCTTTGTGTGGCTAGTAGGTTGAGAGAGGTTCTCCTGCCCCTCTACTCTGCCCTGATGAGGCCACATCTGGAGTACTGTGTCCAGTCCTGGGACCTCCAGTTCAAGAAGGACATAGAACTGCTTGAGAGAGTCCAGTGCAGAGCCACAAAGATGATTAAGGGAGTGGAACATCTCTCTTATTAGGAGAGCCTGAGGGAGCTGGGGGTCTTTAGCTTGGAGGAGACTGAGAGGTGACTTCATCCATGTTTACAAATATGTAAAGGATGAGTGCCAGGAGGCTGGAGCCAGGCTCTGGTGGGTGATGCCCAATGACAGGACAAGGGGCAATGGGTGGAAGTTGAGGCATAGGAAGTTTAATTTAAACATAAGGAGGATTTTTTTCAGTATGAGGGTGACAGAACACTGGAACAGGCTGCCCAGGGAGGTTGTGGAGTCTCCTTCTCTAGAGATATTCAAAACCCACCTGGATGTGTTACTGTGTGATCTGATCTAGGTGATGTTGCTCTGGCAGAGGGTTTGGGTGAGTTTTGGAGGTCCCTTCCAGACCCTGACATTCTGTGATTCTGTCTCAAAACTGCACTGCTGCTTGCTCTGCAAGGACATGCTGTATCTCCTCACTAGACATCATAGAGGTTGCCAGGGCATGTGATGAAAAGTGTCACATGTGACACATACTGTAAGACTGTTTGTATGCTATAGCTATGAGCTTCCCACCTATGGGACTTTGGTGAAGCATTGACTCAATTTTTTCTGCTGTGAGGTTATATTTTGTACTAATTTTCTTCTTGGAGACTGAAACTGCCTGGAACAGTTCTTGTAGCTTCTGTCTAAATGAGAAGGAGCAGGAATTCATTAATCACGGCACAACCTGCTAGTCCACAAAGAGGTAAGAGGCACTCTGGGCTAGCTCCTTCCGATGTCAGCAATTCTGATGTCAAAACACTTGGAACTGCTGTGCCTTCCAGCAGCAGTGTGCAACCTGGATCTTTAACTTTTGGCTCCTACCCTGCTTTCTCACTTGCTGCCAGGCAAGTGTTAGAAACATTTTGAAGGATGTGCTGTGCTTTGAACGATGTGGTGCACTTCAAAGGAGCAGTAGAAAATACTGATGAGCTCAAGAGGCTGTTGCATCCAGATCTCCTCTGCCACTGAGATGGTTTTTGTAAAAGCAGCTCCTTTGTAGGAAGCTCCCCAGCACAGGAAGGACATGGAAGTGTTGCAGTGGGTCCAGAGGAGGCCAGGAAGATGCTCAGAGGGCTGCAGCAGCTCTGCTATGAGGACAGGCTGAGAGAGTTGGGGCTCTGCAGCCTGGAGAAGAGAAGGCTTCCAGGAGACCTTAGAGTAGCCTTCCAGTATCTGAAGGGGGCCTACAGGAAGGCTGAGGAGGGACTATTGACAAGGCCTTGCAATGGCAGGAGAAGGGGTAATGGGTTTGAAGTGGCAGAGGGGAGATTTAGACTGGATGTTAGGAGAAAGTTGTTTGCAGTGAGGGTGGTGAGACACTGGCACAGGCTGCCCAGGGAGTTTGTGGCTGCTCCCTCCCTGGAGGTGTTCAAGGCCAGGTTGGAGGAGGCCTTGAGTGACCTGTACTAGTGGGAGGTGTCCCTGCCCATGGCAGGGGGTTGGAACTGGATGATGTTTGAGGTCCCTTCCAACCTTACCATTCTATGATTCTATGATAAGAAAAAATGACGAGGGCATAAATGGAGAATCCTGTGGGCTTCAATGCTATCACAGTTACAGGCATCAGGGAAATGGTTGGGAATGAGCAGAAGAGCTGTACTCTGCCTGCAAAGGGGTGCTCTCCCCCTCAATATGCATGAGCAGCAGTAACAATTCCACAGGAGTGCCAACGGGAGAAGAGTGTGAATGTGAAATGAAATTTAACAACTCCCTCTGCCCTTTAAACGGCACTTACAGAACTTAATGCAGGATCAGGGATCATTAAAAAAAAAATGTTCTCTGAAAAAATAAAAGAATAGCATTGTGACTTTCTCTGAATACTTTCATCACTGTGAGTGTTTTTAAGAATTGATCAGGCACGCTCATTTCTATTGTGTATCAGCAGAAAATAGTTGGTCACCCACTAGCAGAAAATAGTTGGTCACCCATTAGTCCCCCACCGAGTTTCAATTGCAAAGATATGACTGAAAACTTGTATTAACTGTGACAGAGAGGCTTAAGAACCATATAGGCTTCAATATTGTATAACAGATGTGAGTCTATAAGACCTTTCTACAGCAGCTTAGTGTCATTGATTTGTAGTCTTCCAGCACACAGAGTTTGTAGCAGGTGCAGCTACCTGTGGGAAGAGAAGGTCTTGGCTCTCGTAAGGCTCTTCTCTAGCAGGACTGGACAGCCAAGGATAGGAGAGGGAATATGATGGGGAAAATCAGAGTGATTTTTCTGATATCACACCTGATGTTCTCATACCGTGTCCATTATACAAAGCAGGGGGTTCTGTGTGTACTTCAATGCTCTGCCCAGGAATAGACACACAATCATATATATGATGATATTGACAGGCTGAGAGAGTTTGGGTTCTGCAGCCTGGAGAAGAGAAGGCTTCCAGGAGACTTTGTAGTAGCCTTCCAGCATCTGAAGGGGGCCTACAGGAAGGCTGGGGAGGGACTATTGACAAGATCTTGCAATGACAGGTCAAGGGGCAATGGGTTTGAACTGGTAGAGGGGAGATTGAAACTCAGTGTTAGGAGGAAGTTGTTTGTGGTGAGGCACTGGCACAGGTTGCCCAGGGTGGTTGTGGCTGCTCCCTCCCTGGAGGTGTTCAAGGCCAGGTTGGAGGAGGCCTTGAGTGACCTGTAATAGTGGGAGATGTCCCTGCCTATGGCAGGGGGTTGGAACTAGATGATCCTTGAGGTCCTTTCCCACTTTACCATCCTATGATTCTGTGATTCTATATCTGTTAGCACTTACCTGTATGGAATGGGTTGCATTAAACCCCAAGGAAAGATCCATCCTTTTAAAAAAGGACACCAAACACGAGACACAAGGAGAAATAAACCAAAACAAAAGCTGGGCTGTTGTTTACAGAATCACAGAATTAACCAGGTTGGAAAAGACCTTTGAGATCATTTGATCTCAAAGAAAAAGACCTTCAAGTACAACCTATCACCTAACACCTAATTAAGTAAACCACGGCACTAAGTGCCTCATCCAGTCTGCTTTTAAACACCTCCAGGGATGGTGACTCCACCACCACCCTGGGCAGCCCATTCCAATGCTGATCACTCTTGCTGTGAAGAACTTCTTCCTAATGTCCAACCTAAACCTCCCCTGGTGCAGCTTGAGACTGTTGTTCCCAGAAGTGTGCATTGAAATATATCACCTTGATTTTCTTTAAACTCTATAGTTCATTTTTTTTAATGATGTGTCCACTTAATCAGGATGACTTTGAAGATAATGAAAGATGGGCCTTTTTTTCTTGGGAGAGAAAGTCTCATGGGAGAAGAGATTTGCTGTTCTGTATAATGTCCAAGCAAGGGAGTGAGCCTGCATAGTGACAATATTGTTAGCCAAGGTGGAGACAGGAATGAACACACACTTGTCTTCACCATAGAATAGTTTTGGTTGGGAAAGACTCTTTTATACTCATCAGGGATATGTCCCTTCTTTTCTCTACCCAGATAATAAATCCAAGACCTACCCAGTCAGGCACATTGCTTAGCCTGGGCTGCAAGCATGACTAATTTTTTTTTTTACTAGGAACAAGAGAAGTTTTCTTTTTATGGTCCACTAAGCAGCGAGAGGATACATCCTGTCATGGAACAAAAACTTCAAGGTTAAATCCTGAGGCTGGAAAAAAATATTTTATCTTTCCTTGTATAATTCTTCCAACAACTAAATTTCCCCAGAGTATTTTAAGTCTCAACTAACACAGTGTTATTCCATACAGCATTTGCCTGTAGACTACTACATTTTATTTCATCTTTTCAATTCTGTAATTCCATTTCTCCTGCAATATAGAAATACCTTATAATCAGACTTGGATTATTGTAATGGAGGTGACTCCCTACTGAGTACCTTGGTATAAAACCCTACATTCCCTGCAAGGGAGAGCTGCATGAAAAGGAAATATTGCCACCATGTCGGGTCAAGGGCATGAGGGAAAGTAGTCCTGGCTTTCCAGGCACTGTCTGCGGTAAACATTACATATGGACAGGTCTTGATTCTCTAGAACAGCTGTGTCTGTGAGGAGTTCATCTGTAGCTGGTCATTAGAGGAGGGTGCTCATACTGCCTCGACTATGAACCCAGGGGTGTTCTGTTTCCCTACTGGTGGCTTATACAGCTGGGAAGTCCTGAGAGTAAGGCAATTTCCATTCCTCCTTGTCATCCCTTCCTTTTGTGGTGACACAGCTTGGAAGCCACCTGAGGCTTCAGTCATGGAACTAGGTTTCATCTTCCTGAAAGCCAGCACCAGGGCTTGGTAAGGACTTCCTCTCATGTCGCTGTCATTTATGGTGAATCCCAGGGATCAAGTAAGTTTGCATAGCTGCTTGTGGTGGCAAATCATTACCACTGCATCACACCTTCCTCTTCTCCAACACACTGACCTTTGTTAAATAAACAATGAAACAAAGAGCGTGGCCAGCAGGGCAAGGGGGGGGGGATTCTGCCCCTTTACTCTGCTCTCGTCAGACCCCACCTGGAGTACTGTGTGCAGTTCTGGAACCCTCAGCACAGGAAGGACATGGAAGTGTTGGAGCAGGTCCAGAGGAGGCCACAAAGATGATCAGAGGGCTGGAGCAGCTCTGCTATGAGGACAGACTGAGAGAGTTGGGGCTCTTCAGCCTGGAGAAGAGAAGGCTTCAAGGGGACCTTACAGTAGCCTTCCAGTATCTGAAGGGGGCCTACAGGAAGGATGGGGAGGAATTGTTTACAAGGTCTTGCAACAACAGGACAAGGAGCAATATGTCTAAACTGGAAGAGGGGAGATTTGGACTGGATGTTAGGAGGAAGTTCTTTACAGTGAGGGTGGTGAGGCACTGGCACAGGTTGCCCAGGGAGGTTGTGGCTGCTCCCTCCCTGGAGGTGTTCAAGGCCAGGTTGGGCGAGGCCTTGAGTGACCTGTACTAGTGGGAGGTGTCCCTGCCTATGGCAGGGAGTTGGAACTAGATGATCCTTGAGGTCCCTTCCAACCTTACCATTCTGTGATTCTATGAAAACATAAAACAAACAAGCTAAAAAACAAACCAAAACCCCCACAACTCCCCCCAAAAAACCCAAACAAACCAAAACCAAATTAAAATCAGAAACCAGATGCGGAATTATTAACTATTACAACCCAGCAAAGCACTAGGAAGCTTCTTTAATTATTTTTCAATTTGTGTTACAAAACATTATCAAGAGGAAAGAGTTTAATCGATACTGAGTAGCATTATGGCTAGCTGTGCAGAAATTTAATGCTAGAAATGGATTAAAGTGACAGGAAAAGTCAATGTAGCCTTAAATTAAAGGTAAGGAAAGTCAATAAAAAGTCAAAGCTGGTTAGGAGTCCATCAGGTAACAGAGGGTAAAGCTCTGGTAAGTACAAAGTGCCTCAGTAACCTTATGCTGTCATTGGAGCTCTATGCTCCACATGTTTGTTCAAAAGAGTAATTGGGCATATGTTTGTTCTCAGTTTGAACCATTAAGCCATCTGAATTCATTGAGTTGTTTCAAAGAGAATTTGCAAAAAGGGAGAAATTTGGGGATTATCTTTCTTTCTTTTTTTTTTTTTTTTTTTTTTTT
>VWZE01003955.1:30751-90590 GCA_013396675.1 Eubucco bourcierii
GTTTTGTTTTAGGAATGAAAACTTTTCCCTCTGGGTTTTAGTTTCACTTTAGAAAAATCTTTTTTCCCTGAAAGAAACTACAAACTAAACTCCCTGGAAAATAATCAGGATTATAACATCACCTGTAACAGAGGCATTGCCTTTGGTTAAATAAAGAGGAGATATTTTTCGCTTGCAACTTTACCTTAAATTGTGAGATTGCTTTCTTTACAGTAAAGGCAACAATAAGGAGGTGAGCCTGCTACATTCCAGCAACAACTCTGCCTTTAATTCTCAGGGGTTAGAGACCTTCTGATAAACTGAGAAAGCACAACCTACTAGTTGTCTTATTTCTTAAATAAAACATAACCTGTGTCTCCAAATTCATAGAATCATAGAATCACAGAATGGTAAGGTTGGAAGGGACCTCAAGGATCATCTAGTTCCACCTCCCTGCCATAGGCAGGGACACCTCCCACTAGAACAGGTCACTTAAGGCCTCCTCCAACCTGGCCTTGAACACCTCCGGGCAGGGAGCTGCCACAACCTCCCTGGGCAACCTGTGCCAGTGTCTCACCACCCTCACTGCAAACAACTTCCTCCTGACATCCAGTTTCAATCTCCCCTCTGACAGTTCAAACCCATTGCCCCTTGTCCTGCCATTGCAAAACCTTGTCAATAATCCCTCCCCAGCTTTCCTGTAGCCCCCTTCAGATACTGGAAGGCTACTATCAGGTCTCCTCAAAGCGTTCTCTTCTCCAGGCTGCAGAGCCCCAACTCTCTCAGCCTGTCCTCATAGCAGAGCTGCTGCAGCCCTCTGAGCATCTTTGTGGTCCTCCTCTGGACCTGCTCCAACACTTCTATGTCCTTCTTGTGCTCGGGGCTCCAGAACTGCACACTCATTGTATCAGTGAGAGCATTGTCTTGCTCTCTGTGCTCTTCCAGAAAGTACATGTGAACCTGGAACACTCTTCCTGTGAGGGCATCCAGAAGATTTGGCTTTGTGAAAAGTAAGTAAGGCTAGGAAAGATGATTACTGAGGCATTTAGCAATTCTAATTGCTTAAGGGAAGAAATAGAAACTAGAGAGAAATGCCATACCAATTTTAATAAGACCTTGGTACTCCAAACCCACTTTTGCAGGGATTTTAAAGTTCATGGGGTTTTGAAGAGTTGGATCTATACTTCTGCTAATATTGTTTGCATTTAACCTTGCCTTCATAATCAAACTGAAATTGAATGACTTTTCAGTCCACAAATCCATCATATACACATGCTGTTCTAATCTTACTCGCACACCAAGGGAATTTGTTTCTCCAGCTAAATCCCTAACACACCATTACACAGATAACTTGACAGCTTATGTAACAAACACAATTTGGGCTGGCAAATGTGTATGGGGAATGTGGAGAAAAAGAACAAAATAAAAAGTAGGTTCATACAGGAGGGAAAACAATAATGTGAATTATTCTGCTATATAATTTTTTCCTTCGGTTGCAAGTATGCCGGAGTGGAATGTGATTAAGCACCAAGATTAATCTGAAATACAGAGCAATGCTTAATTCTTGAAGGAAAATTCAGGTGAAATGCTCTCAGGTCCTATTTACTCCCATTTACCTCACTAATATACTTCCCTCAGACTTCAGAAGAAGTATGTTTGGGCACAGTACAGCTTCTCTAATTTTTTATTTTGTTGTGGTTGCACCAAATTGCCTTAATTTCTTTCTAAGTTTTTCCTAAGGGCCCAAACCAGCAGCATGGAACATGGAGCGTTTCCCAAGACCTCCAAAGACCTTTCATTTGAAATAAAAACCCAACAAAACACCTTAAGGAGCACACCACAGAAGGGAAAAAAAGGGAAAAAAAAAGAAAAAAGAAAAAAGAAGCTTTTATAATCCAAACGATAGATTTAGCCATCACCAATGCTGCTTTCATTGAGTCCCTTCCTTCTGCCTCAGGGTTGTCTTGGTATTGCTCAGGAATACGAAGAACCAAGCAGGTCATGATAGCACCCACTTTAGCCAAAGCTTGGAAAAAGGAAGGCTTCTGTCTCTGCTGACAGTTCAGAAAGACAGCATCTCCAAGTGTGGAAAACACAAGCCACTGAATAAGCTAATCACAGAATGTCAGGGGCTGGAGGGGACCTCAAAAGTTTATCCAGTCCAACCCCCCCTGCCAGAGCAGGATCAGATTTGCCAGATCACTCAAGAATGTGTCCTGGCAGGTTTTGAATATCTCCAGAGAGGGAGACTCCACAATTCCCCATGGTAACCTGTTCCAGCGCTCTGTCACCTTCACAAGGAAAAAATTCCTCCTCATGAAACCCTTTTGTTGATCTGACTCATAAACTCACAGATTAATTGAAGATGGAAGGGACTTGTGGAGGTCAATGAGTCCAACCTATGCTCAGTGCAGGCCTAACTGGAGTAGGATGCTCAGCTCTGGTTGATTTTTAGAACTCTTGAAAGGTGGATGTTCCATAACCTCTGCAAACTACTTATTCCAATATTTCCTCATTGTCATGGTAGGAGTTTTCTTTAGATCAAAGAAGATTTCCCCCAATTTCATACTTGTCTGACCCTGTCACTGCACTGAGAAGAGTCTGTGTCCATCTTCCCTTCCATTAGGCTGTTGCAAGATCTCCTTGCATCATCTCTGACCAAAGGCAGTCCTCAGCCCCTTTTACTATCTCATATGCTCCAGCCCTTAGCTATCTTAGTGGTCTGTCCATTGACTCACTCCAGTCTGTTGATATCTTTCTTGTACTAGGAAGTCTGAAATTATAATCACAAGCCCCTGACCAAAGGAATCATTCATTAAAGGATAATGCAGCCCAGGATAGGATAATGTCTGCAGCCCAGACAGCAACTGAGACCTGGGCTGCAGCAAGAGCAGTGTGGGCAGCAGGGCAAGGGGGGGGATTCTGCCCCTTTACTCTGCTCTTGTCGGACCACAGCTGGAGTACTGTGTGCAGTTCTGGAGCCCCCAGCACAGGAAGGACGTGGAAGTGTTGGAGGAGATCCAGAGGAGGTCAGAAAGATACTCAGAGGACTGCAGCTGCTCTGCTATGAGGACAGGCTGAGAGAGTTGGGGCTCTGCAGTCTGCAGAAGAGAAGGTTTCCAGGAGACCTGATAGTAGCCTTCCAGTATCTGAAGGAGGCCTACAGGAAGACTGGGGAGGGACTATTGACAAGGTCCTGTAATGACAGGACAAGGGGCAATGGGTTTAAACTGGCAGAGAGGAGATTCAGACTGGATGTTAGGAAGAAATTCTTTGCAGCGAGGGTGGTGAGACACTGGCACAAGTTTCCCAGGGAGGTTGTGACTGCTCCCTCCCTGGAGGTGTTCAAGGCCAGGTTGGAGGAGGCCTTGAGTGACCTGTACTAGTGGGAGGTGTCCCTGCCTATGGCAGGGGTTGGAACTAGATGATCTTTGAGGTCCCTTCCAACCTTACCATTCTATGTTTCTATGATAATGATTTTTCATCAGGAACTGTGGGACCTCATGTCAAAATTTTCTCTAGTCTTGCATCAAGACATACCCATCTTAGCACTAAGGTCTTCACAGGGTAGGACAAATGTCTGTCACTTTGGAGTACAGACATTCAAGAAACACCAATCTTACCCATGAATTCTCACTGGGAGCTGAAATTAGGATTTTAATGCAAAGATTAACATAAAGAGGAATGTAAGCCACATCAATTCACTTGAAGTTGTTTCTCTAATCCTCTTATATGAATCAGTCCTTCTCCCTCAGGGGACACAACATGCATGCAGAGAGTTCTTATCTCTATTCTTCCAAGCTTAACTGAGGTAACACACTCACAGATGAGGGCAGAGTCTTTTCCAGTCACAAATTTACTGAAGGGACTAGAAGAGGCCTGATGCAGTGTGCATGCTGTGCCTCCTTTTGTAAGGCTGACTTTGAAGGGTAGTTGTTCAGAAGAGGCAGTTGTGATTTTTTTCACTAATACCGTTAAGGATTTCTCCAGTGTGCGGTTTGCACACAAGTAGCAAGGTCACTGCTACGTGTTACAGCTTCAGAAGCACAAAAGGATGTGGGGATTGCCCCTCTGAGAGTCCTGGCACAGAGTGGAACTGAGCAAACATCTAGCTCACCCTTGGTAAACTGTGCCTGGCCGCTCATGTTTGGTTTTCATGACCTTTCCTTTTACGCTGCATTCTGTAAATCTGAACAATTTCAACATGCCTTTTGTCCTCTTCAATGTAAAAAGCCCTCTCTGTGGGTAGATTTTTCTTCTAAATTCTAAGGGCATTTTTAAAGACTTTCCCTGGGGCACTCTAGACCACAGCAGTGCCTTAGGACAGCTTTAAGCTCTCTGTTATCCTTTATGCATCAAATAAAGTGGGGGTTTGGTTCTAATTTAAAACTTTAAACTGCCACTAATGAGCATTTTTATGTCATGGTTCCCATGTCAGGATAAAGCACACTTGACACAACTTAAAAAAATAATATTGGTTCCTTGTCCAAGGTGTCTTCTCTTATCTTTGCTTTCATTTTAAGATAGTTTGTTTCTCCAAATGAAAAGATGGTTACATCTGAGGTAACACAGACAGGACTGGTTCCTATTGCTCTTTTAAAAATAATTTTCTGGCTATATTCAGGAATTCCAGTGCTGATCTTTGCACTGATCCCATGTCTGTTGGGAATTCCCTGTGTATTTGTATTCAAAGGCTACTTGGTAGATTCAGTATGATTTTTGTGTGTGTGGTTTCTTTCTTTTTCTGGCATTAAGAGAAAGGCAACTTTGGTGATTCTAATTACTAGCATCTCAGGCAACCTGAGGGATGGCTTGATGGGTACCCAGAGTGGTTTGCCATTTGCAATGGAAAGGGTGAGGCAATTACTTTGTTCCCAGGACCAGAGCAGTTCCCAGTTTCCTGTTGCCTTGGATGCTTTCTGGTATTTTAAATGCCGAAATTTTATTGTGATATTTGCTTTATCGCGACATTTAACTATCACTGATTGGCAATGGCATACGACAAACCTAGGCTTTCCCTTTCTTTTGTTCCACACAGCTATCATGTGCTGGGGGTCTGAATTCTGCCACTGCTGAGAAAGTTTGCTGATTTTACCTAAATGTCTCTTGGAGCATGTCTATCAGGGAAGGGAAAAAGAAGCAGTCTGTACGAGCCATTTTTCAAGTATAGGGGGGGAAAGGGAGAAAAAGGTACAACTATGACTTTCCTGGGTGTCTTTCACGCCCTCTGTGCTGACATGAAACAAGTCCTCTGCCAGATGCATGAGATCACACAGATGATGGTGTAAAGGGGAGGCAGAGGACCCCACAACATCTGTAAATGGCAAAGAACTACACCACAACATCAGATGCTCCCCAGTGATTGTATGGAACACACTGGGATGGAAATTGCACATAAGTTGTTTTACAGTCTTTTAAATAGCAAACTTCTGGGGATCCTGTGTGTTCTGGAAGACAATTAAATCTTCACTGTTAATAATACAGAGCTGAGTTAGGTGCTTGCTGTCTACCTTGGCTATCTGCTGCATGGACAAGCAGATATGAGGACAGGCTGAGAGAGTTGGGGCTCTGCAGCCTGGAGAAGAGAAGGTTTCCAGAAGACCTTAGAGTAGCCTTCCAGTATCTGAAGGGGGCCTACAGGAAGGCTGAGGAAGGATTATTTACAAGGTCTTGCAATGACAAGACAAAGGGCAATGGGCTTGAACTGGCAGAGGGGAGATTTAGACTGGATGTTAGGAGGAAGTTCTTTACAGTGAGGGTGGTGAGACACTGGCACAGGTTGCCCAGGGAGTTTGTGGCTGCTCCCTCCCTGGAGGTGTTCAAGGCCAGGTTGGACGAGGCCTTGAGTAACCTGTACAAGTGGGAGGTGTCCCTGCCTATGGCAGGAGGTTTGAACTAGATGATCCTTGAGGTCCCTTACTATTCTATGATTCCATATTTAATGTCCCCTAACATGCTGTAGAGAAGGTTGAATTATGTAATGATTAGAAATGTATTATATACATCAAAGAGAAAAAATCCCAACAAATTCTTTATCCAGAGTCTTCTTTCCCTTCTAACTATGCCTTCTTACACAGATGAAATGGAGTGCTCCTACTGACTATGTGGCAACCCTGGCTATCCAGAAAGCCTTTTGCTTCTGAAATGCCTTAGATGAAAGCAGAAAGAATAATGTTTGGGAAAAGAGAAGGGACTGCACCAAAGACAGGAGGAACATCTTCAGATCTGTCAGGGTAGCAAGTAACTATTTCAGGAACAGCCATTGTCTATGACTGTCTAAATATTAGAAGCACAAGAAATTCACTTTGGAACAAACTGTTGGTGAAATGCAATTCGATTGAGTCCATCTCAGTTCAAGGCAGAGGCAGGACCCTGAGCCGAATAACAGCGAGTTCCACATGAATGCTGACATATCCATTCTCACCTGTAAGGTGTTATTATCCCTACTTCATCTTACAGAGGAGTGAGAGGCAGCGAGAATAAGTGATCTGTCCAAGGTCACTGCTAATGTCTAAGGCATGGGTAGGACCTAAATCCTTTTCTATTGAAACCTAGTTCAGCATTTCAACTGCAAGATGACTCTTTCTTCATTTTATGGGTAGGTAGTTAGAGGACTTACTGATGAGAAAATAGTTTAGTAATCCTGGCAACCATACCACAAATCCATAGCTGGTGTATATAAATACCTCTCAGCTATCACTGCATATCCCCATCTGTCTTCCATGCCTTTTGCTGGCTCAGCAAGATGTCACCTAAAATTAGACTGAGAAGTGAACACATTAAACATTTATTGATCTCAATCAGTTACAGTCAAATATGACCAGTGTCTTAATGAAGAGAAATAAAAGGTCATCTACATGCTCATACAGCAACTGTGATGCAATACAAAATATAAGCTAGTTATTAGAACAGAAGGGGGTGAAAGAAGTATGAAAGTCTTTAGCTTTCATAATACCAAATAACTAGGATCAGGATCAAAAATTATCCTAATCTACTTTGTGTTTGATCTACTTATAAGATAGTCCAAATATGCTCTTATCACTAGAAAAATCCTTGCCTAAAGGCATTCACCTGTAACCTAAGTCATTCTGGTTCTAAACTAGCAACACTAAACAGGCAGTAGTCACTGTTTTGTCTTACCCTTGCACAGGCTATCAAACAGGAGACTGAAATAAGCTTTATAAAATGAATGTTGGTTTGGTTTTGTTTGCTTTTGTTTGGTTTTTGTTGTTGGTATTTTTTTTCCTTTTAACAGAAATCCTTTCTTCACTTTGGTTCCCCAGGAAGCCTGCCCTTGTCCTCTCTGCACGCATCTGCACAGAAGGAAAGTCCCAAGACTCTGCAGGTGAAATCTTTAGTTTCCTCAAGGTGATGGCAAAAAATATCAACTCATTTAAGGCTGTAGACTCACTGCTGGCACTTACTGAGAAATAAGAGACAAACAGCCCACAACAAAGATCTCTCAGGTTACAAGGCCCAGTTTGTGGTGTCTGCATTTGGTTAGCTGTCTACTGAAGCTTCATGTTTTTGCCATCCACTTTGTGTGACTAAGAGCAAGAAGCACATCTTGCTACATACAATGAAACTCCTATTAGTCCTCAGCTGTCCTTGCTTTGATCAAGCATAATCTTTGGAGCTAGGAGTGCTGTGGTACTTCCTGACTTGCAAACCCTTGAAAAGAGATAGCCTGGAGGTCTTGTCTGACCAATCTAAAGGCTTTCTACCGTGGTGTAACTACATTAGCAGACAGGAAGACCAACAGATGTCATCTGTCTGGTCATTCATAAAGGCTTTGACACAACCCCTTACAACATTCGTCTCTCTAAATTGGAGAGATATGGATTTGATGTGTGGGCTGTTCAGTAAATAAGGAAATGGTTGGATGATTGCCTACAAACAGTAGTGGTCAATGGTTCAATGTCCAGATGCAGACAAGTGCTGTCCCTCAAGGGTCTGTACCAGGACCAGTGCTGTTAATCATAGAACAGAATCATAGAATCAGTCAGGGTTGGAAGGAACCAAAAGGATCATCTAGTTCCAACCCCTCTTGCCATGGGCAGGGACACCCTACCCTATATCAGGCTGCCCACAGCCTCATCCAGCCTGGCCTTAAACACCTCCAGGGATGGGGCCTCAACCACCTCCCTGGGCAACCCATTCCGGGTTCTCACCACTCTCATGCTGAAGAACTTCCTTCTTACGTCCAGTCTGAATCTCCCCACCTCCAGCTTTGCTCCATTCCCCCTAGTCCTGTCACTACCTGATAGCCTAAAAAGTCCCTCTCCAGTTTTTTTGTAGGCCCCCTTCAGATACTGGAAGGCCACAAGACGGTCACCTGGGAGCCTCCTCTTCTCCAGACCGAACAGCTCCAACTCTTTCAGTCTGTCCTCATAGCAGAGGTGCTCCAGCCCTCTGAGCATCCTTGTGGCCCTTCTCTGGACACACTCCAGCATGTCCACATCCCTCTTGTAATAGTGGCTCCAGAACTGCTCAATAGCTTTATCAATGCTATAAACAGAGAGATTCAGTGCACCTTCAGTAAGTTTGCAGATGCCATTGACTACTACCACTGGATGTGACCATCCAACCAACCAATTAATCATCCACCCATCAAATCCGTATCTCTCCAATTTAGAAAGAAGAATGTTGTGGGGGATTGTGCCAAAGGCTCTATGGAAGTCCAGTTGGATGACATTTGTAGATCTTACAATGATATAGTCTCTTTAGCATAGAAGGCTATTAGGATGGCCAGGTAGGACTTGCCCTTGGTGAAACCATGCTGGCTGCCTCACATCACCTCCCTATCCTCCAGGTGCCTTAAAATAGCTGTTACAATTGGTTCCATGTTCTTCCCCAGGCACAGAGGTGAGGCTAATGGGTTCATAGTTCCCTGGGTCCTTCTTTCTATCCCTTTTAAAAATAGGTGCAATGTTTCCCTTTTTCCAGTCACAAGGGCTTTCATCTAACTGCTGTGACTTTTCAAGCATCATGGAGAGTGGCTTTGCAACTACATCAGCCAATCCTCTCAAGACTCTGGGTTGCATCTCATTAGAAAGATCAGAAAAGGGGACAGAAAAAAAGCCTTACTCTGTCAGGGCAGCCTTCTGTCCTAGAAGCTGTGAAATGTCATAATTATTGGATTGCCAGACACCAAATTGAGCTTAAACTCATAAGACTACGGTAACATTTACTTTAAAGAAAACATCTCCTGTAAGTTAACTTCTGCAGACATAAAGAACTTTCAGACTGCAAAGATTCCTCAGCAAATGACACCTTGCTGGTAGAGAACACTCTTCTTCAAACTACCCTAAAAATTCTGTGACCTGTAGAAAAGTTTAACATAGGCACTTGGAAATGTAGCCATATGGGCAGTGGGAGAGAGCCCCAGGGAAAGCAGAACATGAGTCTGACAAAAGCCTCTCTTGCCCTAAGTCCTCCTTGCTTTGAAATTGCACTTTGCATTATTTATAACTATGAAGCTGAAGTCTGATGGTTGCCGCTTTTTTCGTAAATCTGGTGCTGACAACTGTCAACATCTCATTGATTCTTGCAAAGGTTTATGGTTTTGTCTCTGGAAATTTACCTCCAGAAACAAGGGACTCAGTGCCAACCTCAGCTTCTCTTTGTTAAAAAATAAAAATCCCAGCCATGAGGTTCAGCCCTAACGGTCATTGGGAAATCTGAGAATGTAACACAAATGCCTCCTTACTACCAGGCTCAAGAATCAGGCTGTAAATATAATAAATCTAACCTTTCATTCAATGTCAGGACAGTCTCATATTATTTGGACCTTGAGCATGACCTTTGAATGCCTGAGAATGGGCAATAATTAAGTCTTCTTGTCTTCTTTCACAAAAGGTGATGCCCTTCTGTCCTTTTGATTTTTCTGAGAGTGATTTCTATTCCAAGTGGGCAGCCCATCCTTGGCCCACGAGGCATCAAATACAACAATTATATTAAAAAGAACCAGGAAGGCCCAGACAATTATACTGCAGGTTTCAATTTTCCTTCTTCTGATTTAATTTCTCCTTTCTTTCTGGAATTTAGAATCATAGAATGGTAAGGCTGGAAGGGACCTCAAAGATCATCCAGTTCCAATCCCCCGCCCATAGGCAGGGACACCTCCCACTAGTACAGGTCACTCAAGGTCTCCTCCAACCTGGCCTTGAACACCTTCAGGGAGGGAGCAGCCACAACCTCCCTGGGCAACCTTCTTCTGGTAGTCACCCAGCTAAGTTTGGCTTCTCCTGCAGTGGGGAAGGTTGTCCTCATATCATTACTTCTATCACTGATCCTACCATTTGAACCTGTACAGAACTCTGCAGCAGGAATGTCTAACACTTTCCCTTTGGGAATGATTTGCATGCCTCTGAGTAAAAAAAAAAGCATCTAAACCATTTCAGGAGTCTTCCTCATAGGACAACAGATGATTTAGGCAATGTTGGACACACCAGCTTAAAACTAGGACTGAAGAGTCTGACATTTGTCTTTGTTGAAAACTGACATTTTTGATTCTGGATCACAGCTAAATTTATTGCTGCCTTTTTGTCACTTTGATGTGTTTGAAATATATCTGTTTACCAAAATTGGAACTGATCTGACCAAACAATAAGAGAGTTACTCATAAACTTTCTGAAAGGAACTGAAGAATTTCTGATATGCTCAGATGCCATGGCCAAAGGCAGGTTACTTACTGGCAGCTCAGGAGGTGATTGCCTGCAGATAATGATGCCTGCTCATTTTTCCAGTAATGAAGTGCAGTTCTCCCTTTATTTTCTGGTGCACTTTCTGCCATAAAGATATTGAACATGATCTTTTGCCATAGTTGCATCAAATTAAATTCATTAGCACTTTCTATAATTCAGTATCTCTCAACATGTGGGTTGAAGCTCCATTCCAAAATAATTTTTCACCTGTTTTTGAGATATTATCATCTTGATCCTGGTTCAAAATGATTACACAGAAGCTGCTTATTGGTTTCTTTAACATTTTCTGTTACTTGGAGGACTTCCTATTTCCTTTTGCAGCTGTACCTGGATAACTATAAACTGTATTTGGCCTACTAGTGATGATGCAGTTCATTGCTGTAACTATGAGGAGAGTGACAGCCTCCTGGTTTCTTGTGAAAATGAAATGATTTTCAACAATGGGAAGTAGAAAGCAAAGTTTTATCCCGGCATAACCTTCATTTTTATCATCTCTGAGCAGAGTTTCAAGCTTCCTCACTTTTTATATGTATTAGTTGATTTCTGTGAAATAAGGAAAATGGGAAGTTTCCTTGTTGTGTGTCACACTTACTACAAGGAGGAGGACCTGTACTGCAGTGGGGAGTACACAAATCCTTTGAGGCAATGTCGTTCTCCAAATATCAAAACAGGAAGTTTGTGTTGCCTTAACAATCCTGGACAGCACCAATAGGAAATATAACAAATATGCAACAAGGGAAAGTGCTCTTGAATCACATGTTTTGCAGGATCCTATGCTCTGAGATGTTTAGCCAGTTTAATAGCACACACCTCTGAGTACAAGAAAAAGCGGTTCAGACCTTAGAGTAGCCTTCCAGTATCTGAAGGGGGCCTGCAGGAAGGCTGGGGAGGGATTATTGACAAGGTCTTGCAATGACAGGGCAAGGGGCAATGGGTTTAAACTGGCACAAGGGAGATTTAGACTGGATGGTAGGAGGAAGTTCTTTCCAGTCAGGGTGGTGAGACACTGGCACAGGTTGCCCAGGGAGGTTGTGGCTGCTCCCTCCCTGGAGGTGTTCAAGGCCAGGTTGGAGGAGGCCTTGAGTGAGCTGTACTAGTGGGAGGTGTCCCTGCCTATGGCAGGGTGTCGGAAATAGATGACCTTTGAGGTCCCTTCCAACCTTACCATTCTATGATTCTATAAGATTAGGCTCTCAAGAGCACAAGTATGAGTTGGGCAGAAGAAAAAGAACACAATTTATAATTAAATATAAGCTTTAAAAAAATCTGCTGGTTTTTTTTTGTCACCAAAGGATATCATGAAAGAGATAAATGTACTAATGTACTGTAACTGATAAAATGGAAACCCTCTGAGCCTGCTTGAGTGCCCCGGGTTGTAACACACAAGATAAAGAGATGGTGTTCATAGCCTTCCTTCACCAAGGATATCCCAGATATGCAAGGAAACATAGCCACTTTGAAAGCTAAACCATGCCATGAAACATGCCATTGTTACCTCTGCATCAGTTCCTTTCATGCCTTGAATCTGACTTGCTTTCTCCTGCTTTACGCATGTAACTCAAAGGTGTAAGTGTGTTAGGGGAGTTTGCACATATGGGAATATTTGAAAGCAAATCTATTTTTTCCCCAAATTAAAACATGCTGTTTAAAGCTACTTAGCTGAAAACTAAAGGAAAATTCAGGAGCATTTGCAGTACCATTCTGCTGATATTTACTGAGCAATCAGACCTAATACCAAGGGTGCAAAGCACTCCTGCTGAAGTAAAATCATACTCGGTTCTTTCAAAAGCTATTCCTTGATGAAAGATTTTGTCAGAGCAACACCACAAATGTAAGAGAGAAATCAGAATGAGCAAAAAGACAATCATAAAAGAAAACATGAGGAGGAATTTTTTTCACTGTGAGGGTGACAGAGCACTGGAACAGGCTGCCCAGGGCAGTTGTGGAGTCTCCTTCTCTGGAGACATCAAAGCCTACCTGGATGCATTCCTGTGTGATCTGGTCTAGGTGATCCTGCTCTGGCAGGGAGGGTTGGACAGAATGAGTTTTGAGGTCCCTTCCAGCCCCTGACATTCTGTGATTCTGTGGAAAACCAATCAAACCAAAAATAAACAGGGAAGATTTTTTTGTTTGTTTTTTTTTTTAATCTGCATGCTTATTCATTCCAAAGAATAGCCTGTCCCCTTGGCACTACAGCTGCTAGAAAACTCCATCGCAGTGGAAAGGTTATTGCAAAAGCAGGATGTCAAACAGACAGTGTGGTCTTGATTCAGAGGCTCTGGCAGTCATCAAAGCAACAGTGATGGATGGACTGTTGACTGCTGCTGACAGCAAGAAAATAACGAGAAGTTATGGCAGCAAGCAGTAATCAGGGTTTGCAATGACAGAAGCTGCAGAAGTAAAGATGCCTCATTCCCGTATGCTAGGAATAAACTGGAATGAGTCTGACAAATCCATGGGACATTAACACCGAGGACTTTTGCAATGTCTTAAACCTATGTATACAAACTGTGTGCAAACAAATGCCAGCATAAATCAGATGCACTTTGGATTTCTAGATTAAAGCGGGTTGAGTGGGGAGTTAATTTCCTGCCAAAAAAACAATAGGCTTTGAAGGAAAGCAGATGTTTTCCAGAAATGTTTCTGTTGTACTAAAGAGTTTTGGTTGTTTGTTTTGGTTTTTTTGTTGGGTTGGGGTTTTTTTTTGGGGGGGGGGGGGGGGGTTGGGTTTTTTTGGTGGAGACTGGTTTGAGNGGGGGGGGGGGCGGAATGTCATGGGTTTTTTGTTGTTGTTGTTGTTGTTGTATGTTTTACTTGGTGGGATTTTTTTGCTGTTGTTTTGTTTTGGGAATTTGGGTTGGTTGGTTGGTTGGTTTTGCTTTTTTAAACATTCAACAAGGCCAAGTGTAAGGTCCTGCAAACGGATAGGAACAATCCCAAGCACAACTCCAGGCTGGGTGATGAATGGTTGAGAGTAGCCCTGAGGAAAAGGACCAGGGGGTCTGGGGTGATGAAAAGCTCAACATGAGCCTGCAGTGTGAGTGCAGCCCAGACAGCANAAATGCCTTTTTCATCACAATGCAACATCCCTGTTGTAACTGCACAAGCAGCACACTTTGCAGGAGTTGGGGCTCTTCAGCCTGGAGAAGAGAAGACTTCAAGGACACCTGATAGTAGCCTTCCGGTATCTGAAGGGGGCCTAAAGAAAGGCTGGGGAAGGATTATTTACAAGGCCCTGCAATGACAGGACAAGGGGCAATGGGCTTAAACTGGTAGAGGGGAGACTGAAAGTGGATGTTAGGAGGAAGTTCTTTCCAGTGAGGGTCGTGAGACACTGGCACAGGTTGCCCAGAGAGGTTGTGGTTGCTCCCTCCCTGGAGGTGTTCAAGGCCAGGTTGGAGGAAGCCTTGAGTGAGCTGTACTAGTGGGAGGTGTCCCTGCCTATGGCAGGGGGTTGGAACTCGATGATCCTTGAGGTCCCTTCCAACCTTACCATTCTATGATTCTATAAATGTCAGAAAGAGAATCTTCTCAGGACTATTGCAAAAAATAGACAAGGGAAAGAGATTATCCTGCAGATGATGCTTTTTTTGTTTGTTTGTTTGTTTGTTTGGGGGGGGTTGTTTGTTTGGTTTGGTTTTTACAAGTAAACAATTTGATGGAAGCAAAGAGATCTGCATAAAGGAACAGAAGCAAAGTATCCTGAATCATTTTTCTCATGTTCCAAGATTCTGATTATTTCACATGTGTTAACATGGGTAACAGTCTGGTGACTGAGAACACTCCTGGAGTTACTGCATCTGCATTACAAACCCTGAAGTTGCATTAGGACTGTGGTGCAATTCTTTCAAAGCTTGGAGTGAAGAGGTAGGTGAAGCCAGATAAATTTTCCTTACACCAGCACATTACGTTTTTCCTCCACTGCATTGCAGTATAACAACTGCTTGGGTTGGCAGAGTGACATTTCATTACCTAGACATATGGGAATTCATTTAAAAACCAGCTAAAGAATGAAAGTATCCATTAATAGTAATAGTTGAGCATTAATTCCCACTGACTGAATTTTTCTACTGAGTAGTGTTAAGTATGACCTGCACATAAATCCATGAAGACTACCTGCCTAAACTAGTCATATGAAGCAGTTTCTGACCAACATTTTTTTGATTACTGACTTGGGATTTAGACTTTTTGTTCTACTTCTACACAGAAAAATGCCTTTTTCATCACAATGCAACATCCCTGTTGTAACTGCACAAGCAGCACACTTTGCAGGAGTTGGGGCTCTTCAGCCTGGAGAAGAGAAGACTTCAAGGACACCTGATAGTAGCCTTCCGGTATCTGAAGGGGGCCTAAAGAAAGGCTGGGGAAGGATTATTTACAAGGCCCTGCAATGACAGGACAAGGGGCAATGGGCTTAAACTGGTAGAGGGGAGACTGAAAGTGGATGTTAGGAGGAAGTTCTTTCCAGTGAGGGTCGTGAGACACTGGCACAGGTTGCCCAGAGAGGTTGTGGTTGCTCCCTCCCTGGAGGTGTTCAAGGCCAGGTTGGAGGAAGCCTTTAGTGACCTGTACTAGTGGGAGGTGTCCCTGCCTATGGCAGGGGGGTGGAACTAGCTGATCCTTGAGGTCCCTTCCAACCTTACCATTCTGTGATTCTATGAGTTTCTACTTTGTTTCTACTTTTCTGTGTAAAATCTCAAGGAGAGCTCCAACTCTGGGAACTCCTTTGAAGGGAGATGAGGTCCAGCATTTCAGGTGTTTCAAAGGGTAGAGAAGAGAAAATTATTTTTCTAGTTAAAGTAAATCCTATTACTCTTTTTTTTTTTTTTCCCCCAAAAGTATCTAAGGGGTTGAGAAAGGAATGGTAATATTTAAAAAGAAATAGGTCACTTGTGGAAGCATTGTCTAGGAAGACAGGGATGGGACAAAATTATTAATAACTGAAAAATAATTTTCTGCACTTCTACTGTGCATTTGCATAATGCTGTCTTAACTACTGCCCAAGTCAAAGGCACCCCAAGTAAACAGAAAAGCCTCTGATGGAATTAATTAAAATTTTCAGAGACAAGAAAGGTTAGGCAGCAAGTATTTGCAGGTTTACTTTGCAGGCACACTCTAGTGTGGTGAAAAATATTCCATTCATGCACACTTGTGTTATCATAATTGCCAAAATGGTTCAGTATCATTTCAGTTATTAAGGTACTAATGAGCCCTTAAATGCATGCTGAGTCTCGATGATGTTATAGATTTATTTGCGGGAGAAGGAGTGCAAACCTTTTGTATGTTTGCTTTTTCTGAAGCAGAAATGTCAGGAAGAATTCATACAATTTGATTTTATCTAAAACCAAAGCATTTACCCTAAACTAATCACTGCAGTGCCATATAAAGATCAACAGATTGAAATCCCAGAGATAATTCATAAGTTAATGAAAATCTAAGAACAGGGAGAGGTAAACAAACCACCTAGTCCTGTAATGTACCTCCAGAAGCAGTCAACATAAGATACCAAGAGGGAAGTACCAGAATAGCTCAATTAAACCGTCAAACTTCCCCACAATGTACCCCAAATTCTGCACCCAGGGGGCTGTGGGCTCCTGAGGGCAGGAGCAGCATCTCATTCCTCCCCTCTGATGACAGCCCAGCCTCTTCCAGTGCCTTTCTCTTGCCACTGGGCACAGGAAGAGCACAGCTGCCTGAACGCCTCATTTGCAAATGATGCAGTCAGTTGTGATGCTTGTCCATGCCCGGCAGCTTCTCATCAGGCAGTGTCCACACAGCTGAGGCCCTGTTTGTGCAAGGTTTGAACAGTTACTAATGCAGCTAACTTCAAGTACAACCATACCACAAGCCCTGCCACTGCATTGCCTGCAGAGCAGCCACCATACCCACCACTCATCCTGCAGAAAACCAACACAAGCCACCCCAAGAGGCCATTAGAGAGACTTAGACAGACTGGAGAGTTGAGCAGGGAGAAATAATATGGTTTTCTGCTGTATTAATCATGACCTGGTGTTGGTAACATGGCAACTACATTACCTATTTTATATCTGGCAGCTCTCTCTACTTGAAGAGGTTGAGCAGATCTCCCTTTCCATAATCAGTCTCATTTGCTAGTGCTGTTCTAATTGCCACTTCTGTGGACCTGTTGGTCCCATCTCTGCAGGGAACCTGGAACTTGCAAGAATTTTATGCATTCCTTGTTGCCAAAGTGAATTTTGGAGGAAAACTTGTGAACTGTTTGAGGTACTGGAAGTCCAGTAACATCCTCAATTTGTGATTTAGGAGTGGAAGTTTAAAAAGAGCAAATGAGAAGAAGAAAAATACAAAAGAAACCAGATGTTCCTTCCCCAGTGCCAGGCAAAGCATTGTCTGTTTCCAAATCACTCCCAAAACACTTTCCAAGCTTTCAGCAGGAGGAAGAATTAGTTGTCACATACAGATCTGAAAAATCTCAGATCCATTTGTTTCTCTGTTAAATGGAGATTAACTGCTCAAAAGTGACAAGCAGGCTGAAAGGAGAACCAGCAGCAGCAAAATAAGAAAAACTTCATGTTTTAGGGAATATACAATGTTAAATCTCCTATTAACTATCATGAGCAAATGACAGTCCTGCAACTAGCATTTAATCAAATCTGAGGAAGGAACCTCAATACATTGACTCCAAGATCCCCTCTGCTAATTAACTGGTTCTATCTATGAAATAGAAATGTATTTTTATTAAAGGCAAAGTCTTATCTACTAACATTTGATCTGATCTAATATTAGGGGAAATCTATTTAATATCTAAATAATATCTACTTGCTCTCCTGGAAGAAAATCAGAAGGAAGATTAAATACTGTGACATCCAATCTGGAGATCATATAACTGAAGCAGACACAGAGAAGAAATAAAAATGAAAACCATCTAGACCAAACACATCTGGACACAGTCAAGTATGTGTCTTTCCCTTTTTTTAACTCCATATGCTGAGATATATTGTAATTTTTAATTTTTTTTTCAAAGTACTTAGTCCACATTAGCTATGTCTATTCTGCCAAATTAAAATGTGCCCAAAGTCCTCATTCATTGACAGAGGTAAACTCTTAGAACAAGCTCTGGCACGATTTTCATAGAATCATAGAATCATAAGGTTGGAAGGGACCTCAAAGATCATCTAGTTCCAATCCCCTGCCATAGGCAGGGACACCTCCCACTAGTACAGGTCACTCAAGGCCTCATCCAACCTGGCCTTAAACACCTCCAGGGAGGGAGCAGACACAATCTCCCTGGGCAACCTGTGCCAGTGTCTCACCACCCTCACTGTAAAGAACTTCCTCCTAACATCCAGTTTCAATCTCCCCTCTGCCAGTTTAACCCACTGCCCCTTGTCCTGGCATTGCAAGACCTTGTAAATAGTCCCTCCCCAGCCTTCCTGTAGCCCCCTTCAGATACTGGTAGGCTGCTATAAGGTCTCCTGGAAGCCTTCTCTTCTCCAGGCTGAAGAGACTCAACTCTTGTAGCCTGTCCTCATAGACAGGCTCATAGACTGCCCTCATAGAGGGCTGCTGCAGCCCTCTGAGCATTTTCGTGGCCCTCCTCTGGAGCTGCTGCAACACTTCAATGCCCTTCCTGTGCTGGGGTTCCAGATTTTGTACCAAAGCAGTTAGCTCCCTTCCCTGGCAAGGTTCAGAAGTTGGCACAGTCAAGCAGTCAATCCCATGAGCAATCTACATATGATTTAATATGTTTTGGGACTGGTGGATGCAGACTGGTGCATCAGTTGGACTCAGTGCTGGAGAACAGCCCTGGACATATTTAATTTACCTGTAGGGTCACAGACTCCTCAGGGAAACACATCTCTCTACAGATACTGGAAATCTGGTGGATAGCAAAAAGCAATTCTAGGATCTTTCCTGCTCATCACAGAAGGTGCAAACAAACACATTAGGGTGACAGAAAGGACCAGATTGTACAGTATCACAATTCTAAGCCTTATTGAAAGTGAATGTCTGTATTTTTCCCAAGGACTTCTTTGTCACGCTGCTGTTTTACACAGATAATTACATCTGAGCACAGAAACTGCAGCCAAAGAGCTAGTGGTTTTCATCCCATGCAGAATCCCTGCATCTTTCTGCCCACAGCCTTTGAATCAGACAGCAAGGCAGGTATTTTTCTGTTGCCAAATACAATTACTTCTAAGTCTAGACCTGAATTTATTGCACAACATGGAGAAAATGTATTCATTTCCCCTTTATCTCTGCTCCTAGAAATGTATCTCTTCTTAAATTAAAGTGTCTAAAATTTGCTAGTGCCATTTGATTTACTCCTCTGGAAAGAGAAGTAGCACCCTGATGTGTATTTTTAGATCTGACCATCACTTGAAGGATTCAGTGCATAAACTGTAGAGAATGTGTACAGAAAAGTAATAGGAACATTGCAACTGGTGCCAATGGGGACCGAATGGAAATGTCTGACTGTGCTTTGAAGACACTCGGAGGCAGCAGCTCATCACAATCCTAGCATGCAGTGAAGTGCAGCTTCTCAGGACACCCTGATCAGAAAGGGCAATGAGTAAATCCTGACGGTTCATGGAAGTCAGATGGAGTGGAGATACAAGGTACCATCAGGCCTGAAAGGGTACAAGAAGGCATGTGCAGAAATCAGCACATAGCTCCCAGACCAGGAGACAAAATGAGAGGGTTTGATAGATGGTTTCCTGTCCCTCACTATGAACCCTAGACAAAACCATGTGAATTCATGCACCTTTGATGCTGGGTAGGCTTCCTATGCTTATAGATCATGGTGTTTATCTGTGGGAGTGTGAGAAAGCATGAGTGGAATCACTGTTATTTTAAAGGAAATCACCCTCCAGTGCCTTCTGCAGGGAGCAGCAAGAGCAGGGCTGCCCATGAGAGAAGGTGATCTGGGAGTTGTGGGTCACCACATACAGGCAGCAAAGGACCAAAGTAGTTGTGCTATGGACATATCTACATAAGAATGTTTTGATGTAGATGATAATTTGACTATCAAAGACCTTACTGTTATGTGACATATTCTGCAGCACTGAAGAGACAAACATCTTATACCTTCCTTTGAAACGTTGACTATGAATGGTGCCATTCAATGGACACTTTATTGTGTGACAAACGCAAGAGATCCACCCACTGTAAGCAGGACCTCTTCTCTAGACTCCTCATATTCACCTGGAAAAAAATGTTAAGTTGTTGACTTTAGATGCCTGAAAGGAGTCTCAGAATGTCTACTGAGCTAAGCCTTGAACAAAGACCACCAGTTCTAAGATGAAAACTTACTATTAAAAGTGCAAAAAAACCCTCCCAATATCCCAATATATAAGATAGAGAATAAACAACAAGCTATTATTACAGAAAAAGGAGAAACAAGTATATATAGAATCTATATATATTTTATATATATAATATATCTTTTAAAATGCAAAAAACCCCTCCCAATATCCCAATATGTAAGATAGAGAATAATCAACAAGCTATTATTACAGAAAAAGAAGAAACAAGTATATATATAATATATANATATAATATATATTTTTAAATATATAATATATATGAAGATTTTTAAAATATAAATATATACATATATAGAATTCTTTCATCTCTTTTAGAGCTTGTATTCCAAATGTAACAAGTGTGGAAAGAAACTCAGCAAGATATGGGGAAATGGATGAAGAAAACAAATCTTAACCAGATGTATAGTAAAAAGAGTGGACAAGGAACTGGAGACTTCAAAACTCAGTCAAGAGGAAATCATATACTGAGATGTGTGAGTGTGTGCTCATATACACCAACGGTGTGGGTGCTAAGGGTGCCTATTGTAATCCTGTAGGGATAAAACAGCATATAAAGCAAAATAGGTTACATGAGCACAAGACATCTTAGCAAACAGAACTGTCAGCTCTTGTAAAACATTTCAGTAAAGGCATAACTTATTAAAAATCTGATCCACAAAGATGGTGAGGGGACAGAAGAAAACAGAAATGTTCTTGGATAGAAATACAATTAGCGTTGTTCAAGATTGAATCAAATATTAACACAGCACTACATGCACGAGGAGCTGTTAGCATTAAAGCATAGTACCAAAATGACATTTTTCCTTCTGATTTATTCCAGAAAATCTTTTTTTTTCTTTTCTTCTTTTTTCTTTCCCCCTCCCTAGAATTCATTTGCAAATCAGATATCGCACCTGTCATTCTCTTGTCCAAATTATTTGTACAGTTCTTATTTAAAACTGGTGATTTGGGCTAGGGCCATAACTAGAATTATTCCCTGCCTAAGGTTTTAGCGAGGTGGCAATTTAATTCGTTCTGAGCATGAGCTCTGTAGAGTTCATTTCAATTTATTACTCATTTTAAGTGAACTAATCTAAATTAAAATCTCCTTGAATCAATACCTCATTTTTTATCATAGAGCATTCTGACTATATCATACAAACCATTCCACTGCTCCTGTACCCAGGAAAGCTAAAGTGGGTCTGTGGTGAGGATGAGCTTTTTTCCTACTAAATGAACTTACACACAAATGCCACATAAAGTAATTGGCATTAGAACAAAACTCTCTCCAAGCTATACACCTCTCAGAATATCAGCGCTTTGCATGTCCTTCTGCTAGCACAATCTGACCGCTTATTTTTGCATCATTACAAGACTACCCAAGTAAGTAACAGTAAAAAACTAAGAAGATGCAGCGATTTGTACCTGACACAGAAAAGGATTCATTTTTTTAGCTTTTCACTGTCCCATCTTAGTTATGAAAACGAATAGCCAATTTGTATTGTTTGCAGCCAACATCACTGTAGTAGTTTTGTGAGCTATTTCAAATGCTTTTATTTGTTGTGGGGATGTAGTGAAAGAATTCTCTGAACAGATTTTGTTCTAATGGTACATCTTTATGTGAAGGTAATGACAGAAAGTGAAGGGTGGGAAGGTTGTTACCCTGACAAAGACCATTAAAAACTTTTAAAAGACTTAATCATGTCCTGTTCTTTTCATTATTCTTCTATGTTTTGCTTATATACTCTACAGTAATTCATAAAATACAATTAAAAAAAAATCTGGTTTATACAGACATGAATTGACATGGGTGCATGAAACAGCTGCTGCGGATACTTTATAACTACACTCAAAAATACCCTCACATATTTCTTTCAGGTTTGGGGTTTTTTTTCTGTCTTATTCCTTGGCCTTCTCAGTTATGTTTGTGATTTTTCAAGTGCAAGAGATACAGAACAATGTTTTTAGATGCCCTCATTCAGCAAAGCACCTCAGTGTGTGCATACATTTAACCGTAAGAATGAGTCCCTTGAACTCCTCTGGATTTACGTGCTCAAACATTTGGCTCTTTGCAGTCTTGGTGCTATGGAGAACTGAATACTCTGCACTCCAACAGCACTCTTCAGCAGATGCTTAGCCAAGGGCATTTCTACTTTAAACCCTAAAACCAAGCACATACTCGGAGAGCCCAGAGGGGCTACTGACTGATGTTACAGCTACATTACTGCAGTGAAACTTTCTTCCCAAGTCTGAGCATTCCTCAGTGTGGTCTTGATGCTCTGGGGAAAAGCTACCCACATCCTTCCTTACATCTCATACACCCCAGAAGGTGTTTTCTGACTGATCAGAGTGGAACAAAACCAATGCATGTCAGAAGGCAAACCCGGCCACAGCACGGAGCATTAATCATGTTGTCATCAGGCAATGTCTAGGTGTTAGAATGAAGAAGAGTCAGTGAGATATGGCATGAGAGGCATGACATTAAGAAGGCAAATACACTGATCCATAAGCTATTTATCCTCTAGCAAGGGGTCCCAATATGCAAGAGTATTCAAGGCCTCATTTTTTAAAATGCCAGTGCATAGCCCTGGGTCAGGGTCCCTTGCAGAGTCACTGCTGTGTGGCTGTGCTTGTGCCTTTAGACCTGAGAAAGCAGTGCATTGCAAATAGATGTGTGATCATGTGGCCACATTTCAAAATAAATCCCTTCAAAATAAATCAAGATAAATTGCCTGAAGATTTAAGAATATGCCATTCATGTCCATGAAATTGCCTTCACTCAGAGAAACCATTGGACTACTTAGCCCTAAAGTACCACATACAAAGGCCACAGCTGACTCAGATTAAGGTTCTTCTTTCTTTAAGTAGAGATTCGAACTGTATAAAGCCAAACTGTGCCATGATATGGGACTGCATATAAATCTTTAACTATATTTTGTGGTTCACTGCTGCTCTTTCTCAAGAGCACATGGGTATGCTATAAAAGAGGGACACTGCTCACAGATATGTGGATCTTGTTTTGAAAGAAAACATCAATCTCCTGAACTGACAGGTTTTACAAGAACAAATCTGTATCTTCCAACACCTTCTTCTAGCTTACAACTGTTCTTCCATACTGCCAACCTCCTTTATCTCCTTTAGGGAAGAAAGTCTACTGGGAGCCCAAAATAGAAGCATTTCCACCAGGTTTCTAAAATGCAGTTCCTCTCTGTAATTGCCGTTGCCCCTAACAACTCTTACAAATGTGACAAGTGACAACACTTAGCTGCCAATCAAGCTATATTTAAAATTTGAGGGGACAAGACTCAAGAAATGTATGATAAACACTCTGAAGCAAGACCTGGTGGATCTGTTCCACCTCTAGCTGCTGATATGCTGCAGCCAGAGGATTAAAATGAGGTGAAATTAGCACATGTCTGACACAGTCTCCTTTTGACTCCACTCTGCCTTGGCTTTAAAATCAAGGGACCAAAACGATTTCAGATATAGCACCTTTGTAATAGGAATAATGAAAAAGTTTATATGAAGAGAGCATATATTATATTTATGCTTGTTCTCTCAGCCTCTGCTTGAGCTTCCTAATGTTGAAAATCCTAATACCTAAATGTTTCAGTAAAAATAGACAGAAAAAAAATATATTTCTCCAAAGTTCTGGTGAGCTAAGGAAATGTGAAGAGATACTACTGTTCAGTCTGTATCAGCCTTTCATTAAAAAGATATTTGCCCTGCTAGGAATAAGGGGAAGGGGTAGGAGAAGCCAGACCTTTAGTAGATAAATCTGCTTGAAATTGGATCTGCTGAAGAATAAGCAATATAGCATACTATGCACATTGTCACCAAGACCAGAATTCATAAGCTTATAGATATCTATTTTATACTATAAAATAAAAATGCTTGTTTAGGCAGTCATCAGATTAAGGCTGCTACAGAGAATTTACTCTCCTGACAAAGAAGCCTGACCTAGATTTCCTTCCACATAAATAAAATTGCATAAAATAGAATTAAACCTGTTGAGAAACGTAGCAACAGTATTAGCTTTCATAACACATAAACCTTTGTCTGCAGTATTGCCACTAAATCCTCTGAACAGCAGATGATGAAATGGACTGCAGTTGCTGTCTCTGTCTCCATGACACGTATATTTACTTTTTGTTTCCTTCCACAAATGCTTCACAAAAGCTCTTGGATGATCTGACAGAAAAAAAAAAAAAAAAGAAAAGAAAAGAAAAAAAAAAAGTAATGTATACCAAAGCAATGCATTAAGGAGAGCTGTTTGCTGGGAATCTGCAGACAGGCTGGCAAGGATCTGATTAAGTTCAGAAAGCAGTTCTCAACTATAGCAGCTGTAGGTTGTTGCTGGAAAGGCAAGTTTAAAAGTGGTTTTGGTCTTGTTTATTTGAGCAAAGTGTGGTTTTCTTCTTTGGGAACAGAAAAGCTTGAAGATCTTACTATCTTTGTGGAAACCCCCTTCAGTTGCCTCCCCAAAGACAGTATCAAAAGCTGTTGCACGGTGGGAAGAGAAGTGCTGTGCAAAATAAGAAACCATTTCTCCCTCATCTGGGCTGAGGTAAAAAGAAATGTCAATATACATGTAACTGCTAGCTGAACCTCGAAAGGCTGGGAGCTCTGGTTTGGCAGCAGAATTACTTTGGTTAAAAGAAGTAAATATGTTGTGGCCTTATTGCTTCAGGCAGACCTATTTATCAATGTTAGTGATAGGATCACACAGAGAAACTGGGCAGGCATTCAAGAATAAGAGGGGCATTAAACACATTGCCTTGTGTGGAGCAGTGCCTTCAGAGAAGCAATAGAGAGCAATCAGTTGGTCTCCTCTAAATCTGCTGAGACCCTCTTTGTTACCAATTGGCCACTCCATTCATGATAAGAGCATTATTTGTTCTTTTTAATCAGCAAAACCACAAGAGGCATTACTAGTAGGGCTTTGGCTGGATTCTGCTGATATTAGAGCAAAGCTCTGAAACAAAACACTGGACATTTCTGCTTCATCTGGGAACAAAAGTAGAGGGCAAACCAAACCTGAGGTCTGAGCCAACCTTGACTGGAAGATTTCATCTACAATAAGAATGGAACAAGGTCATGGATATCCACATGGGGATGGCAATGAAGCTAAACCTTGAAATTGGATTTTGTATGAGGCCATCAAAAGGATGGTCTCATTAAGATGAATCTCATTAGAGGACGGCCATCTTCCTGAAAAAGAAAATGGCTAAGGGTGTAAATGTGAAATTTCAGGCAGGTCTAAAACTGGTAACATCAAAAAATTGATGATTACATCTCCTGCACCAGGGTGGCAGCAGGAAGCCAACCCACTTGTCATAGAATCATAGAGTGGTAAGATCGGAAGGGACCTCAAGGATCATTTAGTTCCAACCCCCTGCCATAGGCAGGGACACCTCCCACTAGAACAGGTCACTCAAGGCCTCGTCCAACCTGGCTTTGAACACCTCCAGAGAGGGAGCAACCTGTGCCATTGTCTCACCACCCTCACTGCAAACAACTTCCTCCTAACATCCAGTCTAAATCTCCCCTCTGCCAGTTTAAACCCATTGCCCCTTTTCCTGTCATTGCAAGACCTTGTCAGTAGTCCCTCCTCAGCCCTCCTGTAGGCTCCCTTCAGATACTGGAAGGCTACTATAAGGTCTTCTTGAAGCCTTTGCTTCTCCAGACTGATGAGCCCCAACTCTCTCAGTCTGTCCCCATAGCAGAGCTGCTGCAGCCCTCTGAGCATCTTCGTGGCCTCCTCTGGACCTGTTCCAACACTTCAATGTCCTTCCTGTGCTGGGGACTCCAGAACTGCACACAGGACTACAGATGGGGTCTGATGAGAGCAAAGGGGCAGAATCCCCTCACCCTGCTGCCCACACTGCTCTTGCTGCAGCCCAGCACTCGGTTGCTGTCTGGGCTGTGCGTGTACACTGCAGGCTCATGTTGAGCTTTTCATCAACCCAGACCCCCACGTCAACTTCTCCATTGCTGCCACGAACCCCAGACCCTGCCCCAGGGCTCATATTTGTGCTACAGCAGCTCTTTTGCCAAGGGTGGCCCAGCCAAGCTAGGAGATTTGTCCTATGTGGGACAAAGCTACACTGACAGCTCAGGTGCATGGGTGTAGTTCCTGCTAGTCAAAATATGTGAATAAACATCAGTCCTGGCTCAAGAATCAACCAAAAGCCTGCAATTTTGTCTTACACCAAATCCTGAAGAGGAGAATTCAAGGATTCCTATCACTGCTCCAGCTATATCAGCATTATTGATGCTTATTATGATGGTATTTTTATAAGGTTGTAGGCAAGCAATGTATTTTAACTGGATGAATCATGTCAGCAATCTAAAGTTTTATACTCTTCTTCCTTCACCCATCATTCAGCACACATCACAAATCAGCCTCTCAAGTAATTGCAGGCAGACATGATTTCTTACACCAAGTGTCAGGAGTAAAGAACAACCTTGCCATTTATTTGACGATTGCTCACTGATTGCTTTGTTATTGACAATTTAGCCTACAGACTATTTGGGACTGCACCAAATGATACTGACATTCACTTCTGTATTTATGTAAGTGAAATTACTCAGGGACAGAGATGAAGACTTTCAGTGGCTGCAGTGCTTAAGGAATCGAAAACAAAGATAGAGAAGATATAAAAATGTAGTTTGTCCTTGAGATACAGACAAGATGGGCAAGTGACTGACTCAACACATATCCTTCCTGTCCCTCACCTTCCTAAGGTAAGATTTAAGTGGGACTGACATGAATATAATATCTGGCTCTGGCTCTCAGCTTGTACAGGGATTATGGGATGTGTGTAGAGAATGAGCACAGATATCCAGGTGTTCCTGTCTATGTTTCTTGAAAGAACATGGCACTATTTTCACCCAAGAAGTTGTAGATGTTGGAGTATCCTCCTTAGGCAAAGATGGAAATAGAGCCAACACCTCTAGAAGGGTGAGCTCAGCAAGGGTTCTCCACTAAGAATCATAGAATCATAGAATGGTAAGGTTGGAATGGAACTTAAGGATTACCTAGTTACAACCCATGCCATAGGCAGGGACACCTCCCACTAGTACAGGTCACTCAAGGCCTCCTCCAACCTGGCCTTCAACACCTCCAGGGAGGGAGCAGCCACAAACTCCCTGGGCAACCTGTGCCAGTGTCTCACCACCCTCACTGCAAAGAACTTCCTCCTAACATCCAGTCTAAATCTCCCCTCTGCCAGTTTAAACCCATTGCCCCTTGTTCTGTCATTGCAAGACCATGTAAATAATCCCTCCCCAGCCTTCCTGTAGGCCCCCTTCAGATNGATACTGGAAGGCTACTATCAGGTCTCCTGGAAGCCGTCTCTTCTCCAGGCTGAAGAGCCCCAACTCTCTCAGCCTGTCCTCATAGCAGAGCTGCTGCAGCCCTCTGATCATCTTCGTGGCCCTCTGGACCCGCTCCAACACTTCCATGTCCTTCTTCTGTTGGGGGCTCCAGAACTGCACACATGACTCTAGATGGGGTCTGAGGAGAGCAGAGTAAAGTGGCAGAATCCCCTCCCTTGCCCTGCTGGCCACACTTCTCAGGAAGCACATGAAGCCCAGGACTCGGTTGCTGTCTGGGCTGCATGTGCATACTGCAGGTTTGTGTTGAGCTTTTCATCAACCCAGACTCCAAGGTCCTTTTCCTCAGGGCTGCTCTCCAGCCATTCACCACCCAATGGTGATGAAACCTCCACTATTCTTCTGTCATGTTTTACATGAACAGTTGAGGCTCTGGTGTTGTCTGAGAAGGATACACAAGGCAGTGAAGTGCTTTCCCCATGGACCTGTGTCCTGCTGGGGCAAAATAGACCCAGGCTTATTTGCAATGCTGGTCCCCTGTTGATTGGCTAGGCTTCATGTTTCTCTCTCTTGCCAGTGGTTGCTTTCGCCCAGAGGAATGATTGAAGTCAGTCTGCTCTGGGAAGGCCTCACCCTCTCTGCTCCCAGGTTTTTGCTTTCCGGTGCAGGCGGAGGAGCCACCCGAGGACACGTGGCTTGACACCCCACCTTCTCCTGGCTCGAGTTTTTCTTTCTGGCAGCACGTTCAAGCTCAGCTACCCTCTCTGCCTCATGATTGCATCAGAAGTATAAATTGGAATTGCAGCTTCCTTCAGTGCTAATCAGTGAGTAAATCCAGCTACTAAATCAATAAGAGTCTCTGGGTTTTCCCGCCAATAGCCCTGCCCAGGGCAAAGGGAGTCCATCTTGTGGCTGGCAGCGGCGCTCGCCACTCCTCACCCTTGAATATTTGCACCTCTTTACTCCTTCCCTAAATTACTTTAAAAGGGTTTTCTTCATGCCTCTTGTGTAAGTAATTCCTGACTGGGTATTTGACCTTTGGTAAACTGTAAACAGTTCACCATTTAGAGGTGTGTGTTTGTTTGGTGTGGGAATTCGTGTAAATAAAATTTAATATTTTCCTATTTCCTGCATATTAAATTTGAATATTCATAACAACCTGCAGAGGTCTTATGTGTGAACTGAGCTCCCCCACGTCACACTGCTAGCTCCAAATGTAGAAATGCCTGGAAGAAGACTTAGAGGTTCCTGAGTGTGGTGGTTTGGGAGTTACCCACCCCACCCACACACTATGAAAGAGCACCCAGACTAGACTCAGCCACTTGGAAGTTAAGGAATGAAGCTATGTTTACAGCTCAGCACAATTTACAAGCAGAGATATACACTATATACAGGAATATTTACAGAAATATACAAGTTAAAGGTAATACAGAAACACAACTCCCCTCCCAGAAATCAGAGTCCCCAGGAGGGGCTCCCAACCACCCTTCCACCTTCTCCCCACTCATCTACATTACCCCAGAGTCTGCCTTATGTGCAAGGTGAGTTTGGAGGATCAGCAAGGGGGGTTAGAAGCAGAAGTGGTTAGTTAGGTTACTCAGCAGAGAGGTCAGAGACATACACCAGCTAGAGAGATCGAGACTCTCTCTGTCTTATCTATATTTGTGTTCTTGTTCTTATATATCTCAGCAAACCTATGAGTGAAGTAGACATCAGCATTGTTTGCTTTTCACAGCCTATAGTCTATTTTTTATTAAAACATTCCAATTAGCCTCAAACCAGCACACTGAGAGACCTCACCAGTGACGTATCAGTAATCCCATGGTGCAAGGCTGCAGAAGAGGGGGTCTGAAGGTGTTGCCCCTTTCAGAGGCAGTAGGGCGGGGATTTGGTGTCTTAGCTGTTTAGCAGCTGAAATATCTCTTGCACTTTCCTCGTAACAATTCTTCTTCCACACCAACAGCCTCTACCCTTTGACAGGAAATGGTCGTACCCACAATTCTCCACCTTCCATTATTTCCCAGGTTGCCACCCAAACCAATCATGATGAAAGCAGCTCAAATTTACAGTATGCTGAACATTCATCTGTGGGAAGCTAATTGATTTTCCACAGGCACTTCCATATTTATTTTCTTTTTCATCATCTCCTTAACTGCATTTGAACCAGAGGCCACAGCAATCATGGCAACCACCCACACTGACAGCACATGCTTTTATTTTTCTTGGCAACAATTATTTGCCCAGCTTGTCAAGTTGTTGATGACATTGAACTAGCATCTGTTTCACACTGTCTGCATCAGTTAGCACAGAAAGGCACACTTCTCTGGCCCATTTTATTGATTCTTGTGATGTTTCCCTCTATTTAGGTTTTCTGTTCTTGGCATCTTCTCTTTTTCTTGGCCTTGGCTTGTTAACTGTATCCTTGTTCATTTTATTAGTTTTTTTGCTGCTGCTAAATAACAATTTCATTCTTGCAGTGAGCTCTTTCCAAAGACTAGTCTCCAGGCCTTTCCAAAGTTCCCTGTGCTGCCTTAGAGCTCTGCAATCCACACACGCTCCATGGAGTAAGGCTTCACTTGATCTGCAGTAAGTCATAGGCATGGGAAGTTTCATGTAAACATGAGGAGTACTCTGTCCAGTCCTGGGGCCCTCCGGTTCAAGAGGGACATAGAACTGCTTGAGAGAGTCCAGCACAGAGTCACAAAGATGATTAAGGGAATGGAACATCTCACTTATTAGGAGAGACTGAGGAAACTGGGGCTCTTTAGCTTGGAGAAGAGGAGCCTGAGGGGTAAGCTCATCCATGTTTACAAATATGTAAAGATGAGTGCCAGGAGGCTGGAGTCAGACTCTGCTTGGTGATGCCCAGTGACAGGACAAGGGGCAATGGGTGGAAGTTGAGGCATTGGAGATTCCATGTGAACATGAGGAAGAATTTTTTCACTGTGAGGGTGACAGAGTACTGAAACAGGCTGCCCAGGGGGGTTGTGGAGTCTCCATCTCTGGAGACATTCAAAACCTGCCTGGATGCCTTCCTATGTGATCTGGTATAGGTGATCCTGCTCTGGCAGGGAGGTTGAATTGGATGAGCTTTGGAGGTCCCTTCCAGCCCTTGTCATTCAGTGATTCTGTGAAGTCTGTGACAAAATATGGAATCACTTGGAAAACATGAGATTATTGTGCTACAGGTAGACTTGTCATGAAAGGAGATGGTGGTTTGACATGAAAGGAGAAGGCCTGCTTGACACTGGGTGTTGCTCTGGTGACAGGTGTGACGTTTGGGGACACCACAGTAATCACCATCTTGTGTTTCAGCTGACCCCAGGAGGATGACATCACTGTTTAGACACCAAAGTCCTCATCTCCCAGAAGAAACTCAGTTCAGACAGTGAGGTGTAACTTGAAGGCCAATTCACTTCTAAAGCTTTCAGGGTCCATATATTTTAACATTTCATCTATCTTAATTAAAGAAAAGTGTCAGGGAAGTGTAAGCAGTTATGTTCCAGGGTGGGCCATGTGGGTGGTGGCTTCTCTTTCTTCTGCCTTTTTTTCCAATGAGTTTTCTTTCTTGGAGTAGAGAGATTGGATCAAGTCTTTCCAGCTAAAGTGGGAAGAAAAAATCTTCTGCTTTCCACAAAAGTAACTGTAGTGTCATTGGAGAAGGGCATAGTTCTTTCCTTTGGTTGAAGGTGTTTCCCTCTGGACTGCCTTACTAAGTACGTTTACAAAGAAAATATCAGTGAATGGTTCTAGTTATCAAGGTACTAACTGTGAAGATGGTGATGAAAGGTTCTAGGACTTGGTATTTCATAGAATCATAGAATGGTAAGGTTGGAAGGGACCTCAAAGATCATCTAGTTCCAACCCCCTGCCATAGGCAGGGACACCTCCCACTAGTACAGGTCACTCAAGGCCTCGTCCAACCTGACCTTGAACACCTCTAAGGAGGTGACATGGACAGAGGAATGGAGTGCACCCTCAGCAAGTTTGCAGATGACACCAAGCTGTGTGGCACAGTCGACTTGCTAGAGGGCAGGGATGCCATCCAGAGGGACCTGGACAGGCTGGAGAGGTGGGCCCAGGCCAACCTCATGAAATTCAATAAGGCCAAGTGTAAGGTCCTGCACCTGGGTAGGCACAATCCCAAGCACAAATACAGGCTGGGTGGTGAATGGCTGGAGAGCAGCCCTGAGGAAAAGGACCTTGGAGTCTGGGTTGATGAAAAGCTCAACATGAGCCTGCAGTGTGCACATGCAGCCCAGACAGCAACCGAGTCCTAGGCTGCATCAAGAGAAGCGTGGCCAGCAGAGCAAGCGAGGTGATTCTGCCCCTTTACTCTGCTCTCGTCAGACCCCACCTGGAGTACTGTGTGCAGTTCTGGAACCCTCAGCACAGGAAGGACATGGAAGTGTTGGAGCGGGTCCAGAGGAGGGCCACAAAGATGATCAGAGGGCTGGAGCAGCTCTCCTATGAGGACAGGCTGAGGGAGTTGGGGCTCTTCAGCCTGGAGAAGAGAAGGCTTCGAGGGGACCTGATAGTAGCCTTCCAGTATCTGAAGGGGGCCTACAGGAAGGCTGGGGAAGGATTATTTACAAGGTCCTGCAATGACAGGACAAGGGGCAATGGGCTTAAACTGGCAGAGGGGAGATTTAGACTAGATGTTAGGAGGAAGTTCTTTACAGTAAGGGTGGTGAGGCACTGGAACAGGTTGCCCAGGGAGGTTGTGGATGCTCCCTCCCTGGATGTATTCAAGGCCAGATTGGATGAGGCCTTGAGTAACCTGTACTAGTGGGAGGTGTCCCTGCCTATGGCAGGGGGTTGGAACTAGATGATCCTTGAGGTCCCTTCCAACCTTACCATTCTATGATTCTACCATTCTATGATTCTATGATTCTATGATTCTATGAAGGAGGGAGCAGCCACAACCTGATTGTATTTAATATAAGACAGCAAAAAGTTGGCTGTAACACGTTAGCTGGAGTATTTCACTGAAAGTAGTTGAATTTAATATATTTCATCCAGTGCCACTTTCCAGACCAGAAGTTGTGTATCACAGCGACTCTTCAGCACCCTTTGGACTACTTGCAGCACCTGCAGTTCCTGGATTTGGAATATTTACTCATGCTGTCTAAAATAGAATGAAGTTCTTGAATCCCTGGTAGATACATTGCATGATTGGGCAGCCCCAGTTAGCAAGTTTTCTGGTACTAGGACATGGATTTGTTTGCACATACTTACATACAAAGACACTGTAGATGAAATTCCAGCCTTAGAAACCAACTCAGTCACCCCAGTTGTGTAAATGTCAAGCGTGACCAGAACATATCCGAATGACCTCTGCTTCTTTCGTTGTGAATTTCCTGTTTAATTGTCCTGTTGTGCACATCTATCCCCTTACATTTTCCCCTTGGAAACTTGTCTTTCAAACCATAATTTGAAACACTTGGTTTTGGTGTTCAGACGAATCCCTTTCCCTCCCAAAGAGCCCAGATGCCTCAGATTGCCTTCAGACATCTTTATTCTTTGGGAAATTGCTAGCAGATTGATGAATCTTTTTAGAGATATTGGCTGAAGATTATAAATAAATACAAGAATTCTTGGTGAGCTCTATTGTTCTTAAGGACCTGTATTGTACAACTAGTTGACCTCAGTGCTGTTTTCTATCAACCTCTTGCAAGATTCAGTGCTCCATTCATTATGTACCTAGAGCATTTGATAATCAATCTACCATGCTGTAAATCACATACAGGTGTGATTCTTGGCAAATTAATGAAGTTTTTGCTTGATTGAAAATAACTGAAGTGTCCTTGGACTTGCTAAAACAGACACTAGCCCTACTAAATTACAGTCAGAAGTCAGCTCAACTGCTTATTAGTCAATATAATTTGGTAGATGTCTGTGATTAAAACTTAGCAGTGTCCTGAGCAAATTCACTGTGAGCAGTGACTCTATTCCAACCCCCACAGGACATGTCTATGCAGGAAGGAGCAAATTGAACCACGGTCCCCCTACTAACACACTGAAATGGCCAGATACAATCTAGCATGGGTCCAAAAGCAGCACTGGTATGGCACCGTGCCCAGGCTAATAAGTCCTGCTGACAAGACTAAGATCAGATACAGAAGTGGCTGATGTTGTGCCAGCACTTTCCTCTCACATCACCACTCAGAGCTGTCTCCTTTCACAGGGTATTTCCTCTTCACACTCACATTTTGGTAACTGTGGGTGCCTCAGGCTGCACATGGCTCAAACACATTAGCAAGCAGGGTGGTCTAATTCCGTGGACGTTTTGGATCTCACAGCTTCCAGGCTGCTCTCCAGTCGTATCCACAAGATCAAATTTTCTGCATGTTCACACGGTCACAGCACACCCTGTCAATCATGTGTGCTTGCTCTCTGTAAAGTCACACAGTCCATCCAGAGTGCTCAGTCATCTCTCATATTGGCCTGACTGTGCTGTCACACAAGCAGCCCTCTGACGTGGCAGGTCCTTCACACCACAGAAGTATCCCAGACCAGGCTACCCTCACAGAAGGGCAATGTATTTCAGCCACTCCCCTAGAGTAAACTTTCCTGCTGCCTAAGAACACTAATCAAGGGCCTCTTCCATTAAAGGCCAGAAGCCAGATGGAGAAGGTGCTGCAGGTCCTTTTTATAACTGTACAGTACAAAGAGAACTTTCAGAATTCATGAATACACCTATTTCAAATAGAACCTGTCTTTAATAGGACAGAAAACATTTCTCTTTCAGAGCTTAACATCTGTGTACCTTGCTGCCAACATCTCAACCTTTTGTTCTCCCTTCCTGTATGCTGCAGTGCCAGGCAAGAAAGAAAATAGCCAGGAGCCAAGTCTCCTTCTCTGGAGACTTTCAAGGCCCATCTGGATGTGTTCTTCTGTGACCTAAGATATATTGTATGGTCCTGCTGTAGGAGGGGTTTAGACTCAATGATGACCTGTACTAGTGGGAGGTGTCCCTGCCTATGGCAGGGGGTTGGAAGCGGATGATCTTTGAGGTCCCTTCCCACCTTACGATTCTATGATTCTATGATCCTTTTGGGTCCCTTCCAAGCCCTAACATCTTGTGATCTTGTGACCCACACGGAGCTGCCCAAGTCCTGAGCCAGCTCATCACTTGGTTGAGGTTGCGCACAACACCCACTTCATTACTTTCCCCTCTGCAACACCTCCAGAGGTCAGCCTACTGCTCACAGGGTTTCCTTGCATAAGAATCTTCTACTGGAAAGGACTTTTCAGTGAGGCACAACCTTGCAGTGTGGGTATCCTGCTGAGACAGCTGGCACTGTGTTCTCTGAATGTGAGAGAAATCATCTGTCAGAGGTTTCTGTGCAGGCACAGGTACAGATATTCTCATGACTCTGTTCTCTGAAATGTTCTGAACTGAACATATGGATGCAAGCAAACTCCACTGTCTGAACCACAACCTGGTTTTCCCCTCCCAGTGCCCAGCTGCACTCACCTCACCCTAAGAGACAGAGCAATGGATGTAAGCCGCAGCACAGGAGGTTCCACCTCAACACAAGGGGGAACTTTTTTACTGTAAGGGTCACAGAGCACTGGAACAGGTTTCCCAGGGGAGTTGTGGAGTCTCCTTCTCTGGAGGCTTTCAATACCTGTCTGGATGTGTTCCTCTGTGACATGAGCTAGATTGTATGGTCCTGCTCTGGTAGGAGGGTTGGACTCAATGATCTCTTTGGGTCCCTTCCAATCTCTAACATCCTGTGATCCTGTGACTTTGGGTACTTTCATGGCCATGCAAGTGCTGTTCTTTGGGAATAGATTCTGGGGTTGTTTGATTGATTTCACATGCTAAGGTATTTAGTTTCTCATGAGGAATAAGGTTCTCACAAGGAACTTTGGTTCTGGGTTGCTCATTCTGTCTCCTCTGAGGTTCTTAAAGAGATGAGCTTATTCCCTTGGAGGGGACACCATATCAAGGTACCCTAAAATTTAACATGGAATGACAACAGGGACTTCTGGGGTACATACAGGATGCCCTAAGTATTATGCCTGGAGTTGCCCCTGGTGCCTTATGTTGGCAAAGGGTGGTTGATTCTGAGGACTGACCTGACAGAGCAATTTAGAGTGATTCTCACAATTTCTAAGAGAGAAAGAGCCAGCCTTAGCAGATGTTAGCTTTAGTACATTTAGGTTGAGAGATTTAGACTGCAATGAACTTTCCCAACAAATCTCTTCTAAGCGTTTGCAGCAAACCTGCGTAATTCTTGGAAAGACTTTTGTGAACACATCTAAATTCATTTTCTTATTGTGGCTGTAAAATTAATTAGTTAGCAGATACCCAAGGAGTTGTCTGAGAACAATACCAGAAGCTCAGGAATTCAGCAAGACCATTCTCCATATGCTACACAGTGAAACTACAAATGACAGGGATGGGGGTAAGAAGGGAACCACAAAGGATCAAAACAAAAATATTTTTAAGCAGTTAACTTGACTGTTTTGTTAGGTGGCAAAGAATCTTCCCTTAGCATATGAAAGTATCAGGGTTTCCTGAGAGTAGATAATGACCTGGCACCATGAGCCCATTACCTGGAAGCAAATTTTAAATGCATTGGATTGACATGGAGGCGAATCATTATGGTAAAGAAGAGTTCTGGATATACTTTACACAAAACCTGAGCAGACACATTCTGAACTCTATCACTTAAAGTTGGAATGCTCCTTTACTGGATGGCAATGATGGAGATTAGAATTGCAAAAGCCACTGTAACTGTGTTGAAGTGGTATTCTGGGAAAGGAACTCAATAGTGGTAAGAAAACAGATGAAATGGAACAGATCTGAGTGTAGCAACCTGAAAGATCCCCTGCAGCTGGTGCAGGAAATTGAATGGAAAAGGTACATTATCTCTCAGGGCAGGATGGATATTCAAGATGCCATAGACTTGAACAAACACAGGGCATGATATTCCCTGAAGTTGATTGAAGTCCTAAGGTTGATTTCAGTTGTACAAGACTGAATCTTGTGGGTCAGTTCTGCACAGGGGAGGGTGAAGAAAAGGTCCTATGAAAAGAAAATAAAATGCTGATATCCATGAATCAAAGCAGTTGGAAAACTTTCTGCTTCTATTAACTTTGCATTACCTCTCTGCACACAAGCAATGGAGTCAGCCAGGCCCTTTTGGCCCTAGACTTTGAAATCAAGCCTCAATGTCTCATCATATCTGAAAGCCAAATGTGCCACTCAGAGGGACACTACGTACATGTAGCTCAGCCTCCATCAGGCCCCATAGGGTCCCACTAGTTAGTGAATTATAGAATCGTAGAATGGTAAGGTTGGAAGGGACCTCAAAGGTCATCTAGTTCCAACCCTCTGCCATAGGCAGGGACACCTCCCACTAGTACAGGTCACTCAAGGCCTTGTCCAGCCTGGCTTTGAACACCTCCAGGGAGGGAGCAGACACAACCTCCCTGGGCAACCTGTGCCAGTGTCTCACCACCCTCACTGCAAACAACTTCCTCCTAACATCCAGTCTAAATCTCCCCTCTGACAGTTTAAACCCATTGCCCCTTGGCCTGTCATTGCAAGGCCTTGTAAATAGTCCCTCCCCAGCTTTCCTGTAGGCTCTCTTCAGATACTGGAAGGTTACTATAAGGTCTCCTCAAAGCTTTCTCTTCTCCAGGTTGCAGAGCCCCAACTCTCTCAGCCTGTCCTCATAGGAGAGCTGCTGCAGCCCTCTGAGAATCTTCGTGGCCCTCCTCTGAACCTGCTCCAACGGTGGTAAAGAGCTTCTCCACAGGTTACTCAAAACACCCAAAGGGAGATCTTGCTCTGACAGTCCACTTGGAGGGTTTAGCTCACTCACTGCTACAGAGAGCATCTAGGTATTAGGTGCTTCATAGATAGAAAACAAGGAGGGTTTGGGGGGATTTGGGACCCATATTCTTCTGTGACATGTGCTCCCACTTTGCTAAAAAAAAACCAAACCAAAACAAACCAAACAAACATACAAACAAAAAATCAACCCAGAAAACTCTTCTGCTGCTGCATCATGACTGCTGGTAATGACTTCTGTGGCACAACCATGGCAGAAGAGCAGTGTTTGATCGGACCAAAGGTCTAACCCAGTATCTCCTCTTTAACAGTAGTCAGAAACAGAGACACCAAGGAAACTTAAGAGCAGAGCAAATATATGTGTACACAACTCAGGAGATCCCAATCCAAACATATTTCTGTGTGGTCAGCGTTTCCCTTCCACCAGCATGTGCATTCTCCCTAGAACTACAAGTAATTAGTGCTACACAGTTACAAAATCAGCATCGGCTCTGCAAAATGAAAACCTGCCTAAGCAACCCTCTCACTCAGCAAGCACAGTTAAGCAGGGATATAAGCAATTTTCTTATTGCAGAGGGAGGAGAAGTCATCATCTTTCAGAGGAGTTTTTTGAAACTTTATCTATGCTCAGCTTTTAAGATAGTGGAAACTGTGCTGCTCTTCCTCTATCTGTATTATGAATAACAGCACTACAAGAGAAATACATCCTGGGAAAGCAGCATTTTTGCCTAAAAAGTGATTCCTTTCCATTGTTAAAATCAGCAGATAAGGACCCCCTAACAGCTGGGAAGCAAAAGGTCTGCGTTAGGATTCAGGAGTTCATTTCAGGAGGCTGAACTTCACTGGTAACATGCCAGGGGCCTATAAACCATAAGATCCTGGAGACTACTGAAACAGAAAAAAGACAAAAACATCATCTTCCACATAATTAGATATGACCATTAAAAAAAAGCACTGTATTAATCACAGGTGTGTATCTGTGATTAATAGCTACTTCAGTATTCATTACTTGACTGCAGTAGCTTGATTAATCCATAGTTCCCTATGGTTCAAAATGTAGGGCTTGTAAGAAATCAGAAAAAAGTGACTCTTACTACTTTAAACAATACAAGAGCTCTGGGGAGGGGAAAAAAAGGCAACCAGCCCCAGACTTTGTCACTGCCTGGAATAAATACCGTAGATTTTTCCAGCTAACTCAAACAATAATGCCAGCATAAAATATTTTCTTGCACAACTGTATAAATAAATAAGATAGCAGAGTTGTGCTGCAGTCAACTTTGCAGTCCTCTGGAAAGGAAGAGTTACTTCAGAAAGCTCTGAAATATGTATCAGGTAGGCAGAACATATAGAAAGAAATACAAGGTTCTTGTTAAAACTTTTTCTACCCATAAAGTGCTAGAGGCTAAACTGCATGAAATACTGAAAATCCCCTCAAAGGTATTTTCTTTGTCATAGTCAGAAGAACACTGAACTGCAACTGTTGTATTTGGCAAATACTATCAGAACTTTCAAGTGAATTAAAAATATGTATTGCTAAGAGGAAGAGAAATTAAGTGATGGTAAATTGAAATTGAGCAGTTTCAATGGAGAGCAGTTTCAGTGGAGAGGGTGCATGTCTGTTGCTACAGTAATTTTTGTATGCACACTTTACAGGAGGGTGTCAGCTCTACAAGTGTGACACAACTGCAAACCTCTTGTTAGTAATAGCAGACCTCAAGAACTTGCCACTGTTGCTGGTCTGTGGAAGTAGGAGCCTTAACGTTATAAGCAAACTTCCTTTTTTTTAATTAATAAAATGCCATTTTGGAATTACAGATACATAGAGCTGAGAGAGACCTCAGGTAGCCACCTACTTCTCGATCTTGCTCATAGACAGGACAAATCAGGTTAGGCAAAGATCAGGTTTAGTCGGTTTAAAAGACTTCCAGTGAATGGGATTTCATATTACTCCAGTGAGTGAGACTGTGTTCCAGAGCACTCCAGATTCCTTCCTTCTCCCCTCCCCAGTGTGTTTGAATGGGGAGAAGAAGGTGCAAAAACTGCTATCCCCACCCTGCCCTACGGGCTTCAAGGGGGAACAGCCAAAGGTGCCTTTCCCCAGCTGTGTGCTGACCCCGGTGGCAGTCCACACTGGGAATCAGGCTGGTGGGTGGCTGGGTCTTTGCACCCAGTATAAATTGGCAAATGGACACTTCGTCTAGAAAAGCATAAATAGAGCAAGGGAGAAGGTGGGTGGTGCCTGCCTGAACAGAGTTCCTGCCTTGGCAGAGCTCCCATTTTGGACCATCCTCACTTTTGGACAACGCCTACCTTTTCACACAGCTCTGGGTTTTGCACTGTCCCTGCCTTTGGACTCCTCTCCCCACTTTTGCACCACTCTGTGCAAATTTGCAGGCTTAGCAAGTCCTGGGGTCCATTTGAGAGAGCTGCCAGCAGCACCCAGACCCAGCTGCTCTCAGACCATAGAGCAGCCAATTTCCTGGTTGCTAGTCCAAACTGGGGAGGCCTGAGCAGTTTGGCTCTCCCCTGCCACTGCCAAGGCAGCGTCGCTCCCACAAATCCCTGTCTTGTGGCAGTCGTGTCTCAAGACACTCCTGACTCTGGCAGCTTTTCCACCCACCTTGTGCTGCTGCCACCTGGATCCAGACTATGGGACATTGTTGTGGCATCAGAAGGCAGCCGAGCAGCAGAGAAACCCAGCAAGGGATCATGGCCCAATACCTATCTCACTTTCATGAGTAAAGCCTGCTGCTGGACCCTTAATTCTCTGCTCAGCCTGATTGGCAGTGGGGTGAAGCTGTGTTTGTAGCTTAGCCTTTTCCATTTCCTGACTTCCTAAATCTCTAAATCTGTCCATAACATCCTGTTGAAGAATTCCTGATCTAATTAGAACACATAAATAAACCTAAACTAGTTTTGTATATAGTTTGGTGGCAGGCCTTTCAGGAAAGTAAAACAATTCTATTTTCAGAATTCCTGAAAAGCCACATTAATTCCCTCCCTCCATGACAGGCTGCTCCAATATTTAACTATTTCTATAATGGGGCATCTCTTTTCTTAATAAATCAGTCTCAAAATGGACTGTTTGCTGCTCTGAGATAGTCCACATGACTATGTGAACCCTCTTCCCTCTGTCCTGGGTTTGCACTGTCTTGAAGAACTGCACTTACACAAGCTACAAATTAAAATGTTTTTCTAATTGTCAGTTTGTGAAATATTTTCATTTCTGAAAGACAGGTGGAATCTTACACTCACAGAAACCATAACCAAATGAGTGAGTGCCACCTCACACCATATCCAGAAATCAAACTGGCTGACTGGGATTATTGACGATGCTGCAAATCTGAACAAAAGCTCAGCTCAGTTTTAAGATTGCACATAGGCTGGAGGGGAAAATCAGGGTTTATAGCACAGAAGGAGGGAAAATTGGATGTTACTGGGTAAACTTTGGAGCAAATATTTCCACAAACAAGAAATCTGATTTATTTATTAAAAAAAAAAACCAAAACAAAACAAAAAAAAAAACCCACTTAGTTTCTAATCTGCCATTGTGAATTTCTGGGAATCTGATAGAAAAATTAGGTGTAAAAAATCAGAAATAGTATAAAATTATCTCCTGCCACTCCATTTTCATAATTTACAGCATAGGTACAACATAGGCTGTCTCATTTGCAACCTTCCACCAAAGAGTTCCCAAACTTTACTCTGCTCTTGCCAGACCCCACCTGGAGTACTGTGTGCAGTTCTGGAGCTCCCAGCACAGGAAGGACATGGAAGTGTTGGAGCGGGTCCAGAGGAGGGCCACAAAGATGCTCAGAGGGCTGCAACAGCTCTGCTATGAGGACAGACTGAGAGAGTTGGGGTTCTTCAGCCTGGAGAAGAGGAGGCTTCGAGGGGACCTGATAGTAGCCTTCCAGTATCTGAAGGGGGCCTACAGGAAGGTTGGGGAGGGATTATTTACAAGGTCCTGCAACGACAGGACAAGGAGCAATGAGTATAAATTGGCAGAGGGGAGATTTAGACTGGTTGTTAGGAGGGAGTTCTTTACAGAAAGGGTGGTGAGGCACTGGAACAGGTTGCCCAGGGAGGTCGCGGATGCTCCCTCCCTGGAGGTGTTCAAGGCCAGATTGGATGAGGCCTTGAGTAACCTGTACTAGTGGGAAGTGTCCCTGCCTATGGCAGGGGGTTGGAACTAGATGATCCTTGAGGTCCCTTCCAACCTTAACCATTCTATGATTCTATGAAACACATTTTTCTCAAAGCACTCAAATGCACAGCATGACCCAAGTGACAGGGACTGTCACAGAGGCTAGAGCTAAAACAGAGAGCTGTTTTTGTGGCTGGAAAAGGATTCCTTTCAATAAATGGTTTATACAACCCTTTGCCAAAGATTAACAACTCTGCTTAAGTATTTCTGCTGGAGGCAAGCAGCTGATCAGCAGGCAATAAACAGCCCTATGATAGCAGCAAACCCATTACTTTCCATGTTAGGAAAGCATCAAGCCGGACTAATGAGAGAGCTTCAGGTTCAGCTGCTGGCTTGTACTGGGACAAATCAGAAGTTAAAGGGAAGAAAGTCTTTCAACATCCATATGATGATAGAGAGTAAGTTTAATCATCTCTCCTCTCCAGAAAGATTAGCTATGTGGCTGAAGGAACACTCTGTATGCTGCTTTTATTCTCAGAGAGAGTTGATAACTCATTATAGGCGTTAAAATGTGCCTGCAGCCTACTGCGCATTTAGGATGCGAATACAGAGCTAAGCAAATGGGAACCTGGCACAGAAATTTTAACATGTGAGACACAGTGCAGCACATAATGCAATGAACAGTGCTCACAGAGCTCCAGGCAGTTGGCATAGCCATCTATTCTCCCAGTGCAAGTAAAACACCACACTTAGCTGGAGCAAAAATGTGGGAGCAGTGCTAAACAAAACTATGCTTCTTTCTTTTGTTCCATCGAAGATGGGGTATGAGGAAAACCATCTAGTAGGTTTTTCACCTTTCTATGTGATATTTCCTTCAACTGATAATTCATCAGTTTATTTTCACTCCTTAAATTATTACAGTGTCTCATATATGAGGATGCCTATGAGGACAGGCTGAGAGAGTTGAGGTTCTTCAGTCTGGAGAAGAGAAGGCTTTGAGGAGACCTTAGAGTAGCCTTTCAGTATCTGAAGAGGACCTACAGGAAGGCTGGGAGGGACTATTTACAAGGTCTTGCAATGACAGGACAAGGGGCAATGAGTTTAAACTGGCAGAGGGGAGATTGAAATTCAATGTTAGGAGGAAGTTGTTTGCAGTGAGGGTGGTGAGGCACTGGCACAGGTTGCCCGGGGAGGTTGTGGCTGCTCCCTCCCTGTGGGTGTTCAAGGCCAGGTTGGATAAGGTCTTGAGTGACCTGTACTAGTGGGAGGTGTCCCTGCCTATGGCAGGGGTTGGAACTACATGATCCTTGAAGTCCCTTCCAACCTTACTATTCTATGATTTTATATTACGGTTTCACAGTTCCTTACTTATTCTATGTCAAAAATAAATAAGCAAGTCAGATAATTCTTTGCCAAACAGAATACCTGCAACTATATCCAGTATCTGAAGGGGGCCTACAGGAAGGCTGGGGAAGGATTATTTACAAGGTCCTGCAATGACAGGACAAGGGGCAATGGGCTTAAACTGGCAGAGGGGAGATTTAGACTGGATGTTAGGAGGAAGTTCTTTACAGTAAGGGTGGTGAGGCACTGGAACAGGTTGCCCAGGGAGGTTGTGGATGCTCCCTCCCTGGATGTGTTCAAGGCCAGATTGGATGAGGCCTTGAGTAACCTGTACTAGTGGGAGGTGTCCCTGCCTATGGCAGGGGGTTGGAACTAGATGATCCTTGAGGTCCCTTCCAACCTTACCATTCTATGATTCTATGATTCTATGATATGGAAGTCCCATGCTACAATTGCTGTACTACTAAATGCAATGACTTCCATGATTCCCAGTCCTGCTACTTTTTCTAGTGGTAAATGCACACTGCCTATGCATGAACAAGTGAGCCAGTCAGAGGTTTAAAATGGCAGAAATTCTCTTGGGCTTCCATACAGTATTAAGTGTTCTTCGTGGAAAGCACGAGGGGATTTCTTTTTTATTAAGAAACTACTTATACATTTTTCTCACTCCCAACTTTACTTTAAAATACTGAAGTGAGCGAGAAATTTAAAAAGGAAATTCATTCTTTTTCCTCACCAGAAACTTTCTATGGAGTAGAGTCCATCTCTTGTCAAGTAACCCCACAGAAATTATCCAGGCAGGGCTAAAAGCACACTCTTGGGACTACTGCTCAAGAGGCAGAAAAATCATAAAAGCACCTTCAGAATATGCTACCATGGTACAGTGACTTCAAAACCACTATTGGCAGAGGTTGGGAAAAGTGATTAAACGGTGGGCTTCAGAATTTCACTTCTCTCTTACGCTCTTCTTTCTCACCAGAAGAGCACTGAATTATATATATATTTATATTACTAATGAGAATGTCTACAGCTATATTTAAGGGGATAATTATTTATGACAAGAGATGAGAGAGTCTTTTTTTTTTTCTTTTCTTTTGGGCTTAATCTAACCACACTCTAGTGAGACTTGAATTTTCTTTATGCATTGATTTACATGACCTGATTGAATTCTTTTGACCTGGAGCTCTGCTGCAAGTCTGACCAAATTTTACTGTTTTTCTCTAATTTATGCAGTTACAGGAGAGTTACCCTCAGCTCACAACCAAAACTAAAGGACTGAGGAGCAGTAAATGGAAATGGGATTGGCAGATATTCATCCCCTGCAGACACGACACTTAGATTTCTATAGTTATTCTCTTAGCATGTGGTTATTTGTCTTCTTTCCTACTATCTGTCAAGAGCTGGACAGATGGAAATCTACCTGTGACATAATTCCTCTGGACTTCAAGAGGGGAAATCAAGGATAATTGTCAGAAGCATTTACAAAAAGATAATTCAAAGTAAAAATATTCCGTTTCTCACAATCAAATCAGCTACCCCAACCGTATAAAAATTGTAAATAGGTGATAGATTACTTATCTCGAGGCAGGCCCTAGTCCAGTTCTCACTGAATCCAAGGGCTGTATTTCTGCTGGGTGACTTTGAATCAAGCACTGAATATCTATCCCTGCACTGAGCCACTTTAGTGCGAGCACAGCTTAAAGCTGAAACTTACAGTTGTACTCAGTCTGTTCATAAACAACAGAGCATTGACACAGTAGTGAAAAATATAATAACGTGCTGCAAAAAAGGGGAAGGGGAAGGCGAAGGGGAAGGTGGAGGGACCTCAAGGATCACCTAGTTCCAACCACCTACCATAGGCAGGGACACCTCCCACTAGTACAGGTCACTCAAGGTCTCCTCCAACCTGGCCTTGAACACCTCCAGGGAGGGAGCAGCCACAACATCCCTGGGCAACCTGTGCCAGTGTCTCACCACCCTCACTGCAAACAACTTCTTCCTAACATCCAGTTTCAATTTCCCCTCTGACAGTTTAAACCCATTGCCCCTCAGCCTGTCATTATAAGACCTTGTCAATAGTCCCTCCCCAGCCTTCCTGTAGGCCCCCTTCAGATACTGGAAGGCTACTATCAGGTCTCCTGGAAGCCTTCTCTTCCCCAGGCTGCAGAGCCCCAACTCTCTCAGCCTGTCCTCAGAGCAGAGCTGCTCCAGCCCTCTGAGCATCTTTGTGGCCTCCTCCTGACCTGCTCCAACATGTCCTTCCTGTGCTGGGAGCTCCAGAACAGCACACAGTACTCCAGATGGGGTCTGACGAGAGCAGAGCAAAGGGGCAGAATCCCCTCCCTTGCCCTGCTGCCCACACTGCTCTTGATGCAGCAGGACTCAGTTGCTGTCTGGGCTGCACTCCCACTGCAGGCTCATGTTGAGCTTTTCATCAACCCAGACTCCCAGGTCCTTTTTCTTAGGGCTGCTCTCCAGCCATTCACCAGCACATTTAATTAATTTACAGTCACAGATTTCCAAGAACAAAGGTGAAGAGTGAGGGCACTTCTCTGAGTCATGGGATCAATCAGCCAGAACAGAGATTTTAACCTGAATTTCCTGTGTGATTTAAACACTAGGAAACTGATTGATCTCCACAGCATCCTCCATCCTTAAAAAAAACAACTCATAGACATGTCTTAGAATTGACTCTTCAGTGCCTAAATAGCTTGGGAATTAGCCATTACAAAACTGCAATTAGGTTTTGACAAGGCCATTTAAAACCAACCTCCTCTGAGAACTGAGAGCAGGTAAGAAAGAGAAGAAAACAATGCTGCCTCAGTGATTCAACTAGTTCCAGTTCCAGTTCTGAAAGCTAAATTAATTTGGAGCATAAAGGTTTTTGCTCAGAATGTTGCACCTAAATTTCTTAGGTGTTTAAACAATCCCTGTTTCCTATTTCTTAATCTCTAAACTGTCTCCTGTATTTCAGACCCTTGCATTTCTTTTCATAGTTAAGTGAGATCTTGTTGCTCTAAAATGCAGTTCAAAACTGAACCCTAAGTCCAAATATTAATAGTAAGTACTTTGTTGAATTTGAATGAGTGCTAGTTTTGTGTAGTACACAAACAGTTGTACTTCAGTGCCCTCTCATTGTTCTTTTGACTGCATTTTGGAATAAGATGTCAGTTACACCACTTCCAGTGAGTATCCAATCCAAGATTCAAAACCTCATTAGTTCCCATGTTGGGAAATTTTCATGCAAATTCCATGCTGGTCTGCATAAATCATGTCCTGTTCCACTTCACTGAGATTCCTCAAGCTTTTTCACTCTGTAGCAACTATATTGTATTAATATGTAATAGAATGTGCCACTTAAATTTGCATTATTTCCTTTTGTTCATATTTAAGGTTTTGAAATATTTTTCTCACGGAGACAGACATTTTCTTTTGCTTTCATTATTCCTGGTGGAATCAGAATTTCACTCCTACCAAATTTTGCTTTTTATTGTGATTTCTTTTTTTCCTTACAGAAAACACTTCCCTTATTTTATAGCCCAAATTTGGGCCAGATGAGAGAGTTACTTGCCTGGATGAATCCTTTCCTACAGTCCCCATGGGGTGCTATGCACTCATTCAGTACTATAAATGTGAAGCTGCTCTGCAAGCAGTTATTAATAGAGACCATTAACCCTCCAAGGTGCTTGCAATATGACTGCAGGAGACTAGTACAACAGAGGGAAGTCTGGGATGGAAGAAAAGAATGGCACAGAGCCACCTCACAATATACAGCTGTCAGAGGTGGCAGTTCTTGCAGACAGGAGCCAGGAGATCTGCTGAGAGCAGCATACATGGGCTGAGTAATGGTGGTGACGGGTCACAGGGCACAGTCCCAGCAGCCACTAGAGCATCTGTCCATGTGACACCAGGGTGTTGGGGAGCACTGTTATGGAGGGGTAATTAACTGATGCGAGATCTGATTTTCAAAGATTCATATTGGTTATTAATATTCAATATTCAGAACTCTTGCACCCCAACCACTCATTTTAATAATAATCGGTTCTTTGCACGGTCACGGAAACTTTATATAGATAATAACACAGGATCTAGAAATAACCAGGAATAATATGTAACATTAATTGAACTCAATTCAACAGGAAGAGAGGTTCCTGCGGTCAAACCTCTTGCAGTCAGAACTCCGCTTGCCCACTAGATGGACTCAGGAACCTCCTTCCTGCTTATGGCAGAAGGCAATGGTGAATTACAAGAGGCTTTAAGTATTTACTCACAAAATTATCTCCTGATCCCAGCAACCTTGTGCTGGGCTGCAGCAAGAGCAGTGTGGGCAGCAGGGCAAGAGAGAGGATTCTGCCCCTTTGCTCTGCTCTCAGACCCCACCTGGAGAACTGTGTACAGTTCTGGAGCTCCCAGCACAGGAAGGACATGGAAGCATTGGAGCAGGCCAGGAGGAGGACACGAAGATGCTCAGAGGGTTGTAGCAGCTCTGCTATGAGGACAGGCTGAGAGAGTTGGGGCTCTGTAGCCTGGAGAAGAGAAGGCTTCCAGGAGACTTTAGAGTAGCCTTTCCCTCCTGAAGTGGGCCTACCGGAGGGCTGGGGAGGGACTATTTACAAGATCTTATAATGACAGGAGTAGGGGTAATGAATTTAAACTTAGAGTGGGGAGATTTAGACTACATGTTAGGAGGAAGTTCTTTACAGTGAGGGTGGTGAGACACTGGCACAGGTTGCCCAGGGAGGCTGCGGATGCTCCTTCCCTGGAGGTGTTCAAGGCCAGGTTGGAACTAGATGACCTTTGAGATCCCTTCCAACCTAAACCATTCTGTGATTCTATGATCCTGTGATCTAGGAAGCTGCAGCGTCACTGATATCAGGATGCTAAATAAAACTACCAGACTTGACAGCTTCATTATAGTTATTATTTGCTGAAATCAAGCAACACACCAAATCCACTAGACACCCACAAGGACTGGGAAGTTATAGAATCATAGAATGGTAAGGTTGGAAGGGACCTCAAGGATCAGCTAGTTCCAATCCCCTGCCATAGGCAGGGACACCTCCCACTAGCACAGGTTACTCAAGGCCTTGTCCAACCTGGTCTTGAACACCTCCAGGGAGGGAGCAGCCACAACCTCCCTGGGCAACCTGTGTCAGTGTCTCACCACCCTCACTGTAAAGAACTTCCTCCTAACATCATTCACAGAAAGCTTGAAAATTTTGTTTCTTTTCAAATTCAGACATTAAAAAAAATTGAACTTCTCACAATGCAGAAGTACTGCTTTTTGGCAAGTTGTAATATCATTTGACTTTGAAGTGAGTGCACCGAAGAGAAATCCTGTCCAGAAATTTTTACCAGCAAGCTCCATTTAGTTGCCATTGATGCTGGGATATTTGCCTGAGTGTAGACTTCAGCATTAAGCCCAAAAAATATAACATCACTAAATCCAAGTTAATACTTATCAGCAGAAGAACTATATGAAGCATCTTGATTCCACAGACATTTTGGGTGGAAAAAAAATGTCTGTGAGACACTACAGCTTATCAGGTAGTTCCCAGCCCTGAAACCCAAAACACAGAGGCTTAATTTGTAGTTGTAGGAATTGCTACTTTGTGCCTCTGTTTTCCCACTAGTAAGACAGGATAATGAGCTCTTCCTCCTTTATAAAGCATTTTAAGATCTATTGAGGTTACACTGATTAAGAAATACTGATATTTGGGTTTGCTATTATTTAAAGTAATGAAAATTAATAAGCCATTATATTAATTTGAGTTTTCCCAACCGCCTCACTTGGATTTCCTGCTTATTACATCAGGTCTCTACAGAATTACTTAATAATGTCATATATTAAAAAAAATGTTATTATGATGATTTTTAAAATACTGTCAATCCACAATAAATACAAACCATGATGATGTTCTGCTTAAAGAAACCACTGATGAAATCAGTGCTTAAACTGCACAAAGCATAGCTTGTTAAAAGGAAGTAGCCAACAAACAATGCTCTTGAAAATAAGGAAATGACCACCATGAGATATAAATATCCCCAAAACTACCTGGCCTATTCAGCAAGCACATCTTGAAAGCATTTCAGACACATCTTGAAGCATTTCTGCTTACAGACTCCTGGGAATCACACTGCCTACTGCTAACCTACAATGTGCTGAGGTATAATTCCTCTTGGAGTTGCTCTGAATTTGGCATGGTCAATAATCCCACTGCAGCCAAGTCCAGAAGCTCCTCCTTGGTTCTTCCTCCCATTTCCCTGTGCAGATCATCCTCTTGACCCATTAATTCACATCCTTGGGAAGCTGGCAGGAAAGAAACAACAGAGAAAACTTTTTTTTTTTTTCAATCTTGTATCAATTTGGCTTCCAGCTACATGTAGTAGGAAGAGGACACAGATTAGTCTGACCCATTTGAATTCAATTTTCCAAGTGTAGCTCAGCATCCTTGTATGATTATCACAACTCCAACCCCCTCTTTTCAACTATTGCTGCACACCTCCGCTCAGAGCTCTGCATGAAGGCTTCTATGTCTCTCTCTCCTCAGAGACCCTGAAAAATCTGAGCCCATCAGGCTAGGAGAAGCACAGCCTATTTTTACTAATGTGCATTACCTGATGGTTCTCAATTATACTTTAGCAGTCCCTTATGAGGGCTCCTATAAAAAAATCTTTTGAAAATCCAAGTATGCTGTTTCCACCCGGTCCTCTGTATTAACACTCAAAAGAGCTCTAACAAGGTAGAGCAGATATGCTTCTCAGAGAAGCAGTGCTGCTTTGATCCTGAGAAGCTATACTTATCCAAGCATTGTGCTATCTATCCCTAATTGAACCCTCAATCAGGTCCCCTGCTATCATTATAAAGTTCACTGATCTGTAAAGCCTCAGATGGCCCCATCTTCATTTTTAAGATAAGCATCATGCTAATGAGTTTTCAGTTTTCAGGCCTCCTTGCTGTAAAGACTGTAATATATCCTTGTCAACGTTGCTTCTATTTAATGCTTTGTTTGTTTTCAAATCCTTGGATGAGTATCAGTCTGTGTGATTTACTGCTCTTGGGTTTCACAAGTTGTACAGGAGAGATAACTTTCTCCTCAGGAGATTCAGTCTATTAAAGGTCACAATGTGATTTCAAATAAAAAGTGCCTTTTAATAGGATTTTCCTCATGTTCCACCATAAGGACTGATGCAAAGGTGCACTTTAATTCCTCTGCTTATTCCTATTACAGCTGATAGAAAAGGGGAAAAAATCATAGGAGTGGAACTTTATTAAAAAATACTTTTTTCAATGTACCACTGTCCTAGGATATTACAGTACTCACTGTGAGATTACAGAGCAGAGTTTGCTTAGCAGGACTGAAGTCAGTAACATAAAGCAATCCAGGTAACTTTCAACACTTCAATCCATCAAGAAATAACTCTCATAGTTTGTCTGACTTTCCTCTGCAGATGCCTCTTCTCCTGTGAGTGTAAAAAGAGCCCAAGGCAACTCCCAGTCTAGGTGCATCAATTGAGCTTCTTAAAGAAAGAGGAGCGTGAGAAATAAAAATCCTCCAGAACTTAATTTGGCATTTCTCAGTCAGGTTTTTCCTCTGAACAGCATCTTCACCTTCTCTAGAAGCCCATCACTTTCCATTCTCTGTGGATCTTGTCAGTGCACCCAGTTACATCACCTCCTCAAAGTACACAATCCTGTATATTTAGGCAGACAGTGCTGTGTCCCAGTCTTTTGTCTATGGAGTCCCTCTGTGTTTCCCAAAGGTGATGCGTTCAGTTGGATTTTATTCCTCCTGGAAGACTCTTTACTTTTCAATTAGTGCTGCACACCTCTGCACAGAGCTCTGCATGAAGATGTCCGCATCCCTCTCCTCAGAGACCCACATGAAGACGTCCATGTCCCTCTCCTCAGAGACCCTGAAAAATCTGAGCCCATTAGATGTCCAACTTTCCTCATTTTCAGGAGCCTCTTGGCTTAAATGTAATTTTACCCATAGTGAGGCTGCACCATTGGAGAGGAAAACTTGGATTGGAACAGTGACACAACCTTTGAAGTAGAAGAGAGATGTCCTTTTTCACCCATAAATAGCAACTCTGTTAACTGTCCCTATGAAAACCTCTGGACCTAGGAGGGAGGACCAGGGAAAACTAGAGAGAGGAAGAGAACTGACTGAGGATGGCAATCTAGGCTGGTGCTCTTTCCTGTCTTAGGGAATGTCTACCCAGGTTTCATCAAGCAGTGTAAGACTTTGAGAAATTAACATTTTCACATGGTCAGGAAGGAGGCTGCTTAAATTTTTAATATTGCCAAGAAGATTTGCATGCAGTCAATCTTCACCCTAAGGATACAGACTGCTGGGCACAGTTTCTGAGCACACAGACTGGATGTTTCCAGGCATGGAATGCTGGGCAGTGGCAGAAATTGTTCTTTGTCATGTCAATACTGCCCAACATCCACAAATAAAGTGCACTGAATACAACAGGATGGAATCACGACTACAGCAGCAGGCTGTTGCCCTGAGAAATTGAATCAGCAGCTGACCCAGCCACACTGCTCTGGCTGTCTGCTAAGCAAACTACACAGACCAGACCTTTCAGAGCCACTAATGGCGCATTCTTCATTTTCTGGCTGGCTGAGCTTGCAGCGTCAGAGCACTGGTTTGCATAGATGCTGCATCAGCTGAAAGCAGTGACAATTCCACTCAGAGCACATTAATTACAGATGTTAAAAGCATTTTGGCATGATGACACTTTAGCCAAGTCAAAATACTGCAGGCGTGGGTTTAGTGATCTCTCTTTTGAGGAAAAATAGAATCTGTTGGTAAGAGCACAAACACAGCACAGAGGCAGGATGATCAATTCCTCACTCTGCCAGAATCAAGGTACATGCATGATGAGTTTTGCTTTGAAGCAGGCAGTTGAGCAGGCACAGCAGCCTAAAGCCAGGTCTACACTGACAAGGGATGCAGCATGATGGGGATGAATCTGTGAGGCAGAACAGCTAGAGCTGAGGGCCAAAGCCTAAATTTTGAGAGTCAGCACAAATTTGGTTTGCCAGACTGAATGTCTATCAGGTATCCTCCAAAACACACTGTTTAGCTAAGTTTCATCCAAAAAGAATTCAGTGAAGATGACAGAGTCACTTCAACTTAATTCTGACTGAAATTGGAACATTAATATGTATGTACCTAGAGTCTCCAACATATCAGGCTTGTGGTCTGACCAAGAGATATTTTCTACTGCTCTAATTTTGCAGTAAAACTCAACTGAGTTTTCAACTCAGTGTAGACCAGAAATGAATTAAAAATCTCAAAAGTCTCTCACTGCAGCAGAGCTTTTGGGATGCAAGTAGCTCTGCTCAGTAAAACATGCTGCTGTACACCATGAATACCGTTGCTGTCTCTCAAGCTGGCATACAGAAACGATGTTTGATGCTGAATTTTCTGACTTGGCTCCTCAAGTCTCCTATGTTGGAGACCAGTGCCAAGTGGCATCCCTCAGTGCTGGGACCAGTGCTGTTTAACATCTTTGTCAGTGACATGGACAGAGGAATCAGTGCAGCCTCAGCAAGTTTGCAGATGACACCAAGCTGTGTGGCACAGTCAACTTGCTAGAGAACAGGGATCCACCCAGAGGGACCTGGACAGGCTGCAGAGGTGTGCTCAAGTCAACTTCATGACATTCAACAAGGCCAAGTGCAAGGTCCTGCACTTGGGTAGGCACAATCCCAAGCACATCTCCAGGCTGGGTGGTGAATGGCTGAGAGCAGTCCTGAGGAAAGGGACCTGGGGGTCTGGGGTGATGAAAAGTTCAACATGAGCCTGCAGTGTGAGTGCAGCCCAGACAGCAACTGAGTCCTGGGCTGTAGAAAGAGCAGTGTGGGCAGCAGGGCAAGGGAGGGGATTCTGCCCCTTTACTCTGCTCTCATCAGACCTCATCTGGAGTNGGGGACCTGATAGTAGCCTTCCAGTATCTGAAGGGGGCCTACAGGAAGGCTGGGAGGGATTATTTACAAGGTCTTGCAATGACAGGACAAGGGGTAATGGGTTTAAACTGGCAGAGGGGAGATTTAGACTGGATGTTAGGAGGAAGTTCTTTGCAGTGAGGGTGGTGAGGCACTGGCACAGGTTGCCCAGGGAGGTTGTGGCTGCTCCCTCCCTGGAGGTGTTCAAGGCCAGGTTGGACAAAGCCTTGAGTGACCTGATCTAGTGGGAGGTGTCCCTGCCTATGGGGGGCATTCTATGATTCTATGTCTCCTAACCTCACAGAAATACAGCAAAAAGTATTGAACTTTTATAAAGTATTCACAGAATATACACCTGAGTTTAAAAGGGAAAAAAAAAAGAAAAAAAAAAAAAAAGAAGTTTGACTAAAAAAAATTATAATAACATTTTGTAGTAAGTAAGATCACTTACTGGATAATGTAGGAAAACCAAAGTATTGTACATTTGTCTATTAAGTAAGCATAATTTCTTCTGTATGGAGACAAAGACTGGACCTACAGAACATCAGTACATGACAAGGGTGTCATCTGTATACATTACATAAATTAATAGGAAATAATATTTAATAAGTTATATGTGCAAGAAAACCTAAGCTAAAATAACTTTATCATACTTGTGAAATGTTTCATTTGCTACCTTAAAGATGGTATTGCAGCTTTTATAGTGTAAGGTCTCTGCATCTAAGTATCCCTATATGAACATATTGAGGTCCTGGAGCGTATTCAGAGAAGAGTAACGAGGCTGATGAGGGGTTTGGAGGGCATGTCCTATGAGGAGCAGCTGGGGTTGTTTAATGTGAAGAAGAAAAGGCTAAGAAGAGATCTTATTGCTTTCTACAACTACCTGGAAGGAGGTTGTAGTGAGGCTGATTTTGGTCTCTTCTCCAAGTAACTAGTGATAGGACAAGAGGACATGGGCTTAAGTTGTGCCAGGGGAAGTTTAGATTGAGTATTAGCAAAAACTTCTCTAGTGAAAGAGTGGTGAGTTGATGGAACAGGCTGCCCAGAGAGCTGGTGGAGTCACCATCTGTGGAGGTGATCATCAGGATATAGTTTAGTGGTCATGGTATTTGGGTTACAGTTGGACTCAATGATCCTAAAAGTCTTTTCCGACCTTCAAGATTCTATAACTCTACAACATAACATACCAGGGGAGTGACACCTCTCCTGAGATATATTTGGTTTCATTGTGTTTCATGAATTCATATGAATTCATAAAGTAAAAAAATATGAATCCCTTTGTGTGTAAATAAACTGTTTATGCAGCCATTTTGGATTTATAGGAGTGAGGAGGTTCCCCTACCTATGTATCTGTAGGTACTTTCAGGGCTCACTATCATAGCACTGCTCTGACTGCAGGAAAGCTCTCATCCTTTTGCTGCTATAACAGTCTCCAGCACTGCAGGTCATGCCCACAGAAACAATCTGCTGACACCCAGAGCTTATCCCTCAGCAGCATCCCAGAGAGAAAACAGGAGACTCAGGCTGGTCTCTGGACTCTGAAATGATGTTCTGGGAATACAATACAGCTTTATTCAGACTGATTTTATTTTTCCCCTGGGCTAGGTTTCTATAGAGGCCATTAGCCAGCAAACCTACTCTTCTGTATGGTTCCACACATCAGAAAATGCAGAACCTGACTGCAGCTTCCAAACACTTGTATCTCCAGTCTGAGACTCCCTTCCTCCAAACCCTAACATGCTGGGATGTGCTGATCCAGAGGAAGACAGGTCTGTGGTAATCACAATAATGGGGATTTACCCAAATTCAGAAAATTCAGTCTTACAGAAACAAGGTTTGGCTGGGTAGGTGCACCTTGGGAGGCCCAAGTAGGGAAGAGTTGCTTAAGTTAGCAAAGACAGCCAGGAAGAAGACAATGAATACGTTTAAGTGTGAAATTAGAAGAATGTAACCCCCTCATGAGTGAGCTTGAAGAGTCACAGAGACTAACTACCCAACCAAAACCTGCAGATTCTAACAACCATTTGAAAGGCACAAGGTGGTGTGGATACTCTCAGCACAGAGGAGCAGATGGAAGTTGCCATCCTGCCTGTGTTCCCATTCCCAGCTTTGCTCTCACCATGGGCACCATGGCTCGCTCTCACAGCCCCTGAATGGCAGGAAATGCTCCCTTGAGCTCCTCAAGGGTTTTGCTCACTGAGGTTGTTATGTGCTACGACAGTTTCTCAGAGGGAAGAGTACTCCAAAATTATCAAATGCTGCCAAAAATCCCATTCTGTTTCTTTCACAAACTCCCAGATTAATTCAAGCCTCAAGTGACAGCTATTCAAGTGTCCCCTAAATGTGAATGGGATTGAGGATTTCATTTTTATCACTACTGAGCACTAGGCATACTCTTAAACATTAGCCAAGCTGTCTGCAATGCAAAACTTTCCCCAGCAGAAGTACATTACAAAGTACAAAGCCCTGGGTCTACCTTTAGGTTTGAGAGAATCTGAGTGAAACATGAAAAATCTAATGGTGAACCTTAAATATCTGAGCCCTTCATATATGGCAAATATCTTGATTCTATTTTTTACCTGAAGAATTGGCTAGAAGGCCTCAAACCTCATGATGATGCATTGATTTAATTCTTAGAGTGGACAAATAAAAACCCAACAAACTATGAGAAGCAACAGATGAACAACTCTGCCTCCTGTCATTAGCACTGGCATCTTGAGAACAAGGACAAATGCAACAAATGCTGCAGGAGCGGGCAGAAATAGGGACAGAAGCTTCTATCTAGACAGGAATGCTAATAACAGCAGTGAAATTGTGGTGTCTCAGACTGCTGTGTATGCTAGACAGGCCCATGGGGGAGCTTGAGTAGCTACTTGAGTTGCTAGACTACCCTGAAAATTGTGCTGCCACATCTTCACTGCTGCCTAGTCAGCTACAGTGGGTAGATCTGTCTTTAGTCACACATCTTGCTATGATACTTTTGGGAGTCTTCGAGTCAAGTACTGAGGTTCTCTGCTTAAAATGAGAAATCTGCTGCTTGAAGTATAAATGGCATCTTAAAAAAGGAGAAGGCCATGTAAATAATCACTCAGCATTCCTGGAAAAAACACACAGACAAGCCCATGAAGATTTACCAGCACAGTTATGAAGATAGCGTACAGGAGGTTCCATCAGCTTCAGCCCCACTGACTACATGAGACTGCCCAAGAATCACTTGTATTTGGGCTCATGTGTCTCTTTGAAATTACTACCTCAGGTTTTATGGCAGCAAAAAGTATCACTCCAGAATTTCCTGGGGCAGCCTGTGTAGCTTTTTACATAGCTAAACAGCATTTGATAGTTCACTACAAGATTTCCACTGAGACACCACTGAGGCTGTGATCTACAATCAATATTATTGACTGTTGCTGGTTTCTGGCTCATGCCTGGAGTCCATGTAAGGAAGGAAAACCTGGTGGGCACATGCTGCCATAAAAAGCTTGTTGCTTGTAAGTATTGTCAAAAGGAAATAGTCTTGAAACAACAAAGATATTCCTGTGCTTTTTTTCCTGCCACCCTGTTGCAGCTAAACTGAAGCTGAGATGATTCATTACTATCACAAATGTCTGGGGTCCTACTGCAGTTTAGGGCACTTGTTTCAGGACCTGAGGCAAGAGTATGTGTCAGAGCCAAATCAAAATTGCCCAGACTACCTTGGGCAGTGGTTCCTGCTTTGGACCAGGGACTAACAGGATCTTCAACTTTCATCAGTATCCCAGACTCCCATACAACTGTGGGGCTTACTGGACCTGTGTCACATATGCTCGCACTCCATATGGGAGCAAAAGGTCCGAGCCTTTGGTTTATGTGTTCTTTACCAAGTGAAATCTCAAGAAAGAATGTGTTTTCTCCCTGCAGCTGCCTCAAGTTTAGGACAAACCTTCCCATATGGTAGACTGAAGACCCATCAAAGTATTTTGAGTATCCTCTAATTAGTTTTTATCATCAACCAGAAGTCAACATCAAAATGTTTTCTTTTGAAACAGAAAACTCTGAAATCCCAATTTCATACCCAGACCAAGATGTAGGACTGAAGAGCTAAAAGTTGGACTTGATTACTCTGGCACCATACAAGCCTAAGCATTTGAGTTTTCTCTCAAGGTGACTGTGCAGAAGGATCTAAACCAAGCTGCAAGGGTAGTCACAGTAACAGAAGTGGGTCAGCCATTAATACTGCTTAAATCTCGAATTCACAGAATCATTTTCTTCCCTGTGCTTCAGTGCCAAAATGCACTGCGTTGTGCTTGTGCAACTGATTACAGTAGGAGTTGCTGACAGCTCTGTCAGACAGATAAGGGCACTTAAAATTTTTCTGCACTATTTCTAAGGTCAAAAAGGCTTTAAAATCTGTACTGTCCACCTACATGGAGGATGAAGGTTTTATTTTTTAAAAGACTGCAGACTGATACTCATCTCCCAAGGGACATAGTCACAAAGCCTTATAGAGGATGCAGATCCTCGTGAAGTTTGAGGGGTGGCATTAACTGCTAACAGAAGACATCCCAAACTCCTGACACTGCCAGATGCTAGAAGCCTTTCACTTCACCTTTGGAAAAACAAAATAAAGATCAGCTGCAGCATCATTTTGCAGGAAGGCAAAAACTACATCCATGAGCAAACTTGTTCAGACTCAGTTTGGCATCATATCTGCGTGGCTGCAGCGCATAGATCATCTGCAGCAGCAGCAATTAAAGCTGGAGGAGGAAGAGGTCAGTGGACCAGTCAATAATCAGCACACCTTTTCTCCACAGCTGGCACACACAACCTTTCTGCAGCTTGTTGCTTTAATTAAGTTTTGGGGTTTTCTGTAGAGCACTTCTGCCATCTAGAGGCTTTCCTGCCCTGCTGAAAAGCTCCTCTACCAGAAAGAATTTTTTTTCTCCCCTTCTGTTTCCCAAACATTTCTAACCAGGTATCAGACCTCTGATTAAAGGATGCCAAGGCTACCTATGACTGATATCTCATATGACTAAGCTAGAATTAAGACTACCTTGAAAATAGGAAAGATGCTTCTTGTAGATCACAGCTTTGCTGGAGCGCAGATTTTTATCACACTTATTATATTTCATAATAATACCTCTGAAATAAAGAGATCAGGAGCAAGGGAAATAATACAGAAGAACTGGATCCGACTCTAAAATATACAAAATATTTGTAAAATATACAAACCCCAGTGAGAGATGCTGATATTTTATCATTCTCTGAGACCAGAAAAGAACAATCTTTATGTTTACTATACACAAAATAATTTGATTTATAATGAAGTTTGATCCTTCAAACCTTTTACAAACTGCATTGCTGGAACACTGCAGTTGAACATCTCTAAGCACCTCTAAGAAAGGAGATTTACATAAGGGATCCCTTCACTCACCTCATGACAGAGCAACCCTCCCCATGGGATTATCTCTGATCTCCAAACATGCTTAGAATATCTTTCAATACCCTCAGCTCTTGATGTATATCAGACATTTTGCAAGAGGGACCACAGGCCCATTAGCTCAGCTACATACTGCCCTGTAAACATCAAGCACCTTTGCTGTGCTTAAATATCATATCTAAAAGCCTGAGTTACTTCTTCCTCTCTTGGCAAGGAACTACCCACTGCTCCATCAGGGGAGACAGGATACAGGAGCAAACAAGCCAGGAGAGGTGAGCATGGCAGGGTGGCAGTCCTGAAGCAGGAAGCAAATCAGGATTTAGGATGTATGTTTGCACTGCAACATGAAGGCAGTCTTAAGGTTGCCTTTAATACCACCCTGCACTGCTTTAACGGCAAATAGGAAAGCTGATCCTCAGGGACAGCTAAGGGCTCTCCTGTATGGAGTTTGTGTGCCAAGTGCATCTGGCAGGATGTTGCCAAGCACATTCAGCGAGCTCATGTTCAGGCTATGCATGAGATAGCTGCGTGGTCTGAAGGCAAGTGGACCATGAGCCGATAAGCTCAGAGTGCATCCATCAAGTACATCCACTCATCAAATGTAATGCAGTACACTCCCTCAAATGTCAGCTGCCTCAGCCCTAAAATAGAACCTTAAAATTCATGTTCAACAGCTGCCACTCACTTAAAGCCTGGAAGTTTAACAAGGGAGGTCCAGACCTCCCTACAGCTCTGTCTGAAATCCTCCTGCTCAAACTTAAGCCCTGGTGTGGAGCAGGGTGCAAGTCCCTTCAGCAACCACAGCCAAGAGCTGCGTTTGGCAAATACCAAACACACAACAATGATCAGTCTACAAACAATGGATGGTGACAGATTAGTTTTCTTAATAGACTGGGTAAAGGCAATTGCTTGAATTTCAGTGCAGTGTTAGTTTAATGTAAACTGCATAGTGTGAGGAAGCCATAACAGCCCATTGCTCATCTTCCTGGGGGCATGCTCTGAGCACTGAATACCAAAACTCCTCAGCAGCTGTGCTTTGAAAGGGAGCTCTGTTTCACTTCTGAAATGAGAGAAGCCTGTGTTCGCTGTCAGGAGCCAGTTCTGGAACCTGGACATGAGCATGCCTCCTCACATGGCTCTGAAGGGACACATTTCAGGAAAATCCCTGTATTACTGGTTCCTGCTGGTTGTTCTGCATTCCCCTCTGCTCTGCATGCATCCCTTTCAGTACATTTTCAATAACTGTGCAGGACTTACACACCTCAATACTGAGCACTGGCTTCAGCTCCAAAGGCCAGCTATCTCCCAGACAATCACCTATCATCTGAGACCTATTAGTCCAGGTGAAGTCTTTGGTGGCCTGAAGGACTCTGAGCGTTTAAGCTATGTCTGGTTCCCAAGAAAAGATCATAGAATCATAGAATCATAGAATGGTAAGGTTGGAAGGGACCTCAAGGATCATCTAGTTCCAATCCCCTGCCATAGGCAGGGACACCTCCCACTAGTACAGATTACTCAAGGCCTCATCCAATCTGGCCTTGAACACATCCAGGGAGGGAGCAGCCACAACCTCCCTGGGCAACCTGTTCCAGTGCCTCACCACCCTTACTGTAAAGAACTTCCTCCTAACATCTAGTCTAAATCTCCCCTCTGCCAGTTTAAGCCCATTGCCCCTTGTCCTGTCATTGCAGGACCTTGTAAATAATCCTTCCCCAGCCTTCCTGTAGGCCCCCTTCAGATACTGGAAGGCTACTATCAGGTCCCCTCGAAGCCTTCTCTTCTCCAGGCTGAAGAGCCCCAACTCCCTCAGCCTGTCCTCATAGGAGAGCTGCTCCAGCCCTCTGATCATC
>VWZE01003955.1:90651-133280 GCA_013396675.1 Eubucco bourcierii
TCCAAGGTCCTTTTCCTCAGGGCTGCTCTCCAGCCATTCACCATCCAGCCTGTATTTGTGCTTGGGATTGTGCCTGCCCAGGTGCAGGACCTTACACTTGGCCTTATTGAATTTCATCAGGTTGGCCTGGGCCCAACTCTCCAGCCTGTCCAGGTCCCTCTGGATGGCATCCCTGCCCTCTAGCAAGTCGACTGTGCCACACAGCTTGGTGTCATCTGCAAACTTGCTGAGGGTGCACTCCATTCCTCTGTCCATGTCACTGACAAAGATGTTAAACAGCACTGGTCCCAGCACTGACCCCTGAGGGACACCACTTGTCACTGGTCTCCAGGTGGACATTGTGCCGTTGATCGCCACTCTCTGGGTTCGACCATCCAGCCAATTCCTTATCCAGCGAGTGGTCCATCCATCAAGTCCATGCTTTTAGATCATTATAGATCACCATGCATAAGTAGTACTCAGAGGAAAACAAGGGAGAGGATCACAGGAGTGGCAGAGTCCAAATCACCAGCATGCTCCCACAGCTCTGGAACAGCCACCACCATCATCTACCAGCCCTAAGCCAGCCAACATCGAGAAAGAAACACAAGTACCAGAGAAAGACCATTGTGCAACAGCAGAGACCAGGAAAGGTTTACCAGCACAAAATGCATCTGTTCCAGCAGCCACAAGGAATGGAACCCTTGAGATTTCCCTCTTTTGAAGACACCAGGCACTTCTCCAGTGAGTGGATCTCACCTACTGCATCAGCCTTTAAACAATTCGCTATGGTATGGGGCTATCTCCTGGTGCTCAGGTGCAGACCCCATTGAGCACTTTAAAGTTTCAGCAAGAATCGACTTACACCTCAGCCAGATAAACACTTCAGCTCTTCTGCTAAGCAGAAATCCCACTGCTGGTGTCCTGCAAAGAAAGGTCATAAACAAGCAGTAGAAATGTCCTGCAGAGAATCCTTTTTTGTTCAGTGCTCACAAAGCAGCTAGCACAGTGGGATAGCAGCAATACAAATCATCATTATTAGCACCTGAAAGAATGAGGGAAAAATACCTCAAGAAATAAAAGTGAAAAGGCAAGCACACTTCCCAGGTCAGTGTTTAAACCAGATGCTGTACTCTAGTGTGTTGTGATTTAACTGAAGGAAATTTTTGTTCTCTGTGTGTTATAAACTACACAGCAAGATGTGACTAAAGAGATATAACCCAAATACAAACTTCTCTAGGGAAGCAGGAGAGAGGCACTGTAATAGAAACAGCAGCTCAAGACAATGAATTGGCTTTCAAGACCTATATTGCAGTTTTTAAATATTAATATATAAAATTGTTTCAGTGTCAGTAGCATTCATTTGAATTGACTGCTTTCAGGAAAGTGATGACTCAGATCAGCAGTGGTGACAATGACATAATTCAGTAAGATAATATCTAAAATACAGAATATTAAAAAATACAGAAATCTAAATCTGTTGACTCCCTTTGCTGACTTACATGGAAATCTATGCAAAACATCTGTGCAAATGGTACTGACAAAACCCTGCTGGAAAGTTCTTCCTCATCTGATGTCAGTCCAAATTTAATTGCATTCCAAATCCTGTTGAAACATGTTCCTAGCCAGTCTCTTGGGCAGGGGTTGCTGTTCCCTGTATCTTCCACCAATTTCTTCCATGATGTGTCCTATTTAATTGTAGGAAACAAAAGCCCTACCATAGCTGGCCATTTCTCATTCACAACCAAAATGCTAGCTTAGGTTAGGTAGTGTAAGATTTCTATACATTCATCTTACAACCCTTCTGCCAGTAAGCCTGATGCCTCATCTAAGGTTTCATTCCCTTGAATAACTGGACCTGGATCACAGGATCACAGGGTGTTAGGGTTTGGAAGGGACCCAAAGAGATCATCCAGTCCAAACCCCCTGCCAGAGCAGGACCATACAATCTAGCTTAGGTCACAGAGGAACACATCCAGAAAGGCCTTGAAAGGCTCCAGAGAATGAGACTCCACAACCTCTCTGGGGAGCCTTTTACAGTGTTCTGTGAGCCTTACAGTAAAGAAGTTCCCCCTTGTGTTGAGGTGGAACCTCCTGTGCTGCAGCTTCCATCCATTGCTCCTTGTCCTATCACAGGGAGCAAGTGAGCAGAGCCTGTTTCCCTACCCCCCCCCNTCCCTGTCCCTCTTAAACTGGGGAGATCAAAACTGAATGTAGTACTAAAGATGGGGTCTCACCAGGGCAGAGTAGAGGCAGATAAACTATTTATGCATCTCTTTTTACCTCTTTTTATTTCACACCAGGTGCCTGCCTGGAACAATGTTAAGAGGTGCAAAGAGGATTTGGAAATTCAAGGGATGTTGGGTCTGGGGTGCAGCACCATCAGCACGGGAGTTAAAACTAAGCTGACATCAAATAGTGGCCTGTGTTAAGTGCTGCTGCTCGGTTTCCACTTTTCTTGCCTCAGGTCCAGTTCTTCTTCATGTGTTTGACATCGGGGTTTCGAGGAAGAGGTCAAGAGCATCACACTCCATGTGGCTGATGCCATTGGTTGATCCAAATTCAACAGCCAAAGCAGCTATTACAATTTAAATGGACCCTGTGCTTAGGAACAAATTACACCAGAAAATATATTACAGGTTCTGCAGATACATTTGATGAACTGCATGTCTATTGATTAGAGAATATATTTTTCCTTTGGATTATCACCTAAATGTATGGGATAGTGACTGATTGATGAAGCAGTAGGTATTGTTTCCTTTAAGTCTGATGATAATTACTTTTATTTAATGAGTAAAGTCCAAGTATAATAAAAGATCCATCTGGTTTCACATAATAAATTGATTTTATGAGGCAGCTGTGAAGCAGAAGCCAGTCAGGGTTTTTATTTAATCTAGGCCCAAACATGATATATCACAACTCACATTTTCAGCTTATTTCACCTATTAATGAAACTCCATTTAATATCCTTGGATATTTTTCAAAAGGTTTGTCCTTTATCCTCTTTGTTGTAATTAGCACGGAAGGTAATTAGTTTTTACACAGGCGTTCTCCTTCAACTAGATGCAAGTCATCTAAATTATTTTCATTTGCTTATGGAAATGAGAACACCACATTTTTATTTCTCCTTCAATTGCTCCCTGGTGATTACCTTAATTGGAATGACTATTTGTACACTGCTGTTGCAGGCTTTAACTCTTCAGGAACTGTCTTGGTGGACAATGAACCCCAGAGCCTTTGATGGATAGCAAAAGAACTTGCACTGCCTGGAGCTAAAACCTCCAGCTTCCATGTCAATAGTCACAACAATATCTCCAAGGCCATCAGACTCCTATGACTTTTCCTGGATCCTCACAAGTGGTCAGGGGTGTCTCGGGGGAGGGAGTGCAGCTCTGCATCCCTGGATGCTGCCTGACGGAGGTAGCTTGGGGTAACCTCCATGCTGTCTCATCCAAACTGATGTCCCACCAACAGCTCCTTCTTCTGGCTCCTCAAGGGTAAACCATGAGCCCTGAGGGACAGTGAGTGCTCTGTCTGCCTCAAATCCATTACCATAGTAAGTGAACCCTTCTGGATGCCCCAGCCTGCAGCACTGCATCTGTAAACACAAGCAAGAGCAGAAGATGCTTTGCCTAGCCAAGTCTCACCTCCACCACAGGGCTTACTTTGTCATTCAAAGGACTTTTGAGGGAGGTCTCTAAGTTGCTGCTAAAATTATTTTTTCTTGTTTCTTTGCTCATAAGGGTTGATATAAAATTGAAAAAATCCCACATATATGTATAACTTTACATGCAATACAGTGTTACATAGAAGCATCTATTTGCAGCTAATAAATAGATATTCTCTAAAATGTCTTTTGTCTGGGAGAACATTTGCATGAACATATAAAATTATGTAAATTAGCATTAAAATCATATCAAATTATACATTTAGATAATGATATTATTTATTTAGTAAAAAGAATACCTACATTTTTATTCCGGTTTCTGAAGTGGGATAAAAAGCATTCAGAGCTCAAATTTATTCCTCTCTCCTTCTTTTGATATGAAATTAAAATTTCTGTTTCATCAGAAATGAAGCAAAAAAATTTCAAATTTCATACATGTTTTTCTTTCATTCTGACTATTTTTAATTCATTACTATCACATTGGGGATGCTAACTCTTCAGACTGTTGTCAGCATAAGTTTGCTGCTGCCCTGGCTTAATCCCCACAGAATTCTGCAGACTGTACTCTCAGACTCACCAAGAAAGTGGGAAAGTGCATGAACAGAGAGAAGATGAAATCACAGAATCATAGAATCAGTCAGGGTTGGGAGGGATCACAAGGATCATCTAGTTCCAACTCCCCTGCCATGGGCATGGACACCCTACCCTAGATCAGGCTGCCCACAGCCTCATCCAGCCTGGCCTTAAACACCTCCAGGGATGAGGCCTCAACCACCTCCCTGGGCAACCCATTCTGGGTTCTCACCACTCTCATGCTGAAGAGCTTCTTCCTTGCATCCAGTCTGAATCTCCCCACCTCCAGCTTTGTTCCATTCCCCCTAGTCCTGTCCTTATCTGACAGCCCAAAAAGTCCCTCCCCAGTTTTTTTGTAGGCCCCCTTCAGATACTGGAAGGCCACAAGAAGGTCACCTGGGAGCCTGCTCTTCTCCAGACTGAACAGCCCCAACTCTTTCAGCCTGTCCTCATAGCAGAGGTGCTCCAGCCCTCTGAGCATCCTCATGGCCCTTCTCTGGACACACTCCAGCATGTTCACATCCCTCTTATAATAGTGGCTCCAGAACTGGATGCAGTACTCCAGGTGGTGGTGTCACCAGAGCCATTGTCTAAGACTTATCACGATCACATTTTGCTGTTTGGGTTTGGTTGTTTTCAGTTCTTGGACTCATATGTGATCTGTTAGGACTTTTAAAAGAGCTAAGAACTTATTCAAAGCATTTTGATTCATTACAAAGCAAGTAACTGTCTGTTCCAGTTGAATAATGCAGGCAATAAAATGTTACTTAGCATGACTACATTTAATATCTACTTGACACCTTTATGTCATAGACTCGGTGGTATCTTTTCTTCAATATTAAGGTCATCAGAAACAGGTAAGTTGACTGGTCTCACACCAGGAAAAACACTTTCAAAGTTAATGTAGTAAAACTGGGAGTGACAGAAAAAAAAAAGACCCATAAAAATTAACTACAAAATTAAAGTCCTGGGCAAGTACCTTTATTCAGAAACTAGCTCTGTATGTGTACTCAAGGCCAACCTCATGAAATTCAACAAGGCCAAGTGTAAAGTCCTGCACCTGGGTAGGCACAATCCCAAGCACAACTCCAGGCTGAGTGGTGAATGGCTGAGAGTAGCCCTGAGGAAAAGGACCTGGGGGTCTGGGGTGATGAAAAGCTCAACATGAGCCTGCAGTGTGCATGCAGCCCAGACAGTAACTGTGTGCTGGGCTGCAGCAAGAGCAGTGTGGCCAGCAGGGCAAGGAAGGGGATTCAGCACCTTTGCTCTCCTCAGACCCCACCTGGAGTCCTGTGTGCAGTTCTGGAGCCCTCAGTACAGGAAAGACACTGAAGTGTTGATGCCAGTCCAGAAGAGGCCACCAAGATGCTCAAAGGGCTGCAGCAGCTCTGCTATGAGGACACATTGAGAGAGTTGGGGCTCTTCAGCCTGGAGAAGAGAAGGCTTCCAGGAGACCTTAGAGTAGCCTTCCAGTATCTGAAGGGGGCCTACAAAAAAACTGGGGAGGGACTTTTTGGGCTGTCAGATAAGGACAGGACTAGGGGGAATGGAACAAAGCTGGAGGTGGGGAGATTCAGACTGGATGCAAGGAAGAAGCTCTTCAGCATGAGAGTGGTGAGAACCCAGAATNCTATGACATGTTTAAGAAAGGAAAGACTTTCCAGCTGATGGTTGCTATTAACCCTGCAGTATGGGACAAAGCTAATTATGAAGCATCTGCAACCATACTTCTATGTCCACCAAACAAAAATCAAGTTATAAATGATCGAATTAAGACTGGATGAGGCTTTCAGCAACCTGGTCTACTGAGAGGTGTCCCTGTTCATGGCAGAGGGGTTGGAATTAAATGATCTTTAAGTCCCTTCCAGCTCGCACCATTCTATGATCCTATGATCATTGGGTAGGAATGGCTGCATGGAGTGGTGGTGTGTAAGAAAGAGTTCATCTGAAAACCACCCCCGCACTGGTGCAGCCCCATCTCATGTATTGTGTGCATTTTTGGGCACCTCAGTATAAGAAGGACATCAAATTATTGGAATGTGTCAAGAGGAGAGTTACCGAGATGGTGAAAGGCCTCAAGGGCAAGACTGAGGAGAAGAGGTTGAGGTCACTCGGTTTGTTCAGCTTGGAAAAGAGAAGGCTAAAAGGGTGCCCTCATCACAGTCTACATCTTTCACAGATGAGGAAGAGGTGCTGATCTCTTACTTGTGAACAGCAAGAGGACACAAGGAAACGAAATTAAGCTGTTTCAAGGGAAATTTAGACTGTACATCAGAAACAGGTTGTCCACTGAGAGTGTGGTTGGTCTCTGGAACAGGCTTCCCAGTGCAGTGGTCATTGCATCAAGCTTATCAGAGTTTAAGGGTCATATGGATAACACTTTGACTCATATGGTTTAGATTTAAGTAGCCCTGTGAGGAGTGAGTTGGACTTGATGAAGTTCTTTCCAACTTAAGATAGTCTGTGATTCTAGATAGGTGGAAGAACAGACAAGCTTGCTACCTACTGCACCTGCCTCGAGTTGGAAAATCTGAATAATCAGAACTATTGTCAATGACAGCAATGGATGGCCCTCTGTTAAACATGACACATCTTAAATTCATGGGTTACTTAATAACTTTATCTTCAGACAATTCAATTTCTGATACTTCCAAAATGTCACAAGTTATTTCAATACAGGACAAAATTTATCTTGTCCAAAGCCAATCAAACATCCACTAGCTCCATTTATCTTCATAGAATCTCCTTCACACAGGTGCATCTCCACACACTCCGTAATAAAAATCACTTTCTACAGTGGTTTCTACTAATTACTGACAGCAGGGTGTGCAACATCAATTTCTTCTGTGAAGCCATGTCCAGCTGTTGCTCATTCTTCATATTTGCTAAAGTAAATGGCAAGCACAGCAACCACAATGATCTTCATCTTACTGTTGGAGCTACGTCAGCATTTTCCTGCTCCTGACTAAAAGGCTGCTCCCCAGATTTTTATATGCTAGCCCCACTCTGTCAGGGATGCTCTAGGTGGTCACTCAGTGATAAGGCAAGGGGTTCTCTGCACATTCTAGGGGATATGTGCCCATACCTGAATAGCTGGATATGAAACCTTTAAAGGCCTTCTCCCCTCCCAGCTTATTGCTCCACATAGGTAGCAAAAATACATATACATATATACAGGCACATAGCAAAAATGCCTTTAATCACTGCTGTGCAGGGTGATTCTGTCAAAAAAAAAAAAAAAGTGGGGGGACATACTTGAGTAAATCTAATGTAAAACTCATCTACTGGAGTGCATGAACAGGTTTGAGATACTATGTACTACAATACTAACATCCATGGCCTTTTAAAGATGATCTTGTCCCTTCTTGTCTCCTTTGCTAGTTCAGTTATTTATCTCTCTGCCTCAGAATTTTTTTGGTGGTCTTCCCTTCTGTCTTTCTGCTTCATGCAATTCTGTTCCCAGTTCTCCATGTTAACTTCCCTGATTTTCTGCTGTACATAATCTGAATTTTCCATAGACAGACAAAAACATTAGGAAACTTGTTATACAATTCCTGGTCTCACTGCAAGTAAATGCCACCACAGCCATGCAAGTTTTAGAATATAGAAAGAATACTAAGATTTTTCAGTCAGTTATTTCAATATTGATGAAGTAAGCCTACTTTCCTTTTTTTCTTAGTCCTTTGTAATATATAGCAGCATATAACATAAACCCTTTTGATGAGCTTTATATAAAATAATTTGCCTCTGCTAGAACATGATGTTTCAATATTTTTAATTTTAAAAAATTGAAGGGCTAATAACATCTAATTAGCATTTTTATTTCTTTGGATCACCGCTTTCTCAGAGCAATTACTGGCCAGTTCTAGTTAAATTTATTATCCTCCTGTTGGAGCATTGTGAGTAGAGACAATAATTTATTCTTTTCCAGAAACTGCAACTGGAATCTGAATACCAGGTATTAAGTCTGACTTACTATGCACCACCAGGTAAAGCTAGGAAACACTGATGTCCTGTAATTTTCCAGGTCAGATCATACCTCTCAGAAGTTGTCTGCCCTACTGGAAACAGATGACAAAGTTCACAACAATTCTTATTTCCTTTCACTGTTTACTCACTTAATTGGTGTCAAGGCAGTTTTGTTTAAAATAAGATTTTGAGTGGGAGGCAGAGATTATACCTGGAGATTTTCTTGGTTTTGAAGATTGAATCTGTCTGTCTCATACTGATTCCAGATTAGTTAGGAAAGTATTTAACTCTGAAAAGTCTTTCCTAGCTCACATCCTCACATCCTGAGGAAGAGGTAGTTGCTGCTAATGTACAAAAGGAGTTAAACTCAGAGGGTTTGGACTTCTCGACAACAATGAGATTTTTCCCAGGCACTTTTCCCACTAATTTGCTTTTATTAGGCCGTTTCTCAGGCTGTTGGGTGATTTGCAGCATGCCCCACCTCAGCCTTTCCCAGCCCCCGTGGCACCCTCCACTTCCCTGCCAGGCAGGGCTCAGCACCAGGTGGCACTCCCGGCTCACGCTTCGGCCGTGGGCACGACGGCAGCGCTCGCCGCCAGGGTAGGCTAGCTTCTGGGCACACCTCCGGAGGGCTTTCTGGGGACTCAGAAGCTATATTCTGGAAAGGTGGCCATCACTGGAGCCTATGCTTCCATTCAGACTGCTACTCTATATTTATCTCATAGTAAGGGCTTAAGACAGATGAAGCAGATCACTCGGAAGTGTGTACCACCAAATAGCGCTTGACAGTTATTATTACTCTTATTGTTTCTCTTTGTGTTGCTGATAGAGCTTCCTCCTCTCTAGGGAAGAGATAAAAGAGACATATTAACACTTTTTAGGTATGTCAGAAATTCTTACAAAGTACAGTGGGGATACACTGACCTTTTTGCATGCACTGCAAATAGGACAAAAAGTAATAGGCTTACATTAGCATAAGGAATATTTAGGGTAGACAATAGATAAAATGCTATCAAAAAGAAAAAAGAGAGAGAGAGTAAAGCACTGGAAATTATTGGCTCTGGAGACCTCACCATGCTGCTTTTTAGGAAAAAGTGAGATTGCTTAGAGTGAAGAGCAGCGGAGGAAAGGAAGGTTTAGAGAATTTGCCACGATCCCTTCTAGTGCCGTTTTCTAGAAGTAGGTGAGATAAATATTCTAGAATTAGGTGAGATAAAGATTGTGTTTACACAACATCTTGTCCAATGGCACATGCTGCATATAAACTAACTGCAGCTCTTCAGATCCAAACAGACTAATTGAAAGCTAATGCAGTGTCGTGGTAGGCCTAAGCAGGCCAAAGCAGGTTTATACATGTCCTGGCTTGCCCAGACATGTTTTTCTGCTCTCCCTCTCTCTGTTTTGGGGAGAAGCGATCGTCGGAAAGAGGACAAAGAACTTGCAGCCACTTAGTCTGAGGACCCTGTCCCTTTGCAACCTGTAGTAAACAAGGTACACAGGTTTAGCTCGTGTCTGCCTTGTGCAAGGCTGTGTTCTACCCAAATTTGGGTAAAGCAAGCCTATGGCTTCATCTAATATGGTCAAGTTTGGCTAACTGCTATTCTGATCAGCTATTCTGTGTCCAAAGGCCCATTAGTCTCAGGCTGTATGGATAAAAGGAGATGAGCAGGGTGCACAAAGTGTGCTCTGCCATTTTATGTGTGCTTTGCCATTACATGTGTGCTCTGCCATTGTATCCGTGCTCTCTGCCATTGTATTCGTGCTGCCTTATATCCTGAACTGCCTGGAAATCACATTCCAAGAGTTTACCAGGAACAGGCTCTAAATGCCTCTGCACAATCAGCCTGCATGACACCGTGCCAAGACTGCACACCACAAGACATCCTGCCTGCACCTGAAAGCCTCCTGTCAAGACAGAAGCCCTGGAGATACACAGATCATCCAGAGAGTCAGGACCAGGTCAGAGGTTGTCTGCTTCCTTTCTCTAGCACCCAGAGGCCTGGGAAACTCCAAAGCCTCTACTGACTTTGAGACCACCAACAGCAACCCCACCACGAGCTTTGGGTACTGTCCGAATAACGTTTTGTGAGTAAACACTTAAAGCCTCTTGGAATCACTAATTGCCTTCCGCCAGAAGTAGAAACGAGCTCCTTGAGGCCATCTAGTGGGCAAGCGGAGTATTGACTGCAAGCGGTGCACTAACTGCAAAGCCTTCTCTTCCAGTTCAATTAATGTTATACATATTTACTTCTTATTTCTAGATCCTGTTATTACCTGTATATAAAGTTCCTGTGAGTGATGCAAAGAACCAATTATTATTAAAATTTTAAAATTAGTGATCAGGGTGGCACAAGTTCTGAATATTGAATATTAATAAGCAATATTATTTTTTAAAAATATCACCTCACATTAATTAATAACCCCTCCACTACACTCAGGTATAACCAATGGCAATCACCTCTGGATTGTAACCCATACACACCCTAAATTTTACATTCATAAAAGAGATCAAGGAGAGAGCAGCATCTTCCTCTCATAAAGAATTTATACCTTTCCCTTTGGAGGCATTTCTTTTTAATACTTTAAAAGATGAGTTTGCCTGATAGGTTCAATCTTTTCTTTCAAGCCTTTCAGCTTTGGAAACAGACTTTGTTGTACATATGTGTAATAGTTTCTCACACCTTGGCCCACGGAGACAAAACTAGCACTTCAACTACAATAAAGAAAAGAATCATATATTCATGAACATTGTATTCTAACATTGCCACATACCACCTGTGAGCATATATCATGTACTATATGGAAACAGTAAGACAATTTTCTGAGACTGATGAGATAAAAATATCTTCATAGAATCACAGAAACATCCAGGTTGGAAAATCCCCTCAGGATCACCAAGTCCAAGCTAGAACCCTACTCTACAAGATTCATCTTAAACCATAGCCCTAAGAACCACATCCAAACGACCCTTAAACACATCCAGGGTTGGTGACTCAACCACCTCCCTGGGCAGTTCATTCCAGTGCCTGACCACTCTCTCCATGAAAAACTTTTTCCTAATGTCCAATCTAACCCTACCCAGTCTCAGCTTGAGGCCATTCCCCCTTGTTCTGTCTCCAGCTACTTATGAGAAGAGACCAGCTCCAGCCTCTCCACAACATCCCTTCAGGTTGTAGCCAGCAATGAGGTCTCCTCTCAGCCTCCTTCTTCATTTTACTAGGTGAACATGATGTTTCTGGATTGGATAGAAATTCAGAGTTAGCTGAAAGAATAGTACAGCTCTTGTTTTCTGGCATTATTTAAATGTGGGAGAGAGGTGCACTTCCTCTTGAAACTTGGTAGAGGCTCTCAAATTGAGATCCTCACTAGACTTTTGTTAAATAGTATACTCAATTTGTTTCCACTGGAGAGTCTTCCCTCTCTCAGCCCAATGATCTTCTGGGGTGTGGGTCTCCCTCAGGCACAAAGTTCCAGTTCCTGTGACATCTCTACTTTGTGTTGGTTGCTCTGTGGTACATGCAATTGTTACCAAACACCCTCAGAAATAAACCTGCTGCTGAGTATTTTTGTTTGACGTTGTCATCTCTTTAGAAATGACTGAATAGGAATGAGACAAAATGATCTAACATGAAGCTGCAAATTGCAAAACGATGTCTAATTTAAGGCACTGGGAATGCTGGTACTGAAAAATGCCTTCAAGATATTAAATAATCCACAGCAAAGTACATGACACAGGTAGAGACTCTGATTTACAAGTTGTAAGCCCAAAGCTACCTGGATTTAAATAGTCACCTCAGGCTCTATGTGCTCTGGTTACACTATGCAGAACTTCCATGAGTACTAGAAATCACACCTGTATCTGTCCAACTTTCATCTCTGCTGTCAAACTCTCCCTGGTGAAGGAAAAAAATCTCTGTTGCTGTTTATAATTTCTTCACCTACAAACAAATGTATGCAAGGAAGCACAAGTAAAACTGTTTCCTGGTTTTGTAAAACAGGGGTCACGAGTACTGTGTGCAGTTCTGGAGCCCCCAGCACAGGAAGAACATGGAAGTGTTGGAGCGGGTCCAGAGGAGGCCACCAAGATGATCAGAGGGCTGCAGCAGCTCTGCTCTGAGGACAGGTTGAGAGAGTTGGGGCTCTTCAGCCTGGAGAAGAGAAGGTTTCCAGGAGACTTGATAGTAGCCTTCCAGTATCTGAAGGGGGTCTACAGGAAGACTGGGGAGGGATTAGTTACAAGGTCTTGCAATGACAGGACAAGGGGCAATGGGTTTAAACTGGCAGAGGGGAGATTTAGACTGAATGTTAGGAGGAAGTTCTTTACAGTGAGGGTGGTGAGACACTGGCACAGGTTGCCCAGGGAGGTCTTGGTTGCTGCTTCCCTGGAGGTGTTCAAGGCCAGGTTGGAGGAGGCCTTGAGTGACCTGTTCTAGTGGGAGGTGTCCCTGCCTATGGCAGGGGGGTGGAACTGGATGATCTTTGAGATCCCTTCCAACCTTACCATTCTATGATTCTATGATTAGGATGAACTGAAAATGCACATGACTGAATTACAGGACTGAGAAGAACTTGGTGGTACTGATGGATGAAAAGCTGGATGTGAGCTGAGAATTTGCACTCACAACCCAGAAGGCCCACTGTAGCCTGGCCAGGAGGTTGGTTCTCCCTCCTGCTCCACTCTGGTGAGACACAGCTTTGAATACCATGTCCAGCTCTGAAGCCTGTAGCACAGGAAGGACATGGACCTGTTGGAGCAAGTGCAGAGGGGGGCCATTCTATGATTCTATGATAAAACTGTCTCCTACTGGAGATGCCCAAGTCTCATACTATGGTTCAGTTTCACACTGTTTTGTGTGTGTGTGTGTGTGTTTATGTCTAATTTCACCTGCATAAACTGATCACTATTATAGAGTAGGAATCAGCTCCAGGTTTGCTGGAAAGGCTTAGTTTTGTTTTGGTTTGGTTTTTTAATTTAAAAAATAAATTAATTTACTTTTATTATGAATAATAAATCTTTCAATAAACCTCCTCTCATCTCTCTCAGTTCCCCTCTGTATGGATTTCTGGATGGATTCACTGCATCACCCATGGAGATGGCTGGAATGTTGTCTCTGATGTCTGACGTGGGAAGAAATGGAACCACACAGTCCCCAAGGAATTGCTTGACTACAGCAAAACGGCAGATAACAGCCATCAAGAGACGTCTCCATCAGATGTTATAACCAGCCACCTCAGAAATGGTTAATAAAAAGGTTTGATTTGAATTCCACATTGGGTTTTAGATTTCAGAGAAGCAAACACATTTGCATGTATGCCTACAGCCATTTCAGTTTTAATTCCGAAGTCCCCCCATTCAGCTACACTCCCTCACCTACACTCCAGCATCTTGTAAGAAATTAATCTCTCTCTCTCACCTTTTTTAACACCAGTCATTCTGATTATCATGCAGATAAAACCATAAGAGTTTTATAAATGGCATACCAGACAGGATTTTCAAATATGTAAAAGTTACCCATACCCATCACTGAATCAGTTTGTGAGGAGGGAGAACATATTTTATTAGAACAGATGGTGCAATTGGGGAAAAAAGAGAAAGAGAGAGAGAGAAAGTGAGAAGCTTGGATACAATGTAAAAAAAAATATATTTTTTTTCCTATTTGGAGTAACAAATGTATTGGTTTTACTTTTCAAACCACATCAATCTTCATATGCATTTTATCTTTGAATTCTGGAGAATTGTCAAAAACTGACATTAAATTTCTGATTTTAGTGAAAAGAAATGTGTCAGGTGGCCAGAGTGAAATATTTGTATTCGTGGAAAATTTTTCATAAAGCAGGAAAGGCTGCAGAGGAGTAGACAATAACAGTAGTAATAAAGTGATAAGCTGCCTCCTGAAATGCAAAAGGTGAATCACTTTTGTTGTCAGACAGCAAAGTGATAAGGATGAAGAAGACATCCAATAGCACCAGACTTCTCTGGAAAGTTTGAAAGATGTGAAAACTGATGATGTTCTGAGATTCAGGCAGTACGAAACTGAAAATATTAAAAACAAACAAGAATAGAAGGCTGAGGAGTTTCAGCTGACATTTTCAGAAATGCATTTATACAGAAAAGAGTCCCTTTGGACTAGAAAGTAACTAACATAACCTTTCAGAAAAAGAGTCAAGGGAATCAACAGGAAAATAGAGAGCAGTCACATTCACAATCTAGTTTCAGAGATCAAAAGGAAGCAGAGTTAAAATAGCCAGACTCCTCTTGCCTTCAAATGCATCCTTTGTTAAGACTTCTTTGAAGATCTCTCTGACATACTACTCAAGAGAGCTGCATCCCTTAGCTAAAATGACCTAGAGCACTTGATAGCACAGCCCACCAGCAACAAACATCTAATGTGAAGAAAAAAGCATCAAGAGATAAGGCAGAAAGTGGAACAATGGGATAAGAATAACAGGTTGTCATAAATCCTTCAGCTGCTGGAGAGAATGCCTGCATACGTTAGAGATCAGCATTAGAGCCGGCTCATTGCTTTGTCAACAACTCAAGAGGAAAAAAAAAAACCAAAACATAAAGAAGTTGTTTGTGTGTCTTGTTCAACAGCAGAAGGAAATGCACATTAAAAAATTAAGTGTGTTAACACTCCAACATACCTCTGCTGGAAATGGGATGCAAGGTGTATTTCACCTTCTATTGCCTGACAGATTACAAATAATCCAGAGTGACATGGGACAAAACTGCACCAACGTTTGCATATGTGTCTTCAGAACTCAGCCAATGTAGGTAATTTGTGGTTTTTCTCTTTTTAGGGACAGATCCTCAGTGGATGTAAGCTGGCATAGGTCTACTGAAGTCACGACGCCAAATAAAATCTCAGTTTGAAACAGAACAGCAACTCACACTATGGACTGTTAAAGATTGAAAAGAAGTGCTGTTGAAGGTAGCTGTTAAATCAAGCTCTCTGGAGCTGCAGCTCAAGTGCTTTGCCCACAGCCACCACGAAGAGTGTCCTAAAAGCCATCAGTGTTAAACCTTTGCTCTTTCGTGGGGCATTACATGGTTCAGTTCCTCCTCAGGGTTATTTGCTCCTATTCCAGCATGTGTCCGCTGATGTTTCATATATCACAGCAAACTAAATTAGACTGTATCAAGAGAAGCATGTCCAGCAGGGCAAGGGAGGGGATTCTGCCCCTTTACTCTTCTCTCAAACTCCACCTGCAGTACTATGTGCAGTTCTGGAGCCCCAAACACAAGAAGGACATGGAACTGTTGGACTGAGTCCAGAGGAGACCACAAAGATGATCAGAGGGCTGCAGCAGCTCTGCTATGAGGACAGGCTATGAGAGTTGGGGCTCTCCAGCCTGGAGAAGAGAAGGTTTCCAGGAGACCTTAGAGTAGCCTTCCAGTATCTGAAGGAGGCCTACAGGAAGGCTGGGGAGGGATTATTTACAAGGTCTTGTAATGACAGGATGAGGAGCAATAAGTTTAAACTGGCAGAGGGGAGATTGAAACTGGATGTTAGGAGGAAGTTCTTTCCAGTGAGGGTGGTGAGACACTGGCACAGGTTGCCCAGGGAGGTTGTGGCTGCTCCCTCCCTGGAGGTGTTCAAGGCCAGGGTGGATGAGGCCTTGAGTTACCTGTACTAGTGGGAGGGGTTTCTGCCTATGGCGGTGGGCTGGAACTAGATGAACTTTGAGGTCCCTTCCAACCTAAACCATTCTGTGATTCTATGATTCTGTATGTGGCCCAGTGTAGGGACTTCATCTCTTCATTTATTAGTAAAGTGCCCCATATACCTCTAGTCCTACATAAATAAATAACAGGCTAGCAAGGCCAACTCTATATATAGAGACTTAAAAGCCAGACAGTCTTAACATCAGTCTGCCACTCTATTAGCAGCCAGTGAAGCTTGCAGATCCGTGGCCTAATGTGCACAACGGCAGCCAGTTTCAGTTGGCAGCTTAGCTGCAGGTGGCAAAACATCTTTTCTGACTTGCTTAAAAATATATATGGAAGCAAAGAAAAACCCAAAATAATATCCAGTAGAAAGAAAAATGATACAGGCCAACAAAGAGATTTAGAAACTGGGGTGGGGTTGACGAGATGTATAAACCTGTGATGATTCGAAAGTGTAGAAAGATGTTGGATTCAGTGATGCTGATGGTGATAGATTTGGCATCTGGCAATATGCACCTCCTGACGTTCCAAGCTGCTTGTCTGAATTCCTGTTCCCTTTGCTTTGTCTCTTTCATCTGAAATAATCTGTCAATACAGGGAGCATGGGAATGGAAATTGAATCCCTTACCTGACCAAGACTGAAAGTACATCCCTGGAAGAGGGAAGGGGCAGGAAATACAAAGGGTGTGAAAGCTTTTGCCAGGTGCATCTGTTAAATAAAGCAGATACTTTAAACAACACAAACTGTGTCCTTTGTTTAGCACCTGATCAACTAAACTCAGAGATCATGTTTCAAACTTCAAAACCTGTCAGACTAAAGCCAGAACTTTCAGAGGTGTCTTGGCTTTTAGAAGTCAAGGATTTGAGGCTCTCAAGTCTCAATGCTCATGCATTTAGAGAGGAACTATTGGCATCTCCTGAAAGCGATTTGAGGCTGGGTGTATTAAAAGTGAATCAAACCACATCATTAGTCCCCTTAAGATGTCCTTGAGACGGATCAAGCATTTTACGGGATGAGAGAAGGGTAGGGAAACAAAGAATGGACACGATAGAGGTGATGACACTGGTCAAAATAAATCCCCATACTGAGTGAAGTCAGGTCATTAGTCCCCGCATCTCATCTCTGCTAGATGGTTACACTGAGGTAGCTTTGTTGGCATATTGCTTCCTCTTTGTATGCACATGGACCTCATTGTGTGAATTCCACTGTCTCCTTGACCACCTCTCTGAAAATACTAGCTTTCATGTCAGTGCAATGTAGACTTACCTACATACACTCTTCTAGTACAAGACAAGTGAAGGACCTACAATGGCTATGAAGACAACAGTGGGCAGTTCAGAGCGCAGTCCCCATTCCAGTGATGGGCAGCAGAGCTTTAAAGAGCTGTGAGTGACACCCTGTAAAAGGTACATTGCATTGTAAGGACTCTCACTGGTCCGAATCAGAGTACTCATGCACGTATCCATACTGCATATAGGGACCATCAGTTGTTCTGTAACAGGAAATATCTACAGTATGAGCAGTGAAAAAAAACTATTCCATTGAAAACAAAATTAGATGGAAGTACACAGCAGAGCAGACAGTGCCAGAAAACAAATAAAATTATATCAAAGAAAATGTTCCTATATAAAAATCAAATCTTACTCAGACATGAATTCTGTTAACTTCAGCTGATGCAACAATGTTTTTCAGCTGAAAAAGGTTGCTGTAGACAATTTCCAAATAGGTTCTATTTTATGACAATTGAATTTAAATTTGTTCTGCAATAGTTTTCCTTTTCTTACATTTTTAATGCATTTTATTTTTTGACATCTTCACTTTCTTTTTCTTTGTCTTCAATTCATCCTGAGAACAGGGACTAAACAGCACACTGTCCTTTTCCCTTTGGTGTGATGGCCTTTCACCTTTGCCATCCTTCGGAGGACATCAAGTCTTGTGTTTAAATCACTAATCCCCTCTGGAGGAGGTCTTACTTTCTGGGTGGTTCCATCAATCAGACCCACCAAGTGACTGCTTCTCAATTTGTATTGTTTTAAATGACACTCCTTTATCTGTCTTTGTCACACAGCACAGTAGGCCATCTTTGCAAGATGAGGGAGACTGTTTTGTTACATTCAGCTCTCTGCTGCACATAGAACCTGCTTATCTGCTAACTAATCATGCTTTGTCTAACAGCCGTATTTTCACTTCTTCACTTTCCATACAGTCTTCAGATTCATTTCAACTCTCTGAAATAGAGATGATTTCTCAGGAATGAGCTCCCCATCTACATCAGTGACCCTCAGTTTTGCCTCAGCAGGAAGTTTCTTTTCTTCCAGCCTTCTATGTCACCAAGCATTCACCTTTAAAAATAAAGAACAGTATTGCATTTAAGATTCTGGACACCTGCTTCTATTTTTTAATTATGCCATAGACTTCTCCAGGAGGTTTGCCACTGTCATTGGGAATGTGGCTTGCCTTCCCTAATTTAGATGTGTAGTGTAAACTGTCATCTACAGTCAAGAGAGAAGCATCCCCAGTGGTCCTGCAGACATAACTCTCTTCAGATGTCTTCCACTTTCTTTTGACAAATGGGAAAGTTTGGCCAACAGGGTTAGTCTCCACATCACAGCTTTCAGATTACATTATTTACAAGGAAACCCTAAAACTACCTACTATCCATCCCAAATCTCTAATCTGGTAATATAATCTTGCCCTTCTTCCATCTGTTAGCAGTCATCTCTATTCAGGATACAAAATGGCGTAACTTTCATATTCTCTGTCGAAGAGTGGCCAGCTGGATAAGAGAGTGAGTATGTGTGCCTGCAGTGCAGGGAGGGTTGCAGCACCACTCTAGCTTCTGCTAATCATTAGGACAAATAGAGGAGGACACAGTCAAACTCCAAGGGCAGGTGGAAAGCTCTGTCACTCAGCTTTCTTCTTTTAGCGAGTAGGAAGATTACTTGAGAATGATTTCCAATATCCTTTCAAATTGGCCTATATTCAGCTTATATTCTGCCATTATTTCATACATATTTGCTGAATCTGTCAGTATCACAGTATAGATTCAACATTCAAATACATGCAGTTGTTTGGCTGCTATGTTTAGCTGTCACTGATCACTTTTGCCTTCCAACCTCACACTTTCTCATCTTGACATATTAAGATTTCGAGCAGAAAAAAGCCACAAAGCTCTGAATGTTCAGAGGCATCTGGGATTGAGCTTTTTTTTTTATTTTGATGATTATGAGAATTGAGGTTAGCTATAAAACTCAGATCAACAGCCAGTATCTGGTTATAAATATCCAGAATGCAGAAATACCAACACACCTTGCTAATGTCAGTCTAGTGTTGGTTCCTAAGAACAGTTCCAAAATGGTTTGAATCTCTCTACTGCAACATAGAATTCTCCATCAGCTTTTGGTTCACCTTTTAAACCAGATGGTAAGGAAGAAGGTCACTCAGGTTCAGATTTTGCACCTTGTTAAAGTCATGAGGATGAGAAGTCCCATACGGTTCAGTCTGAGCTGATGTCTCCTCTTGACCCAATGCTGAGAAGACTTATGAATGCAGGAGCAGCAATTAGCACTGTAACAAAGTTTACAGCATCAGGAACAACATAATGAGGAGAGGCCGCTGAAGCAATTCACTCACTTTTCGCCAGGAAGCCAATCTGTTCCTGGCTCTCATGCTCATATGAAGGCTGTGTTCAAATTTAGGCCTTGCCTTATATGGTCAAATAAAGATCCTATCTGTGCCTAAGGAACATTTTGTCTGAAGTTATTTTCTACTTTTCCTTTCTCCCTTAGCTAAGGAACACTTCAATTAAATTCATTTTGAAAATGTTCTCCCAATTATAAATGCCCCAGTATACATTGGCATCTTTTCATGGTACACATATTCAGTGCACAGAATATTACCAGCAGCAGCACAATTCCTATAGACCAATTATACTGCTGACATTTACCAAATAACCAACAGACAAGACACGAGCTGCTATCGTACTCCTAGTGTGAAGACAGATGGGCAAAGTGTCTTGCTCATACAATTCTCACCATTTTAGTCAAGCAGTTAAAATACATGAGGGGTCAGAAAGGATTCTTTTCTCCATCTACATTTTTAATATGATGGTGTACAACATGAAGATGGTTGGGTGGATGTATACATTTCATATGGATACACAGTCACATTGGAACAGACACAGATATATCCATGTTTAGCATGCAGAACAGGCTATGTAATACTAGCTCTTGTAATACCAGCTTTTATAAATGCACTCTCCTACTTGTAGATTTCTGTACTGGATACACTACTAAGACATGACACCAGGTGCATATAACTCATTTTAAATTTACTCATGTTGTTTATTTCTTCAGTTTTTCAGAAATCACTTATGTGCCGAATGAATTTCCAACATTCCTTATTTATGAGGGTCAATACTAACCTGAATTTTGTGCCAACCTTACAGTGCAAAGTATGGCAATTTCAATAATAAAACTAGTCATTATTGTGACAGCTATCCAAAATGTGATGTTGGTCTTAGTTTGGAATGTCAATAAACTCAAAGCTAAGCATGTGCTTAAGTACTTCCCTGGATCAAAGTCAATAAAACCAGATGAGATGAGGGATTCACTACAGGTAGACTTATGAATCATTAGTATGGAAATGGGCACTGAAAGTTTTAAAGTAGGTTAGAGAGACTGGATACAAAGAGAACAGACACTAATAACTGCCCTTAGTGGACATGACAGGAAGCTGAGGTCAGGAAAAGGACCTAACAAAATCATCCCATTAATAACCTTACTCTGTGCCCTTAGGCCATGTGTAGAAGTGTGACTGCTACTGCTTTCCACTGACCTTAATATGGCCCTAAGCAATGGGGAAGGGTGCTGAGCTAGGAGATTCAGGTGCAGTCCTGGCTATTGCGGACTGCATGTGTGTTTGCATCTCTTATTTATGGACATATTAAGAGACTGCAAAAACTTCTGCATGTTGACAGAAGTCAAGTTTGGAGTTCCCTCAAAAAACCAAAACCATGCTGTGGATGTACAGCTGGAGTGATGTAACAGCATCACCTACCTCAATAAAAACAACTTTGTATAAGCATGGAACAAAAATATCAACATTCCCCAAAGTGGTTTAACAGATTAGTTAACCTCTGTTTGTATGCAGTTTTATTTCAGCATTTGCAGTGCAGCAGCTGCCAGCATTGTCCTTAGTCTGGATTCCTGTTTCATGTTTACAGTTCCCATGTCCTTCCTGATGTAAATTCAGCACACCACCAAAAAATAAGAAGTGGAGGATAGCAGATAAAAAAATGATGCAAGCAACAGCACATTGGATGAATTAAACCCCATTCTTCCTGTGAGATTTTTTACTGTTCATAGGAAACACAAGATCTTGATATTTAAATCTAATGTTGAAGACTGAAGCATAGCAAACTACTGACTTCTCAGTATATTTATTCTGGAAGGATGAAAGATTGTTGGTCCCTCTGGGATTATGAGTCCGAGAAGCATTGTTATTTCAGACCTGATGTTTAGTCCATTAATGATTCAGTGCAGCCTTTTTCTATAGCTGCAGGCCTGTCCCTAATGTATTTTTTCCCCATTTAGTCTGTGGATTTGATGTGATTAACATCTGAAATGTATTACTTCAGCTAGTGTTAATTTAGCTGATATATTACAACTTCTAAACTCTATTGGTCACAGAAGGCTGAACAATGGGGTTCATTCTGGAGAATTTTAGCTATAAACAAAAATACTTTTAAAATAAATTAAAATTGGAAGAAGACTTTTCTCTAACATACTTTTTATTAGCATTCAATCAGTGGTCAAGAAGCCATAATTCTGCCACTAAACTTGTGTTAATTATATAACACAGGAACAATGTGCTCTTGGACTAAGTGTAAAACAGTTATTCCAGCAAAAATATGCATTTTAGGAATAGCCCTTTAGCATTACCGTGATGTGGGCCAAGTTCAGCAATTCCACATTCTCAAGTCTTCCAAACCAAGACCTGCAGTGTGTGCATGCAGTCCAGACAGCCAACCGAGTCCTGGACTGCAGCAAGAGCAGTGTGGTCAGCAGGGCAAGGGAGGGGAATCTGCCCCTTTACTCTGTTCTTGTCAGACCCCACCTGGAGTACTGTGTGCAGTTCTGGAGCCCTCAGCACAGGAAGGACATGGAAGTGTTGGAGCAGGTCCAGAGGAGGGCCATGAAGATGCTCAGAGGGCTGCAGCAGCTTTGCTATGAGGACAGGCTGAGAGAGTTGGGGCTCTCCAGCCTGGAGAAGAGAAGGTTTCCAGGAGACTTGATAGTAGCCTTCCAGTATCTGACGGGGGTCTACAGGAAAGCTGGGGAGGGACTATTGACAAGGTCTTGCAATGACAGGACAAGGGGAAATGGGTTTAAACTGTCAGAGGGGAGATTTAGTCTGGATGTTAGAAGGAAGTTCTTTCCAGTGAGGGTGGTGAGGCACTGGCACAGGTTGCCCAGGGAGGTTGTGGCTGCTCCCTCCCTGGAGGTGTTCAAGGCCAGGTTGGACGAGGCCTTGAGTGACCTGTACTAGTGGGAGGTGTCATCGGGTTGGAACCCGATGATCCTTGAGGTCCCTTCCAACTTTCTCATTCTATGATTCTAAGATTCTAAGACTTCAGTTCTGCAGTTCACATTTTGAATTTGTAAGTTTCGCTCTCACTAGTTTTCAGGCAGGATTATCAATTAACAAAACACAGGTTGGTACAGATCCCCATCTCAGGTAAATCTGCCTTGCCCCCTGATAGTTGGCTCTTTGATATCAGTGGAACCATGACCATTTCCATCAACCATAATACACATTTTCCCCCCCCTGCTATGTAACTTCCTTGATGACATGAATCATTATATACTGCCACTGTTGTCATATAGTGTCACCCAGACAACAGATGTCACATAGAAAACTGCACATTTCATACTATAAGAGGATATGGATTTGAAAAACCAGTTTGCCTTAATGACAAATGATGAAACGCTGACTTGACCTTTGAACTGCAGTTTTCTTCTTTTCATGCTTGAGGATAAGCTTTTAATTCCCCTCATGCCTGCAGCTACTACTCAGCAGATATCAGCTGCTGAAGGACCTCTTCCCACGCTCTCTTAATATTCTGTTTGCTCTGTCACTTCTGGCACTAATGGAAGCAGCATCCTTAAATACATTTCCATCATTAAATATTAAGATTAAAAAGAAAGATGGGATGGCAGTGTTGCATCTCTGCTGAGAAGATCTGCCCAGGCTAACAGAACAAAAAGAAATATTTGTAAGATGCATATTTACTGGTCAAAGGGAAGGACCTTCCTATAAGAGTGTGTGGAACACTATATGAAATTAAACATTCATTTAATCCCAGGTGTAAAAGTAGAAACAAGACACAAATTTTATCTGTGAGCATTCTTTGTAGACCCTGACTTTTGTTCTCTAAAGGTTGACAAAGACTTTTCTGAATTAAAAGAGAAAAAAAACCCCAAAACACTTAATTTTCTGTGTAATTTATATATGTCTTTTTTCTACACAGCAATTTGACACCTGCACATGAGAAATAAGACACGTGGTCCTGAAGATCCTCAGCTCAAGCAACTAGAGGTAAGGATAATACCTCTGGAAACCAAAAATAGAAAAAGAAGCCTACAGTAAAGTAGTGCTCCTCCTAAAATATCTTCTGCTTTTCTATGTGCACACTGCTCTCATCTTTTCTGTTTTACAGTGAGGCATGGATTGTTATTGTTACCAGTATCATACCAAGAAAGTACACCTTCTTTTCAAATCTGAGTTTTTGTTGTTGTTGTGGATAACCACATAGGTGGTATTTGCTAATGCTTTTTAAAAAGGCTTCTGTAAAGGGTTAGTATTAGTTAAAATTAATTTTTTTTTAAAGTCACACTTCCTAGTTCCAAAGATGCAGTACTTGTCACCTGTGCCAACAATGCCTTCATATCATTAAAATGGAAGAGCTTTCAGATGTCTAGTTGAGCAATAAAGAGTATGCTTGAAGGAGTATGGTTATCTTGTTTGGGTTGGGGTTTGGGTTTTTTGATTCGTTGGGTTGGGTTTTTGGTTGTTTTGGGGGGTTTTGTTTTGGTTTTGCTTGAGCAGTCAAACTAATTAGTTAGTTTTTGCTTTTCACACTGTCACTTTCTGGTCTGTTTCATTTCAGTTTCTTTGGTTGTCATTATGATCATAAAACTATGTGGTGTGTCATTCAGAGAGTGCTGGCCAGAATTTTTCCATCAATAACTTTTGTTTAATCATAGAATCATAGAATCATAGAATGGTAAGGTTGGAAGGGACCTCAAAGATCATCTAGTTCCAACCCCCTGCCATAGGCAGGGACACCTCCCACTAGTACAGGTTACCCAAGGCCTCATCCAATCTGGCCTTGAACACCTCCAGGGAGGGAGCAACACCTAAAGGGAGGGAGCGTATAATAAAATGCTTGTGTTCAGATGAAAACATCTGTAGCTACTCCTCACATCCCATATCAAAAGATGAGCACTTCCAAAAATGAACCTCCCTCCCTGCACATTTTGGATATAAAAAAAACCAATGAAAACCAAAAGTAATTCTATTCACCCTTTTTTGGACTCACTGGTGATGAGGTGGAAAGAAGTGGGATGAGAAAAATGTGTTTTTAAACTAAATCTGTTTGGTATCAACACATGTGTAGTTCACTCTGAGTATTGAAAATATGCAGTGGAAATATCTTCCTTGAATTCTAGCATAAAGCTGGGGGGGTTTAAGTCCTAATTTATAGCAGCCTTTTTATCTTGCTCTTTTTTTTTTTCTTTTTTTTTCAGAGTCTTTTAAAATTCAGAGCAAACCTTCCTGCTAATGCAGGATGCAGGCAAATGCAGCTGAAGGGCCCCACGATGGTTGCTCTGAGTTTGAGGACAGAGGTACACCACAGTAACACCCTGCTGCAACAGTCACAGCATTCAGTGTCGGAGCCAAGGTGATCTGTCATCACTGCCAACGCAATTAAAACAGTATCAAGCCACCTGCTAATACAGCAAGATGTCAACTAATTTTGCAGAGGAGTTGAAGACTCACTTAAGGACCCATGTGCTTTTGTTTTTCCTTTTCTTTGACAATTCATCACATTGGTTTCAAGCATTTGGATTATCTCAGAATCCTTTGCTACAGAATCACATAATTTCAAAGTATTCTGCCTCTCCACCTTTATAATTTGCCTGCATCCTTGCTCTTCATGGACCCATAATGACAGAAGCAGACATAGGATCTTCCTTAGGGTTGAGACAGCTCCTCTGTGGTCCCTGTTAAAGCATCACCAACAGCAAGTTTGTGGCAGCCCCTTTCAAAGGAGCATCACTGCATTTCTCATCCATAACAACCTGATAGAGCAGTAAAGTCTGATATTTGAACTCTGTGACTGATGTTCCTTTTATTCCTTTTGTTGTCCTTATTTTCAGTAAAAGCTATTGCTATTAGCTGTGGTTTACCCACAGAAGACTGAAGTATGCTGTTCCCATCCAAAGCAGGAATTCTCTGAGTTCTCCAAGCATTACCATGTTTGGAGACTCTCATGTTGCCAGACTGCATCTGACAGTATGCTCAGTCTGCAAATAAGCTTTTTTGAGTTGCAACCTCAGAACACACTTAGATCTCAGATCACTAATTATCATCCTCATTCCAGGAAAAGCCTTGTTCCAAATACTGACAAACTTGTGAAACTGAAACACCATCAGACTTCTCACTCAATTCACACAGCTCATGGAGACAGCTCCAGCTCACAGCACATTCCACGCTAAAAAAGCCTCTACAAAAAAACACCAACACCAAAAACCAAAACCAAAATAAAATAAAAAAAACCAAAATACCAAACAATCAACAACAAAGTCCACCAAATTCCATTATCCTCTTAAAAATTACATAGATTACAAGATTATGAAGCTTCTTTTTTCATAGTTCTCTTTTCTCTCTTTTCTATTCTGCCCTGGTGAGGCCACATCTGGAGTACTGTGTCCAGTTCTGGGCCCTCCAGTTCAAGAGGGACATAGAACTGCTTGAGAGAGTCCAGCACAGAGTCACAGAGATGATTAAGGGAATGGAACAGCTCTCTTAGAAGGAGAGCCTGAGGGAGCTGAGGCTGTGCTGCTTGAAGAAGAGAAGCCTGAGGGGTAACCTCATCAATGTTTATAAATATGTAAAGGGTGAGTGCCAGAAGGCTGGAGCCAGGCTCTGCTGGGTGATGCCCGATGACAGGACAAGGGGCAATGGGTGGAAGCTGAGGTATAACAAGTTTCATTTTAACATGAGGAGGATCTTTTTCCCTGTGAGAGTGACAGAACACTGGAACAGGCTGCCAGGAGAGGTTGTGGAGTCTTCCTCTCTGGAGATATCCCACCTGGACACATTCCCATGTGATCTGGTCTAGGTGATCCTGCTCTGGCAGGGGGGTTGGATTGGATGAGCTTTCAAGGTCCCTTCCAACCCCTGACATTCAGTTATTCTGTGATTCTTCCATTCCCTTTTTCATTTTAAAGATACTGGTCATTGAAACAAGTGGAAAATGCAGCTATTATGAATGGATTCAACAGTTAAACTGTACTGCAAGAGTAGACTTCCCTAGTCAGTTGGGACTCTATCACCAACAGTCTCGGAGTTAACATAAGACAGCAATCATTTCTAGTAGGCAGCATGTGTGTTCCTTTCATTTTTCAAGGTTTAAATTGGTCAGTATACATAGAGGCTGTTCCATGCCTACTGACCCTGCACCCAGACAACAGCCAGATGAACATTTAATTTATTAGTACAGTTGTAGACACAGAGAATCTATCGAACATCTGTTTCACACAGCATACCCTTAAAAAATTACCAAACACTTTTCAACATTCTGCAACAAAATTAGGATACACAATGTTTAAGAAAAAAAAAAACAAACCTCAAAATCTAATGTGCAAGTAGTAGAAACCAGGCAAGATTGTAAGTTTAGCCATCAGCCAAGCCTGTAGTTGCTGGGAATGTGGTCAGTGAAATGGCCAGATGTTGTACAGAGGTTTTAGGTTATGAGAAATACACTGCTTCTAATAATTGTGATATACATCTAAGAGGTTACATGGGAACACAATAGAAAGCTCTGGGGAAACAGAAGACATTCTGTAATGTATTGCTTCTAATATTGCACAAAGGGAATGTGGCCAGAAGTTTTGCATAAATTATGTCAATGCATCAGTCCATGAACCTCACAATAATGCATCAGCCTAGAGGGATGATTTGTGTTCAACCATCTGCCTCCAGCTATGCTTTTCTCCTATCTATTATTCCATTCCCTAGCTCACACAATCTTATATCACTGGGAAGACACAAGTGGCATTTGACTTACATCAAGAGATGATGGCTCTTGTGGACAGGATCTACACTATATATCTTTCATGCCCTCATAACTTCTCCTGCACTAACAACTGCACTGCTGATGACTCTTATGGTAAATTAGGACATTCCAATCTTCTTATCCAGAAACTATTAGGTCTCTTTTAATCTATCTTCTTTGCTGCAAAATACACAATCTCTCAGTTTTAAACCATGCAGGGTAAGGAGTGTTTTCCTCTGCATTCAAACAGCAGAATGAGGTTATACTCTAGCCTGGAGTCTTCTGCTGCCACCATAATGTATCTGACAATAATACTAAATAATGTATGTCTATTTTTGTTTAAATCAGTCTAAAGCTACCAATAAGAAAACAAGACAAGCAAAATGCACCTTGAGATGAATAGATTATGTCAGTGACTGTCCAAATGAAAGAGTGAAGGAGACAGAATGAGTCACTGAAATGTAGGGGAGCTACTGACCAGAATACACAAAACTCCCAGGCTTCTCATTTGTAGCACCAGAAAGGCTTATTTTAGCACCTTGCTAATACCCATTTTACATGCCACCCATGTTTGCACGCAGCATCTGATTCACATGCAGGAACGGTTGTGCAACCTGTAAATAAGAAATGAGAGCAGAGAATCTAAATCAATTGACACTGAATAAATCACAACTAATTTTCCTCATAAGAATGAAGTTAAGGTGAAAGAAACCATCTCTTGCCACAGATAAAAGAAACAACGATGAGGCTCACAGTACTTCAAGAATACAGATACTCCTCGTGGTCAACTGATGGGTGGCCCATGCCCCCCACATGACAGAGAGGGGGGCATGGTCTTGTGAAGTCAAAGCTTTTGCCTGCTACTAGGGCTTTACAGTTGGAGATAGAAATAAAGCATTCACAAAGGCAGATGAAGATAGAGGAACCCCAGGGTGCTGCACCTTTCAGAGGCTTGGACAAAAAGCAACAGAGCACAGCATGGGTCCCCTCACATGATGAGGACATATTTTGGGAAAGAAAGGAGCACAGGATCTCTACTCTCTCTCTCTCCTACTATGGAGCAAGTCACAGGAATATCATCTGTCAACACCTTAATGAGAACTGTTTCTCCAACTGTGGATTAACAGTGGGAAACTGCATACCAGCAATGACCCTTGAAGGCAAAACCCACCCTCGCACTTCTGCTTATAATGCTAATAGCACATAAGCAGTCACACCACAGGGCAGACTAGCTGTTGTCCAGTATTAACTACTGTGCTGTCCACCACAAAGTCATTTGTCACCACCATGCTTACAGCATTGGCGTAACAGCTGCAAAAATATAATTAGTCCTTCCATCTCTGTCCCACTGGGTACCAATTGCTGCTTCGGTGGTCTCATTGGATATGTTTCTGTCCTCTGCTGGCCAGAGGTCAAGTTTTCCAGAAGCTAGTTGCCTCTATAAATTACAGTGCACATATTTTATATCTCATTGCAATGCTTCCTTTTGCCAGCATCCGCTTCTTTGCAAATGTTCCATTTCCAAGTCATTTTTGTGCAAGCCCCAGGAGAAGCCATCAGATAAGCATGCTGAAAATTCATCCACAGGCCTCATTAATGCACATCTGGTTGATGAAGACATACAGTTTATATCTGTGGTTTGGGATGCCTCCGCTTTCAAACAGCTAGTCCCACAAGATAGCATTTGCGCAGGAAAAATAGGACCAGGGGAAATATCTGAATGTCCACAACCAGATGTAAAAAGACTGCCCACAGTTATTTTGGGTCAAGAGGAAAAACTGGTACTGTTGTGTTGGAATAATATTCAGTGTCAGCATATTGAACACCAATACAGCAGGAGCCTGCGGAAGAGTCACTGAGTAGCAAGGCACCAAAAGGAGACACATCTGCATGTAGGCTTGGGTCTCTGGTGGTACAATTCTCCCCCACTCATGGGCAACTTGGTCAAGGGTGTGACTCTGTGCCCTGGGCCACACAACAATCCCCTAGAAGGTCAAGTACTGTTAAAGGCAGTGTATCAGGGCATTAAAACAGCATTAAAACATCACTGGCCTCTCAAATGTATGCTGATCAATCACACTTGGCCTGACCTTTCTACCACCCATTAATGTTTGATTTCATGTTCTGGGAAATGGATGTGATTGAGTTATGAGGCAACACAGGTTTCAACAATATACAAGAGAAGACACCTATTGCAGTGTTGTTTGGATCAGTCTACAGTAGGACTGTGTGCCCTTTGCTTTCTTTCATTAAACTGCCTTTATCTCAACCCATGAGTTTTTAACCTTATTTTTCCCCTTATTGTGCTGAGGAGGAGGAGTGGGTTATGATAAACCACTAACATTGGTTACTACCTGTATGAAACCAAACAGGTTTGACACTATGGCCCAGCAGAAAGTGCCAATAACATATTAAGTATAGACATTTTGCTTATGGATAAACAGAGAATGAAGGAGAAAGGAAGCAAGCAGAAAGGACGAACCCCTTCCATCTAGCTCTTCTGATGTCATTCTACCATCTGCAGCAGCACCAAAGGGCTCTGCAACAGAACTATGTAATGCCAGCAGGGTTCAACCCCAGTTCTACCCAAGTTCAGTGAACAGCTGTATCCATCTTCTGCTGAGCAAAGGCATGGAATACTGCCCTTCACTCCAATGCTTTGGGATCCAATCCTGTCTACTCTATCCAATCTTATCTAGCACTGCCATGAATGATCCTGCTTCTCTCCAAATGCTTCTCTCCAAGTTTTCATAGTTCATAAAAATACTTGTCTGGAGGGGGAAAACTGTCCAAAAAAAAACCCTCACACCACATAAAAATCTCCAAACACACAATCTGTCTCAGCTAATCACAGTCCTTAACTGTTTCCTCTGATCTACAAAGGTAAACTCTGATGAATTAAATTCCCCCCTGTTCATCTGTGTTGGCCATATACAAAAACCAAACCAAAACAAGTGTCCTGTGCTGTGCTCTGTCATGCCTTGGTAGCAGTAAAATTGTGTCTTGACTGTTTTTTGTTAGCTTGTTATTCCATCAAGTCCCATTATTGCTCCTTGAATCTACACATAAACTCTGAACAGGACAGGACTGAGAACAGAAGTCCTTTCCTTGTTAACATACTTCCCCTAAACCCATCTCGAAGAGCAGCATCAAAGCACAGCTGCAAGGGAATAGCATGAGGACACATAGTAGGGAGCACACTCTTCCTTATTCAAGGAAAAGAGAGGATGATCAAAGAATCCTATCAGTTCTGTTTATTTTTAAATAGAATTATTCATATTGCCTTCCAAGCATATTGACTGGTTTACAGAAAGGTGTTCTTAAAGAGCAACATTTATCCTCTTGCTTCAGTTCTGAGTGTTTTTGCTGCCCTGAGAGAGTACAGCCACAGCATCTTCGGACTGGTTCAGAGTATGAGAAAGAATCTCTTAAAACACCATAAACCACTATTATTAGGAATATGATAATCACTAAAGACTCTTTAAAGAGTCCTAACTTCAAATTTGAGTTACAGTTGATGGGACCAGAATAGTACATGTAGACATATGTTCTTTGTTATCTTTTTTGGTAGCTCCTCCACAACCCAACAACAAAGGCTGCAGCATCCTAAGACAGTGGTTGAACTGATGTCACAGAAATTGAAATGGATGTGAAAGATGAACTCCAATCAGACATCTTCCAGATGAAAGTACTTGGCCTGAATTGAAGTCAGAGATCAGCTGCTTAATGGATTGCTTTTAAAAAACAAACAAACAAACTATATATATAGATATAGATATAAACCTTTTTCATATTCAAGCAAGAAAATATTACTTATCTGAAATAAGGGCACTCCTTAGTCTAGGCGTGAAAAACGAGATTTAGGTGGTTCCATATACTGGCAAGGAAGAACATTACGCCCCTCTAGCAGCATTCTCCAACCCCCTTCACATGCAGACTTGGCTCTGTATTTCAACTGCCTACTCTACGAGGCAGTCACATACTTCAGGGTATGACAGTGGATGCAGTCTGTCTGGCAACCCCGAAGAGTAGGTGGTCTGAATTGCTCATTATGCTCATGCCATCAGATTTGGGGCAGACAGTTAAGCAGTGCCAACAGAACTCTTGGGCGTGCAATCAGAAAAGGAAAACATCATCCTTTGTGCTCAATTCTTGAACAGTTGTGTTGTCTAGCCAGACATACTGGGATTTTTTTTTTTTTGCTGTCTGAAAATATCCCCTTCTTACATTTAAAACTTTTTTTTCCCCCCATTTGTTTAAGGAACCACTTTGGTATCTTTCATGCCAAGGTCTTTGTTAAACTTTGTTACAGACTTGGGGATGTGTGGTTAGAAAGCTGTGGCTCTGAGAAGGACATGGGGGTTCTGGTTGACAGTGGATTAAATATGAGTCAGAAGTGTGCTCAGGTGGCCAAGAAAGCCAATGGCATCCTGGGTTGCATTAGAAACCCTGTGGCCAGCAGGAACAGGGAGGTGTTCAGCAATGGTGAGGCCATACCTGGAGTATTGTGTTCAGTTCTGGGCCACTCACTACAGGAAGGTCATCAAGGTTCTGGAGCATGTTCAGAGAAGTTAGCAAGACTGGTGAAGGGGCTGGAGCACATGGCCTACAAGGAGCATTTGAGGGAGTTAGGGTTCCTCAGTCTGGAGGAGGCTGAGAGGAGACCTCATTGCTCTCTACCTGAAGGGATGTTGGAGTGAGGAAGGGGACAGCCTCATCTCCTTGGTGGCAAGCCACAGGACTAGGGGAAATAGTTTCAAGCTGCACAGGGAAGGTTCAGGCTGGATGATAGGAAATACTTCTTTACAGAGAGGGTTATCAAATACTGGGATGGTTTAGCCAGGGCAGTGGTGGAGTCCTCATCCCCAGAGGTGTCTCAGCAGCATGTGGAACTGGTGCTTAGAGACATGGTTTAGTGCTGACCCTTCAGTGCTGGGTCAAGGGTTGGACTGCAGGATCTTTGAGGTCTCTTCCAATCAGATGTTTTCTGTGATTCCATGATTATTTACACTGCACCTTGGTTAAAGCAGCATGCCAGAAAGAATTTAGCCAGGCTGCAAAAAGCCTTGGTTTAGAGAGTGGAGTAGAGCTCCCACTAAATAATCTATTTCTGAGATGAAAAAAGTTTGTTCTGTCCCTTAATGTTGACTGCCTTCCACTTTCTCTAAAATAGGCTACGTATTGTGCACCACTTTTATAGCATTACAAATGCATTTCACACGAAAATAATTCATTACATCGGTTTCAATATAGCATAACTACTTAAGATCGTTCTTCCTAAGAAACCGTAAGTCGCAAGTACTTAGTGATCTTAGAGGTTTTTTCCAACCGAGACAATTAAATGATTCCCCAAGACAGGCATATGAGCAAGCTCCTGAACAAGGCCTTCCGTGCACGGCAGACCGAGCGACGTCGCCGAACCTGCACGGGCTGTCTGCCGAGGTGAGGCCGGCACGGCAGATAGCTCCACCAGAGGCCGGCCCGGCTCAGCCGGCCCAGCGCAGCGCTCAGGCGGCGCCTTCCTCCCGCCAACACCCCTGTACCCCGCCCCGGCGGCTGCCGTGACGTCACTTCCACCTCGGGTCGCCCGCGCCTCGGGCTGCCCCCGAGTGCTTCCTCCTGCGCGTTCCCACGGCAACGCGGCGCGCGCGCCTCGTGAGTACCAGCCGTCGCTAGGCCCGTGGGGGGATACCTGGAGGGGCCTTGGCCCTCCCCGCGGAGGAGCTTGCCGCTTCACATGCTGGCAGCGCGAAATCGCGGCGTTCCTTTAACTCGCTGGCTGTCCCCAGGGATGGGCTACACGGCCCGAAGCAGCCCGTCCTTGTCCCCCGCCTGCCGAGGGCTACCGGGCTGCGGTCTGGGGGCGGGGGAAGCGGAGCGTACGTTGTGTTCTGTCCGGGTAACCTCGCACCATTCCTCGGGTGGGCGGCCTAGCTGTAGAGGCATCGTTGGGCCTGCTCGTCCGGGGGCGGCCTGTAGCCCCGAGAGTGACTCGAGAGCGCGAGTAGTGCCTGCTCGGTACCGGGTCACTGCCCGTGTCCAGACCAGCCTTGCTGCGGGATGGGTATGCGATTCCTCAGGCCCTTCCGTGCAGCGGAAGGATGGACAGTCGGGCAGGGGCCGGGCCGGGAGCCCAGTGAAAGGGCTGCGATTTTACGTATTGGAGCAGAGCAAAAGACTCTTTGATGTCCCCTTGAGACAGATGCGGACAGGTGGCCCCTAGGAGCTGTGAAGCAAGCCTTCCCAGTTCCACTGCCCAGCAAAGTCGTAGCGGTTAAAGGAGAGGTATCCAAAACAAAACGGTACTACATTGTCACATCTTTGATCAGTTGAACAGTTTTATCATGGCTAGGACCACATGCTAGTATAAAGAACAGTATAGCATATATATATATAAATTTATTATACTGGTCTTAAACAAGTACTTAGTCCTTCTGTTTTCACGTCTTTGTGCAGCTGGACCGAGTGGGACAGGTTAACACCAAGAGATGTCAACTCCCCCTCTCTCAGGGGCAGGCATGCCACCTGGTGCTTTCTCAGGGACACAGGCTCAAGCAGCTCGGGAGGTAAATACAGCTTCCCTCTGTCGAATTGGCCAAGAAACTGTGCAGGACATTGTATTTCGAACCATGGAAATCTTCCAGTTACTGAGGAACATGCAGGTGAGAAATAACTTTTTTATGGTCCTTAACCTACCGTATTTTTTACCACCAACCAGCAGTGTATGAGACTGATTAGAGAAGTGAGTGCTACTGTTAATAGGTTTATTTATTCTGCACATTAAGTGCAGAAGATAGAGAACATTCAAAAATTATTGTTATCTCCTCCACAATGAATATACTTTAATAAGACTTAGACTTTATGTTTTTCTCTATGAAAACTGAAGTGCTTTTTTATATGCCATTTATGCTTCTGGTTTTGTTAACATTTGAGGGGTAGTTTTAGAGCAGTTTTCATTGGTCTCTATCCATAATATTTTCCTCCTAGATTTTTTTGGGCATTTCTCTTATTGAAATGGGCATAATAATCCTTATTTGTGACTACTTACTGAGAAAACACACAAAGTTCTGTTGTGCTTTTCTGTTGAGAGCAGGAGATAAATTATCACCCCACATTCCCTCTGCATGGTCACAATTCTGTCAATTTCATTCTGTGGTTAGCTTACGTGTAGGTATAGGTACTTGCTAACTGGGAATTCACTTTGTGTCTCTGAATTGCGAGCTGAGTTTGAGACAATATGGTACTGAATAATACTCTTAAGAACAACAATGTCATGCTTAAGCATTTTGAACTCTGAAAAGAGTTACAGGGGAATTGACAACGATCAAAGTGTAGGATACGTGAAGCTGTTCAGCAGCAGTGATTTGGCACATCAAATGAGCAGAGCAGAGAAAATATGGAAATTTGCTGATAAAGAAAATAGAAAGTTCAGTGATTTCTGTGGGGATACTGTGATTGTCATATTTTAAAATATACAAAGGCCCCTCTGATTAATTTCAGTTTATTTATTTCATGTGATAGAAGCTTTAACACGATATTTTTAATGTTTTTGCTTCTCTTAAAGTTACCAAATGGTGTTACATACCATACTGGAACATATCAAGACAGATTGGGAAAGCTGCAAGAACATCTCCGTCAGCTATCAATACTCTTCAGAAAACTGAGATTAGTCTATGACAAATGCAACGAAAACTGTGCTGGGCTTGATCCTGTTCCCATAGAAGTAAGTATCTTCATTCACACAGAAATTACAAATCAGGATAACCACTCTCTGCTTAGGGTATCATCCATTCTCCTGAGTTGTAGTAGAAGACTCATGACACGTTTTCAGTGAGACTGGAATTGTTCAGTGCACATTTGGACCTGGTTGAAAGATTGCGAAACTTTCACATTAACATCAACAGTTCTTACCAGTTGGAAGTGATCTGGTTTTGAATTCAAAGATAATTTAAAATTTTAGACTTTTACCTCGAATGCTTAGTGCACTCACCAAGGAATGTTTCCCTATGGGAAAAAGGGTCAGGGTAAGTTGTTTTGGTTTTTGGTTTTTTTTAAAGAAGTGACTACGGTGAGGAAAAAGGCTGCTCTAAGCTCTGACCTGCCAGCCTGGCTACCTGAGTGATAAAAGTTAGTCTCTTGCTCTGACTGTCAGTCTGTGCCTCTCTAGTTTCCTCACTCAGCTACTTTTAACCTGTCGAGCAAGTATGAACTAAATTGAATGTGCAGTGGTGATGGAAAAGTGAACAGCATAAGAGTTCCAGGCAGGAAGAATGACCAAAGATTTTCCTAATAAAAATGCTATTCCTAGTAAAATCAAAACTTCATTTTTTCCTTCTTGTAAGTTCAGTTGTTTCTGATTCCTGGTAATATTCTTAAAGCCTGCTTTGATTTAAGTGACTTCTGCTCTGTATTAGCCAGGACTGTGAAGTTCTCAAATTACTGACCTCTGGATTCCAAGGCAACTCTATTAATGCACTTATGATTGTCCATTGAGTTTTAATCATTATGTTTTTTACCTTTGAGTTCATTCTAGACTGCTGATTTACTTCTGTCAGCAATCATTGTCATGTGTTTCAGGGGAAGATACTTGGAAACTTCACAGCAAGCAAGGGAGTAAAATAACTTTCCCATTTAAAAAAAAACAACAAACCCACAACTCTTTTCTTGGCTTGTTGAGTTGTGTGCAATAGCTGGGTACTTGTGCCCCATTAAAAGCTTTTGATGTGTCTTGTTTTCATGTAGGTGGGACTGGTCTGTTTGGGTTCTGTGTTTTTTCTAATTTTCACAGTTTTTTCCTGTTAACCAGGATGAAAAAGTATCGCCATAGAGAAAATGAGTAGTCTCTTTGAGCTTTTTTAATGCAAGGTGTCACTGACACCTTATGCAAGGCAGAGTTTTTTTAATTGATAGCCAGAATTTTTTTTCTTTTATCTATGTAGTCATCTCTGAAGTAAACCGATGCCTGTCTTGTCTTTTATTAGGAAGGGTGAATGAGAGTGGCACACCATTTCTCTTGGGTCAGTTTTCTTCTGTTCTTACTTCAAATTTTCAATAATAGTCTCAATCATATTTTTTACTGACTGATGTTCATACCATATGTTTAAAGAATATCAACAAAATCTGGTGGGTTTTTACACAGTTAAAATAAGTCTGTGCCTACTAATATTCCTTATTCTGTTATTACTGATTTAGGGGGGGATTATATTTTTTTGTTAGTATGTGTTAACAGTATAACAGCTATTCTTGTCACTTTCTGTTAACCAACATAGCAGAGCATGAGGTAATTGTGAAGAACGTCTGCCTATACAGTTCTCTAATTGATTATCTGCTTCATTTATACGTTAGGTGTCATTTTTTTTTATATTCTTTGTGGGCTTGTTCCTACTAGCTTTTCTGAAAAATGGGAGGTTTTCAGAGAAAATGTTCTACTTTGAGTGATACTTTCCATCAAAGAGAAGAAATTTTCCCATATCTATTTAGCAGCCACATCACTTCCTTATGGTATACAACTGTATTGAGCTGTTAAACTTTGCTAGGTTTTCATGGCAGGGTTTAGTGTGGTAGTTTTTGGCCACTTTGATAAGCTCAATAAGAAGAGCCTACAAAATTTTTTGAATGGAAGGAAGTTAAATTTTCAGTGGATTAAATCAAAGGAAGTTTTCTATCAGAATGCTGAAGGATGCTGCTGAATGCTTGATAATGTGACACCCTAACTTAAGTAACAATTTAATATGCATGCGATGAGCATCTTTCTCTGAGACTTAAATTAATGTCTCATTTGCATCAATTACTACTCTTTCATTTGTCTGTAATGTGTATGTGAATGAGGATGTAATTTTTCTATCAACTTAGCATTTCTCAGTTCAGGACAGGAAAACCAACAACAGACTTTGTGGATGTATGTTATGTATAAAATATTACAGCTTATAATTATTTTCTAATAAAATGCTAGTAGCCTGGGAGTGTACTGACACAGGAGAATGTCTTTGGTTTGTATTTAGTGTATTTACTAATTACTATTTTAGAAAAGGGAATGTACATTAATATTCATTTAGAAATTCTTTTATGGAAGATTTTTGGCTTTGTAGAAGTTTACAAAAACAATAGTACACAAGGTCCCAGAGGAGATCACAGCAAGAAATTGTGGAAAAACTCCTATTAGGTAACTGTGTGCCTGCTTTTAAGAGCAGCCAAACAGAGGCCCACTAAAATAGCAAGCCATTATTAGGATGTAAAACTAGTTATTTTTCACTAAAATACTTTATAATAGTACTTTATAATAATGATAACCTCAAGTTTGTGATATTCCCTAGTAAAGAATAGTAACTGAAAATCACAGTATGCAGAGTTCAAGAATCACAGGCTTGTTTAGGTTGGAAGAGACCTCAAAGATCATCAAGTCCAACCCATCACCACAGCCCTCAAGACTAGACCATGGCACCAAGTGCCACATCCAAACTCGCCTTGAACACCTCCAGGGACGGTGACTCCACCTCCCTGGGCAGCCCATTCCAGTAGTGAATGACTCTTCTCGGTTAAGAACTTTCTCCTCACCTCCAGCCTAAACTTCCCCTGGCAGAGCTTGAGACTGTGTCTTCTTGTTCTGGTGCTGGTTGCCTGAGAGAAGAATTCTAGAATACAAGGATTATCTGTCATAAAAATCTTGCAATGAAAAGGCTGGGTTCTGCCAGCAGTTGTGGAATTGCTTAGATCTAAGCCTGGTAATATGTGGAACTGTGTCTTTTTAAAGCACCTAGTTTTTCTGGAGAACTCACAGGTCATTCCAAGTCCTTTGAGTTTAAGGTGATGAAGAAAGCTTGTCTTCACTTCCTTTTGAGAAGCTTGAAAGTTTGGAGAAAATGCTAATACCTTATCTGTCTCCTGGTTTTGGTTTCTTTTTTCTTATTTTTTTTTTTTCTAAATAATGTGTCTTGTTTTCACAGCAACTTATTCCATATGTTGAAGAGGATGGCTCCAAGCACGACGATCGTGGTGCTGCAAGTCAGCTTCGCTTTGCTAGTGAAGAGAGAAGAGAAATTATGGAAGTAAATAAGGTAACAGAGTTGAAATTAATTTGCATAAAACTGAAAAAATGTCACTTTGTCATTGCAAAGCTCAAATTTCTGGATTCCCATATTAAATGTAGGGTGACTACCACAAAACTTAGTGGTAAATACTTCTGGCATATAACTGTTTCAGACTGAGTGGCAGTATGCAATTCAGCGGAATTGTTAAAGATGGATTCAAAAATTAAAATAAATATGCTGTAGTAATGGCTAAACATAATATTGAGATTAAAACTATGTAGTTTGACCAGACCACACTTTTGATTATCATTATTCAGTCTGTGAAGTACAGATAGAATTAATTAAATATTTCTGTAGCTGTAATGTCTGCGAATAGGAGTAAAAAGAGGAGTCATCTGTAGGTATAACTGAACAAAGGAAACAAATGAGTAAAGTATTTATTTATGGAGATAATAGTTGGTAGAATTTATACTTAGCTATATAAAAATCTTTAAGGTATTTCAATTTGTCTTTAACAATCAGATGTATTGAGTTTTTCATAACCCATTTATTTGGCTAAATGTGTGCATATTGTACAGGAGACAAGACTGTGAATCTAGAGAAAAGCAGTTGTCAGCTTTCCTGTTGTTTTCACAATGCTGATGTAGCAGGGATTTATATATTCTATTGTATGTAATGTTTACTGTGAATTTATGCACATTTATTTGCAATCTTTAGGCTCTGGTAAGCTTAACTGTCCCTATTTACTGTGGTTTTAATAGTTCTATGACATGGTTTTGCCCTTTTTGTTGTACTTGTGTGCTAATATGTTTGTAAACCTCCTTGATGTGATCTTGTGAAAAGAACCTTAGAAAGGTTGATGGTATTAAAGGACCATTGGTAGGACATTAGTAATTAGAAATGTATTGAAACCTTCACTTAAATCTGATCTGAAATCCTTACAGTTACATACCTATGCCTAATTTTCAGACTTTCCACACTAAATCTTCACAAGATAATTGAAGTTTCTCTGGTATCCTTGTGGACAAATACTTAGTACCTACTGCAAAAGAAAATGAAACTTCTTGCTTTTGAAAGGGCACTCTTCTTTTTTTTTTTTTTTTTTTTTTTTTTGTGTCTCCCTGCAGCTGTATAAGTACCACCACTTTGAAGTTCAAATCCTAATACATTACAGAAAGGAAATACTTTGGGTTTTATTACTAGAAATAAAGAAAATGTTACTTTTTGCCAAGAAAAATAACTAGGATCTGGTTAATTGGTCTCATTTCTGACACTGGCTGCTGGGCTCAAATAGCCTTCTCTGATTCTTGGCTGGCACTCCAAACAGCTTTTCTGTCATCTGTAGTATGTAAAGTCAACCTCCAAGTCAGTTGTGCTCTGTTTTTTGTAGCAAAATTTCAGTAACACAAAACATTAATGAAAATGCTGTGAGAGGGAAATCAGCATAGCAGATGAAGAAGGTTTTTGTATTTGTGGCCCACACTCTTTTCTTCCTTCATTCAGTTGTCCTCTCACCTAGTCCTGTTTGCTGTGATAGGTAGTATTATTTCAGTCTTACCTGTTGATGGTACCCCCTAAAAGAAGCATTATTAACAATAATTCAGTACTTTGACAACATGAAGACATTTGAATTCTTGGACCTTTCATGAGTCTCTTAATTTTGCTCTTGTTGCTGTGTTATCCCAACCAGTCTGATCTCTTTAGTGGCTCTAAATGTATGTGAAAGATGCTGTCTGCCATCCAGTGTGCAGCACAGTCAAAACTAAGTAGCTCATATAAACCTTGTGGATCATATATTCTCGAGGAAAAACCCCCTTCCAAGAAGCACTGACTTGAAACATAGCAGCTCTGCTTTGCTGCTGTGGATGTCTGGGAAAGGATCATCAGTGGAGAAGGTGAGGTGCATCACCTATGCTCACTGTCTGGTCATGGGTCAGGAGAACCTGTTGATGTAGAGTTCCTAAATATTACAGAAGCTTTTGGTATTGCTTCATTGCATAGTGACACCTTCTAGCCTTATTTATTTATCCTCCTATAATGGGCTTCCTTTTTGAGTCAGGAGGTTTAATGAGCTCACCTTGAATAAGAGTACTTGCCCATTAATTCAAAATACAGATGAGTTTACAAGAAAAATAATTCCTGTCCTAGCAGCTCAGTGATGCTTAGCAGCTGTAGGTTTAAGCAAAACCTATGAATCTTAAAAAGGTTTTTTTTTTTGCCAAGAAGAATGCACCATCAGTATAAAACAACCAAAACCCCTATTTATCAAACACTGAATACCTTTCCCTTTTGTACTAAATAGTGATTCTCTCTTACAGTTCCCAAATAGGTTATTTTTTTCCTTTTACCTCCGTTTGCTTTCTGAAGTTTCAAGTTGTTGGGGTGGTTGACTCTTCTCTGGAATAAATAATTTACTGTTCCAGAATCAGTTTAGGGTTTATACTGATCTCCTAATACAAGTCCTGATCCAGTTTGCACTAAACATAATTACTATTTGCAACAAATACCAAAATTTCCTCACTTGTCTTTATATTTTTTGGGGAGGGCCTTTTATATTCAAATATACAGGTTTTTAACCTTGAGTAACACCATCTGTAATAGTTTCATGATGTCAGGCAACTTCAAGGTGACTTGGGTCCATGGTCTTGCGGTGCATTTGACAGGACTTAGAACAGAAGATATAAAATCACAGACTGAGAACACTTTAATCTGTGTTGCTGCCTTATCAGCAGTTTCATTCACTGCTTGGTTTTAGAAATGAAGCAAGTACAGCTTTTGTTTTTTAGATGCTGGAGGTCTGATTTCAAATAAAGCACTTAGGAAAACCCAATTAGTAGTCTCAATACATTGGGGTGAAAATTAAATGGTGTGAAATAGCATTAGGACATTCCAGGTGACCCTTTAGAAAACAATCATGTTTGATATCCTTAATTAATCTTTGCTAACTGCTTAACAGTGATCTTGCTAAGAGGGGAAGTGACAAATCTACACGACAGGCTTTTAAGTTAAGCTGTTGCAAGTTTAGCTTTGGGGTTTTTTTGATAACAAAACCATTGGGCACTGCAGCTGACGTGGTTTAGGGAAGTAGTCCTTGAAATGACAGCAATTTCTAATTAGTCTTTCTCTTTGGAGAATTTAGTCTGAAAACTACTTTTGACAGTGCTGAAAACCTCCATCCCTTTTAAGATATCTTTCATACTACTTGCATGTATTTTTGTTTTCTATTTGTAGAATCCTTTTTCACCAAAAATATGAATGTGTACCTAGGAACACATTAAAAAGAGGGGAAGAATTGTTTATTTGGACACTTTCTCAGCAGGCTAATCTGCACTTGTGGCAGTTTCATCTTGTTTAGGCTACTCAAAATGTCTCTCTCCAATCTTAGAATCATAGTGGAAGGTCTGGAGATAACCTGATTCAATCCCCACCTCAAAGCAGGATCAACAAGCTCAGTTGCTCAGGCTCGTATCCAGCAGCATTTTGAGTATTTGCAAGGATGGAAATTCTACCCTTACAGTCCAAGATGGGCCCAGAAGAAGTTTTTCTAACATAACATTGGATTTTTCTTTGTTATAATTTATGTCCACTGCTCCTCACCATTTTGCTGTGTGCATTCATGAGGAGTCCAGCTTTAACTTTTCTGTGATCTTCATTAGGTAGCTGAAGACAGCACTGCAATCCTTCCATAGGGGTCTCTGCTCGGGAGTGAGCAAACGTGCACCATGTGAAGTCAGTCCTCATTGCTGCAAAATATCCACTTTTGACTCATGTACAACTTGTCAGAAAGATTAGAAAGGTCCTTTTCTGCAAATCTTTCTACTCAGCCCTCTACCTGTGCTGTTGGACAAGTTTATTCTGTTTTCAAATGTAGGGTGTTGCTTAGACTGAAGGTCCTCAGGTACTACCTGCTTTTCCCACCTGTTGAGGTACCTCTGAATGGGACGTCCTACCACTGACCACTTCCTCCAATTTCATAGAATCATAGAATGGTAAGGTTGGAAGGGACCTCAAGGATCATCTAGTTCCAACCCCTACCATAGGCAGGGACACCTCCCACTAGCACAGGTCACTCAAGGCCTTGTCCAGCCTGGCCTTGAACACCTCCAGGGAGGGAGCAGCCACAACCTCCCTGGGCAACCTGTGCCAGTGTCTCACCACCCTCACTGCAAACAACTTCCTCCGAACATCCACTTTCAGTCTCCCTTCTTGCAGTTTAAACCCATTGCCCCTTGTCCTGGCATTGCAAGACCTTGTAAATAGTCCCTCCCCAGCCTTCCTGCAGGCCCCCTTCAGATACTGGAAGGCTACTCTAAGGTCTTCTGGAAGCCTTCTCTTCTCCAGATTGCAGAGCCCCAACTCTCTCAGCCTGTCCTCATAGCAGAGCTGCTCCAGCCCTCTGA
>VWZE01003955.1:141425-153928 GCA_013396675.1 Eubucco bourcierii
CCTCCAAGCAGTCCCTGCTCCCCCACCGCCACCCCTTGCCTCCTCCAAGCAGTCCCTGCTCCCGTTTCACTCTGCCTAAACGCTTCCACCACCGTAATTTCTGTACCTGTCCCAGAACCTGGGGCAAGACCCTCAACCAGCTAAAATACCACACAGAGGAACTCAGTTCCACTAAGAAGATCCAGCCAGAATCCATAGATGATGTTGGAGTAACCACCAGTCCTGTCCCTACCTAACCGGGGGGCCACCAGGCCCCCCGGCCTTTGTCACCTTCCCAATCACCCAGTGTACACCATGGGTACTCACCAGTGATGACTGGAGAAGGATCCCTCTGCCCAGTTGGGCAAGCTTGAAGCTTCTGTTCCTCCTGGAACAACTTAAAAAGGAGAGTGGGCAGAGAGGGCAAAGTGGCCACACCTGTGGTGGGAGGAGACTCCAGCAGAGCCCAGGTGCTCTGGGTTTGGGGGGAAAATGGCATGGGTGGGGTGGAAAAGGGGCAAATACAGAGTTCCAGTGTGATCTGGTATAGGTGATTCTGCTCTGGCAGGGGGAGTTGGACTAGATGATCTTTCGAGGTCTTTTCCAGCCCCTAACATTCTGTGATTCTGTCAAAGGAATCGATGCCCAGTCTTATAATTGCAAATAAAGAGAGTTAGGAAATGTTGCCTTTTATTAGTTAACTTGATGCTGAAAGTGGTACATAACTATGACAATACCTAAACGTGAGTAGGTGTCAAAGCACCTTACAAATAGGGTCACACCCTTTTCTTCCATGTGAAAAGTGGAAGAGTGAGTAGCTCGCTCAGTGGCAAAGCTACCAGCAGAACCTTTAGACTGACCACTGTGGCAGGCTTTTTGGTCAGAAATAATGGTCCATTTCTGCAGCTGTAAGAGAGGTGGCAACTTTCTATAAAACCTTTTCTAAAAGGAGATGAAGACTGCAAGCAGAGGTTTTGTTGTGCTGTTTAAAATGCAGGCACATACTTCTGTTTGCAAGGTGTACTGGCAACTTTCTGTTCAGCTTATGCCTAAGTGTGAGCCCAGCCTAAAGCAGTATTTTAAGTGGATTTTGAAATGGCACCAACATCTTCATTGTAAATGCAGAATTCTCAATGCTTAGTATTTGGTTCTATTTTTGAAACAATTATGGGAAATGAGAGATTAGAGTTTGCTCTACTACCTGGATACTATCTATGTAGTCTCACTAAATGTCTTCAAAGTTTGTTGACTTTTTATTGCATTTAAGCAGTGCAAGAGTAACCTAAAATGGGAATGAGTGCAAATATTGCAAGCAGACGTATGGCCAATACAATATTCAGCTTACCCTGTGCAGCTGCTAGCAGAAGCCAAGGTTTATACTACCATTTTTCATCCAGGAGAGAGGAGAAAACACTTTAAACCACTACCAGAATAGATAGTGCAGTAGCTAAATTGCAAAGTGCAGAAATTGACAGAATTGTAAATTATCACAGAAAACACTGTCAAAACAGGAACTTTGCAAGGTGTTGGACCAAAACCATACTCTGTGACTTACACAGATGAAGGTAAGCACAGTGAACATAATTCATCTACTACCAGATCCATGAATAAGTATAGGATTTGGCCAAGAAGGTGACAGGTTTTAGAAAAGTGGCAATTCCTCAGCTGTGAAACACTTAAAGGAATTACTGGGCATCAACATGTGTTGCAATTTAATATTTTAGTTACAGCTAACCAAACTTTAGTTGCTGATTAATGAAATGACACCAAATGAAGTGTTTGCAGATACCAATATGTGCTTCAATAATTTGCTTGTATGTCATTGACTATTTCTGATTAGGCAGAATCTGGGTAGCCACACAGGGAGTCCCAAGAGCAGATACTAGGACATAAGCTGGTTCCATTTTGGGAATATAGAAGTATGTGAGGGGTTTGGTGATTTTTAGGACTGTCTTTTGCCTGAAGAGGACTGGACACTGGGGCTAGGGTGCTGAATACTTTGTGGCATGTTTGTGGGAGCAGCACCACTCTCAGAATGAAACCATTAGTCCAGCACCTTTGTAGATAATGTAACAGATACTGAATGCCACAGGGCTGAAGATGCCTGCTAGCCAGTATGCAAATATCCAAGTTTTTTCCTATGTAAAAAGACAATAGTGCAGAGCAGATTTATACTGTGACCAGGAAAGATGCAAAGAGTCTGCCTTTCCTCGTCTTCCACAGAGGCAGCAAGACCACACCCAGAATGCTCTAATAAATCACGACTCTTTGTTGTCCAGTAGGAAAAAAAACTGCTCTGATTATCCATTTTTTTACTGATGGTGAAACTGGAACTTGTGCACAAGTGCTACTTAAATCAATCACTGTAAAGAATGGGTTTAGGTGGAGTGGGACAAGGATTCTGTTGTGACAGGAACCAAGATTTCATAGGTGCGCAAGGCTACAGCTGAAGGAAACCAAAAACACTGTGGAACACAGCTCCAAATGTACAGGTGAAGAGCTGAAGTTGGGAAAACCCATCAAAAACCAGTGACAGTGCAGTGACACCCAAGGACTGACTGTGAGTCAGCTGAGATTTACAGAGGCTGAATCAGTTCAGTTGCTTTGTGCTAACAAGGAAATGGGGAATTATAAAGGAATTTACAAATATACCAGTGCAGGAAAAACTGTTTGGGGAAGCAAGAGAGTAGTTTGCTCACTCTCCTTATTTGATAGTAAGACTGATAATGGTAGAGCATCAGAACCTTAACAGAGAAGAATTTTTACTGAGTTGGAAGGTTACTCTATAAATAAAAGTAAGAAGCTGGCTCTATGTACTGCAGGATATTAATGGAAGTGACAAAAAATACGTGCCTGTGCCAGTTTTTATTTAAGAAAATATAATGGATAACTGGAATGTGAGAGATAAATGCAATATAGTGACATTTTTGTCTGGTTAACTCTAACTTCTGTGTAAATTTTAAAGATTCTTTCCTGCTTGCATTTCGTAAGGGATACATTTTAGCATTTACTACAACACTGCACAACAAATAACGCTGCTGAAAGCTGGGAGCAGTTTGTGTTGATGCGAATGTAGCCCTAGAATCATAGAATGGTAAGGTTGGAAGGGACCTCAAGGATCATCTAGTTCCAACTCCCTGCCATAGGCAGGGACACCTCCCACTAGTACAGGTCACTCAAGGCCTCATCCAACCTGGCCTTGAACACCACCAGGGAGGGAGCAGCCACAACTTCCCTGGGCAACCTGTGCCAGTGCCTCACCACCCTCACTGCAAACAACTTCCTCCTAACATCCAGTTTCAATCTTCCCTCTGCCAGTTTAAACCCATTGCCCCTTGTCCTGTCATTGCAAGACCTTGTCCACAGTCCTTCGCAAGCCTTCTTGTAGGCCCCCTTCAGATACTGGAAGGCTACTGTCAGGTCTCCTCAAAGCCTTCTCTTCTCCAGGCTGAGTGTCAGAAGCAGAAGCAGGCTGTGTGTTTTGCAGCATTTCTCGCTGGGGTAGGGCCAAAGGCACGTTCGAGGTAAGTAGGCAGAGGCACATTTTCATGGGTCCACTTAACTCTGCATTCAGCATATGCCTTCATGTTCACCTTGCAGCCTACTTAATTGCTTACAGTTCTGCTTCTGCACGTGCTCCCAGCAGCTGATGGTGTCTGAATCACTGCTGAGGTTGTATAAACTCTTAATTTTTCTGACGTGCAAGGCCCTCTTTGGCCCCTCACGCTCTCACTTTCCCTTCTCAGCTGACTGCCCCTGCTCCAAACCTCTAGAGCAATGCGCTGCAACCGAGCCAGAAATGAGTGGCTGAAAGGAATGAATTACATACACATCTGTGATAAAATCTTTGCCCAGGTCTGCAGGTGCTTTCTGGTTAAATATTGCTTGAAAACCAAATTCAGATTTGCCTAAATAGGGGGAAAGTTACAGGATTTTAAAGTTGCCTGAGTAGCCATAGATAACAAAGCAGTTGGTTTTATAGCCGTGTAAAGATTTTACTGGTATTTACAGTCCTAGAGAGGAGAGAAGAGGGTCATGAAGACAGTCCATTACTGAAATTGTTGAAGTGGGAAGACTTTCAAACAATAACAGGAATATATAAAGAAATACAACAGCAGCAATCAAAACTTAGGTGAGCGCGAACTGGTCATAAAATAGACGCGAGGAAAGAGGACTTGAGAAAACACATTTTAAACCTGCATATAAAGAGATAATTAGGATGCAGTGAGAGAAAAAGAACAGCACTGCAGTTTTAGAGTGCATGGCCAAATACTGCATAGCAGGGAGTTTCAGTGAGTGTTCTTGCTCCAAAACTAGTATTTCTTTGTGAAATGCTGCACTGGTTTTGGGGTTACCATGCTACTAGCACAGTGGAAGAGAAGAAGTATTTCTGTGTTAAATACTGCATTAGTTTTGGGGTTACCATGCTACTAGCACAGTGAAAGAGAAGAAGTATTTCTGTGTGAAATACTGCATTAGTTTTGGGGTTACCATGCTACTAGCACAGTGAAAGAGAAGAAGTATTTCTGTGTGAAATACTGCATTAGTTTTGGGGTTACCATGCTACTAGCACAGTGGAAAAGAAGAAGTATTTCTGTGTGAAATCCTGCATTGGTTTTGGGGTTACCATGCTACTAGCACAGTGAAAGAGAAGAAGTACTTCTTTGTGAAATCCTGCTTAGCTTTGGGGTTACCATGCTACTAGCACAGTGAAAGAGAAGAAGTACTTCTTTGTGAAATCCTGCTTAGCTTTGGGGTTACCATGCTACTAGCACAGTGAAAGAGAAGAATACTGATGGGTTAGCATATGAATAATCATTAAGATAATTGTGAAAGCAAAGACAAGGCTCAAATATAGATAGCTCAAATATAGAAGCAAAGAAGAGGCGATTCACTGTGGCTGTAGAACGGAACAGTAAAAGGAAGGAAGCAAGAACTTATTTCACCAAACAGCAAGGAATAGAGGGGGGTAGGGGAAACCTCTCTTAATGCTAAGATACCATGCTAATTTCCCTAGGAGCTGAAAAGATGTCTCTTGGTTTATTTGGAAATTTTAAAACTAAAGGCCACAAGAAAGACCAGAAAAATGCATGGGGAAGTTGCAAAAAAAATAAAATTAAAAAAAAATTAAATCCTATCTTGCATGGACAGAGCAAAAAGGGAATTAAACTGACCTGCCTGGGTTTTCCACCTTCAGGATTTATGGTTGTAAAGCACCTGTTTGTTGGATGACCATTTGTCAGACCATGATTTCCCAAGAGCAGCTGGACTAGAAGCCACCTGCAACAACTGAACAGACTTTCATGGCTTCCATATGACCATTTGAAGCCAAAATTCCTCCTCAGGTCAACATGCTTCTGTGGAACTTCTATTAGAAGAATCAGTGCAGAAGAGGAAATTACACAGGACCTTGTTTCTCCTTCCTTGTCTTCCCAGCCCACATCCCCACCCTTCCAACCTTAGTTTTGGTCCTTTTCCCAGCAGACAGCTGCTGCAAAGATGTAGTAGCTGATACCTGATTACTTAGGGAGCCCTTTACTAATGATGCTATTTATCCACCCTTCCCCAGCAGACACTAAAACCAACTAGTGTGAACTCATGTCACAGCCTGCACTGGGGAGCTTGTTTGTCCCAGCACAGACACAGAAGGGTGCTCTAAGTGTGTGAAACGTGATTGTATTTTGCCTGGGATATGAAGTCGCATTATAAATTGTTATGCAAACTGCAGGATACTTTTATAGCATTTGCATATGTTACATATATTTTTGTTCAGTGTGGGAGGTTTTCATTACTTTCTAGGAAATGAGAACTTTTTTTTTTTAAAAGGTCTCGAACAGTCTGAACAACCACATCTAAAATGCCCTCCAGCAATCTCAGAAGCAAGAAGTAAGAGATGGAAATAGAACGTAGGGGTTGCACTTTCTGGCAGAGAAGAAAATGGGTTTTTTTCCATGTTTAATTACTATTGCTACAGTCCAAATTTCTCATAATCACTTGATAGCTTAGATTTCATAAAAACTATGAGCCCCACTGTACCACTTTGAAAGCAGTAAGCAGACTCACGGTAGTTAAGCCAAATAAATTTAGATTTATTTACTTTACAGCTCTGTGAAGTCGCAGAAACCACTGTAATTTAAATTAGCTTTACAAAGCCAGAGTGGAGTTGGATTAGTTCATGTGAAGAGACTTTCAGATTTGAGCTTTTGAACTTGACTCGAACGATTCAGCTCAATTTTCCTGCTGAACAAAAAAGCAAGCAAGGAACAGTAAATCCTTCAGTTGTGCAAACTCATCACAGACAGGAGTAAGGAAAACAAACTGAAATTTCAGCCCACTGATACTCTGAATGACAGTTACCAAGCAGATTATGGAACATACTCCTACGAATCTGCATGGCAACTACCAAAAAAAAAAAATTACAGAGACGGGGTCCAAACTGGTAGTGTGAGGCCAGCAACATTCACCTTCACATATGTGCATGCCTGCATTCAGGTATTTATTCCTGAAGTCCATTGCTTCCGTGTAGCATGTGTGGAAAAACTCAGAAGCTACTCATACTGTGTTCTGGGTACTTTTTAAAGGCCTTTCCCTGACACACAGTGAAGTCCAGTCTCTGGTTGATCAACGCTGTACCAGTGTGCCAGCGAAAATCTGCTTGTGTGGGTGGAGCTGTGCAGCATGGATAGGTATCTCTGTCCCTCAAGAACAGGGCAGAAAAACAGGAGGGACCAATGACAAAAAGAGCAAAGAGTTCCTTCCCTCTGGCCCAAAAGGTTTGTTTTGCTTTTGTTTCCCATTCTTTTATTTGTCAGTGTTTGATTTAAATATGTGAAAAACTGTCTCCTTTTCAGTGCATGAAGGTTTCCATTTCCAGCTCCAAGGCCATTTGCATTTAAAGTTTGGGTTCGGGCTGTTGAAAGGCAGGAATTATCTGCACTGTGCAAATGTGAACGTAGAGTGCAACTGCCCAAGAGACTGGTGATACATCATCTCCAGGGTTTTTGTCAAGGTCTTATATTTTAACAGTGTCAGCCTGCCCAGTCTGTTGCAAGCACAATTTACACCCCTTCTGTCTTCTAAGTGGAAGGGAAATGGAGGTGACAGAAATGTTCCCAGGGGAGCATCTAATCTTTATCCTTCAGGAGTGTTCAAGGATAGCCACCTCCACTAATGGCTAAATAGTTGTTTTTAAAACAAGAAAGAAAAAAAAAAGAACCCAACACCAAAAAACACAACAGGCAAAGCAGTTAATTCTGTTTCCCAAATGGTCTGGCACACATCATTATCTATTCAGTTTCTTGTAGTCATTACCAGAGAGAAATTAGGTCTAGCAATGAGCGGTCAGTATGATGCTGTCAGTGACACACACTTCAATTTTGAATTTAAAATGGAGTCTGTTGTCTTCCTGTATCAGCTATTAACTTAGCTGTCATTGTCACAAAGCCATCAATCTCAGTCTGTCCCAAACCCATTTTCTGTGTAGAATCAGCTCATCTTCCTTATTTCCTACACATGCAGATTTTTAATCATCTTGTAAACCTTGTACTGCATCAAAGCTTTAAGCCTCTAAGGCTTTGTGGTTGGTTTCTTTTATTTTCTTTTTTTTTTTTCCCCTCTTATTTCCTTTTCCTCTTTTCTTTTATATTTCCTTTTATTTTCTTTTATTTTTTGTTTTCTTTTTTTATCTTTTATTTTCTTTTATTTTATTTTCCCTCTCCCTTTCCCTTTCCTTTTTCCTTCCCTTCCCTTCCCTTCCCCCTCCTCTATTCAGTATCTACATCCAGATGAGAAACTGCAGCTTCTCTCTGAACTGAACGTGCTAGAACCAGGCAAATAGCAAAGCAAACCTGCAGCTGATACAAAAGCCTGGTTTCACTGAAGTGCCTGGTTCTACTGCAAGTGCAGCAGAACTTTATATCCAAGTAATTGCTGGAAAAATTGTTTCACAGAGACAGTGCATAAAGTGGCCTTTGTAGGTTGGATCTTGTACGTTTGAGAGATGATTGCTATTTGAACGGCATCAAAGCATTTGAGAGCATCAGAAATGTCCCAGTTAGCTGCTTTCTCATTTAATATGGAGGAGTTTCTAACAGAACATTTTAAGTATTTAAATAAAAGAGCCTTTTCTGTATTTTGCCTCTCTTCTGGGTCTAAGAATGTCTAAGAACATCAATTTAAAAGGCCCAAGAGTATCCTTAAAATTTCCAGAAGGGCACATGCCTATGATTTATAAATTTTATTAGGGACAATGTATATGATTTATACAGGACAGCAGTGATAGGAAAAGTTCCTTGACTAGAGAACATGTTCAGATCTTCATTTTATCCTATTAACACCTGCCATTTTCAAGCCATTCAAGGAGGAGTCTTTTTTTGCTAGCTGCAGAGGACTTTCTGCCTCTTGGGCAGTTGCTTCTGGAAAAGCTACAGGGACCTATTTGTTAAATACAGTAACTGTGCTGTTGTTTTGCATCAGTACCTGACACAGCAAGTAAGGAGATCTGGGTAATCCTGCCCATTTAGGTGTGCAATTAGTTGTTAAATTGTTGTTACCATTTACAACAAACAACAACAAATCTTGTTGTTAAAGATGTTTAAGTATTGGGCACTTGGAACCTCCAAAGAACTTTGCTGCCTCTTTTAGTGCCACATCCAACACTTAAGGTGACACTAATACTTGTTGCAAATCTTTTGTTCAAATCCCATCTCAGCTGCAGGTGTCTACTTTATTGTAATCAACCCTATGTTTTGCTTACAGGAAACCACAGGCTTGCTAAGCCTTGATGTAACTGAGCTGCTGTGGTCCCTAGATAGCCTCTAAGGGTTGGCAACATTCCCATACCCATCCTTTTGTCAACTCTCACCCGTGGGAGCTGAGACTAGTAGGCATTTTAAAATGAGGCACAAGAGGCTGCGCAGAGATGCAAAGAGATTCCCATCCCAACGGAGATTAAAGCACTGCCTTGAAAACCCCAAATTCTGGTCTTTGGTAGCACATGGGATGCAGCTTGAGGCAAAGGGGGATGCAGCAGCAAGCAACAGGCCTGAAAGAAGCTGACTTTATGTCTGGAAGGTGCTCTCTCGCATGCAAGTCTTTTCTTGCATGCATTGAAGCCTCATTGCAGAGAGAGAAAGCAAACCTGCTTCCTGAGCACAGAGAGCTGCCAGAGAGTGTGTGCCTCATTCGTAGTTGTTGGAAGCTACAGCCCCTGAGTAGAATCAAATAGTTGCATCCAGAAAAAGGAAGAGTGAAAAATAGTCCTGTCTTGAGTTTGTGTGGCAAGGTTTTGGTATTGGCAGGACTACAGAAGTAGCTTCTGTGAGAAGCTGCTAGAAGCTTCCCCTGTTTCTGATAGAGCCAATGCCAGCTGGCTCCAAGATAGACCTGCCACTGGCCAAGGATGAGCCCATCCGGGTGGTGGTAGTTCCTCTGTGGTAACACATTTAAGAAGGTGAAAAAGTTTCTTTCCAACAGCAATTGCAGCCAGACATTGGAGTAAAATTATGTGAGAGAAACAACTCTGCAGACACCATGGTGTCTGCAGAAGAAGGGGGAAGAGGTGCTCCAGGTGCCAGAGCAGAGATTCCCTTGCAGCCTGTGTTGGAGACCATGGCGAGGCAGACTGTCCTCCTGCAGCCCATGGAGAGTAAGGGTGGAGTAGATATCCACCTACAGCCCATGGAGAATTAGAGCAGGTGGGTGCCTGAAGAAGGCTGTGACCACAAGAAGAGCCCATCTGCAGCAGGCTTCTGTCAGGGCCCATGCTGAAGATATTTGTGGAGAATTGCTTCCCAACAGAGCAAGAGAAGAGTGTGGGGAGTCCTTACCCTGAGGAGGAAGCAGCATCACAACCAGCAGACAATGAATTGACCCCACCCTGCACCACTGTGTGGGGTGAGGTAGAGAAATCAGGAGTGTTGTTGAGCTTGTGAAGAAGGGAGGTCTGAAGGGAAGGGGGAGGTTTCTGTGACTGTATGGTTAGCTGCGGCAAACACAGACAGGATGAAGAGAGAGGCAGTGCTGTGTCAAGAGGCCCACTGAACCAAGCTGCACTGGGCGTTTTCACTGCTGGACTTTGTCTCCAGATGCAGCAAACTGCTTCCCTGGTAAAATTGTTCAGATGTTCAGGACTTTAAACCTGTAGTACAGCTCAAAGAACAACAGGGGCTTCTCCTGCAATCTTTGGGGCATCCATTAACGTTGCATTTGATCCTCTAATGCTGCTCCTGCCATCACAGTGAATTTGCAGTTGTGAGCTTGAGCAGGAGATACGATTGCAATACCATCTCACTGCAAAATTGCCAGATCATTCCATTAGAGAAAGTATGCATCACACCCTCTTCCTTATGTCCTCTTCACATGCTTGTAAATGAAGAAGGAGTCCTATTTCTCTTCTCACTACAAACACACCTGTAAACCACCAGCTGCACACAAAATTTCAAACCTAAGCTCCCAGTATTCATTGTGTGTGGCTGGAAAAAGCATCCTTTTTTAACAGCAATGAGCATTCTTGGCTGAACCACTAGATCTGTGCAGCTTCTTGCCCCATGGGACTCTGAAGAGCCAGGTAAGATCCTCCCTCACTCCCTTGAAAGGGTGATCTTTCAGTGCTGCTTGTCTTCTAAGGAAGAAGACAGCTAGGACCAAGTCTGAGAAAATTTTTAATGGCAAGAGCTGGCTGAGGATAGAGGAGTTCTCGGGAAACCCTGATCTCCCACTCTGACTGGTTTGGGGTTTGTTTTGTACCTGAGAAGGGTCTCTCGTGTGAAAAATGTGACACCACTCCATCTGTAAAATAAGAAGGGTAATAAGCCTTAGTTGCAGGCCTCTTGGTTTATTAATAGTTATTGATGGCTAGAAGTAGGATGACACTGTGCAAAGCATGAAGAATGCTTCTGCCTCCAGAAGCTTTTAACCAACAAATTGCAAAGACAGGCCTGGAGCTCATCAGGGGCCAGAATGTGATACCCAGCATAGTTTTGGCAATGCCTCATCCAAATGTCAGTGTGGTGTTGGAGCAGGGAGGGATGTGGGAGCACCAGTAAACAGAGAAAGGTGTGCTTTGGGAAAGAATGGTTGAAAACAGAGATGCATTCCTTTCTCAATTGCATGAAGGAAGCATTTGACTGCTGGGGATGGTCTGGAGCATGAAGGGGATAATAAAGGCATCACTGAGGTGTGATGTACTAGCTGAGTGGAAACAGGAGCAGGAAATATTTCAGCTGATGCTATAGGTCAGAGCAGTGTTCTGGGGAGCCTTGACAGGAAGCACAAGTAGCTGAAATTTAATGCGGGAGGCCAAAGGAAAATGATGGAAGAATTCAGAGGTGCCACCGTAGAGGCAGATGATTTACTGAGGCATTTGAAATAGGTTGCAAAGGAAAAAGATGAAAATGAAGAGGAGGATCTAGTAGTCTTGAGGAGAAATTATGAGGGCATGACCACAATTTCTGTCACATGGTTGACAAGGGTGACCTTAGAGAAGCTGCACATGGTGAAATGATGTAATTTGGCAAATGTCTGGCTTTTATCTCGGTCTGGGAGAGATGAGTCTCAGGAGATTTAATTAACATGTTGAATTCCTTGTAGGAAATTGCTGTGTTGCTATGCCCAGAAGTTTCTCAAGAAATAGAAAGCAAAATGAAAGATGGTCACAGTTCCCTGATTTCCAAAATAAATTCTGCAGGAGTCATAATCTGTGCTTCCTGCCCAGGTGATGAATATTCAGATCTGTTGTCTCACTATAGATACAAACTTCTGGAAAAATCAAATCCTTATTTCTTGGGCCTCCAGAGGTTTTGGTCTGAATAATATGTGAAACATAGCTCAATAAACCTTTATGGAGAGATAAAATATAAATTCTATCTTGACTTCATATTGACTTGTTATAGACAAGCAACTGTTCCAGAAATGTTTTCATATATTCATTCATCTCCCTTTAGAGAATGCAGAGTGCCAGTTTCTGAGAGAGAACAAAATTATCCTGTATTATTTTTAGATGCAGACAATTTATGGTTAATGTTAGTCTGCCAAAACAAGGTACCAGGCTCCTGGCTTCAAAACCAGGTGACCTTATTGGATAGCTATAAAACTCAGGAAGGAGAGAGGAGACATTTTCACCCAGCTGAAACAATCCGACATGTACTGCCAGCCTACAAAATAAAACTGAAGCTGGAGCAGCTCAGCAAGAGAAGATGAAGAATATGAATGTACCAAGATGTACATGGATGCAAGGAGCATGAAAAATAAGCAGCATGAATTAGAAGAGGAACTAAGCAATGAGTGGGCACAGCCGAGGCAAGGTGAGCTGAATCATAGAATCATAGAATGGTGAGGTTGGAAGGGACCTCAAGGATCATCTAGTTCCAAACCCCTGTCATAGGCAGGGACACCTCCCACTAGTACAGGTCACTCAGGGCCTCATCCAACCTGGTCTTGAACATCTCCAGGGAGGGAGCAGCCACAACCTCCTTGGGTAACCTGTGCCAGTGTCTCACCACCCTCACTGCAAACAACTTCCTCCT